>WBMW01003488.1:481289-662122 GCA_013396635.1 Penelope pileata
GTCCCCGCCCGACGGCGGCTGCGGCGGGGCCGTGCCCTTCTGAAGGTCACCCCGCGGGACAGCGCGGAGCGGGGCGCTCCGGCCCGAAGTCCTTTTCAGCCCGGCAGTCCCTATAAAGCAAACGAGCAAAGATGGTTTGATAGGAGAGAGATGGTGGAGCCGCGCCAGCACTATAATTACCCGGTGACAAGGTGCTGGGATTAGGGGGGCGGGAGGGCTCCGTGTTGCAGCCCTGGAGGAGAGGAGTGCGGCCGGGCAGGCAGCAATGCACGAGGGAAATGGGCAGCAGTGGTGTAAGGCAGCGGAATGCGAAACAAGATGATCACAGTAAGATCTCAGGGTCATGTTCGGATTTTTTTTTCCTTCATTATGACTCCACTTATTATTGTGGAGGGAAGCTTGATTAATCGCAGCCTCGTTTTTTCTATTCTTTTTCCAGTGATCCAAAGGAGAAAATAAAAAACAGCAAAATCAGGTTGTAACATCTGCATTTGAAACAAGAAAATGAAATCCAAAATGAGGCAAGTCTGAGTTTTAAGGATAAAAACAGACTAATACATGGAGGCTTTAGGGCTGTCAGTTTGTAATGTTCAGTTTCACAGGCAAAACGAGTGTCTCGACACACCACGTCAGAGCTTCCATCAGCTTTTTGTAAGATTTTACTATTGTGACAACTACGTTTCTAATTCACTCATTTTTTTTTAAATAAGCGGGAATGTGATACGTCTCCTGTTTAAAGCATACAGGGTGCCGTAATTCTTCAAGAGAATTATTAAGAACAGGCAAACAGGGAAATAATGCCCATCAGGAGTTAAACTTGAGGGAAGGAGCTGCAAAAGTAGAAATAACAGAATATTTGGAATTGGAAGAGAATAAAAGGTGATGGGAACAAATGCTACTAGAGGTGCTGGAATGAAAACAATGTTTAAGAGCGTGCTTTGTATTTGTGTATGTATATTCAATGGAGAAGGGAGTTTGAAAGTCAAATCCAATATGAAGCAGAAGCATTAGCATCCCTAGGGAGTAAGGGAATCAGAAGGACTGAGTCACAGCAAAGATAAATAGCTGAGCAGTGGATGTCTTACTAACGTTCTCTATACGTATTTATAATTTTTTAGATATGGGTATCAATGAGATTCAAACATATTTCATGTTCTGTTGTCCCTACAATACCTTTAAGATCTTCTGTGACCAGCAGAACAAACTAATACCCAAAGCCCTTTAAACTCCAAGCCTCTGCCGTTCATATTGTGATATCCTGAACCCTTCTCCCTCTGTCCCCGTCAGTCCCAGTATGACAATCCCAAGGGCACGCAGTGGCATGTGCCGGCTGCCCGCAGTGCCTCACTGGACAGCAGAGTGCTGCCTGCTTTCACCAAGGGGCCCAACCTGAGCCGTCCTTCTCTGCATGAGCGCCAGCTCTCAGGGAGCTTGGATGGATACAGTTCTCTGACTTTTTCACTCCTGTTTCAAATTGAGTTGGAAAGGTAGAGGCGTACTCATGCTTAAGTTAAAGATACAGAAAGCGGTTTCATTCTGAACTGAGGGTACAAACTATGGCTTGGGTACTTCACGAGGCCTGATACTTATCAGGAAGTGTCGTCTTTGAAGCGTGGAAGGCAACAGGTGGATGAAAAGAGTTTAGCAGAGTGCTCAGCCGCTGCACTCTGCTCAGCAGAGTTAGGAGCACCGGTAAGCACACGCTCCTCTTCTGTTTGCTACAGAACCAAAGGACGCCGCCGCCTTGGCCGCCATGTTAGGTAAGGGCAGCAAGGTGCCTCTTCGGTGGCCATCCTTCTTCCGGGCAGGAAGTCCATAGCAGTGAATGATAGCCATCGTAACTGAGGGCAGCGCAGCCTGCTCTGTAGCCATCTTGGGTAAGGGAAGTGCAGGGGAGGTGGCTGTCGCAGTTGTCCCCTAAAGAACTGGTGTCTGTTTCGGAATGATGAAATGCGACAGCGTTAGAGTTTCTGTACATCCCTGCCAAACATCTGGATTTTGGCTTGAGTGTGTCAAAGTGCAGGAAAAACCCTTTGGTTCTAAAATGACTTGCTGAAAAATAAGATCTTTTGTTGAAGGAAGCCTGCTGAGAATTTTAAATAAACTGAAACTGCCTAGAGGAGGAAAACATTGAGCATTGTTATAGACAACTCAGTGACAGGTTTCTGAATATTGTGCAATGATGATCAAGAAGGTTACCAAAATGTTGCTCTGTGTTAGGTTAAGACTGTGGTTGGGAAGGTGTTGTGAAGCAACTGCTTAGTGGGAGATCCTGAGCCAAGAGAAGCAGTTAGGTTTGGAATGAGGCATGCTTTGTGGAAGAAGTTCCACTTGCAGGATAAAAATAGAGAATGAAAAACAATAGCAGATGAGGAGAAAGTTGGAGATGCAGTTTTCTACTGAGTTCTCATCCCTGGAACATCAGCAGTTTACTAAATCAATTTCTCATTGATTTCCAGAAATAACAACTTCTATGTGTAATTGCACTATTTGAAGCTGTACCAAATCTTAAAATATCTATAAAGGCATTTACTGTTACGTAGAGCAATGTGGGAATATACAGCAAAGTCTCAACTGGCATCTACATACCAATGTTACATCTTTTGCAAAACAAGCTTGCCTCAGAAGTAGCTGCAGAATTAAGCTGAACTGCCAAAAAGTGAGGAGTTATTTCAGAGCAGTAGATTCATTTCCCTGCAGCTGTGAATGTGTCAGTTCGGATGGTAACAGACAGTGATATTTTGGTTCATAGCGATCACTTCTTGTCCACTAGAGGGCTGGGGGGAGGATCAACTGCACATCAGCTCAGACCTGCTAGGTCAGACACCTATTGCTGATCTATAGATGCTTTTTAGATGCAGTGACTGAAAACGTATTAGGTTTTTTCTTAAGTAGGAGGAGTGGTCTCACACAATAAGTTAAACAAGGAATGGCAAAATTGTTGGTACACTGTGGTAACTCTGTACAATTTGTTAAAATATACTGCTTGCAGTTCTTGATAAAACCTACCATATTCTGTGCATGCACGATAGTGTGTATCTCCGGGCAGTGGTGGTGCTAACTGGTGTAGTAGCAGAGCACGTCAGTACAGCAACAACCCAGTCTGAGTTTTCAGCTGCATGTTGTTTGTAGGAGCTGCTGGATCCACACGCATACATTCTACAAGTGTTTTCTCTAGGAGTGTGTTTCTGTCCCTGTTGATATGTCATGAAAAGTAAATGGAAAAGATTGTGTCCTCAATATAAGGATCATTACTGGAAAACAACAATAGGTATTTGCGAATAGATCATTTGATTACTTTATGATGGCATTAAAAAGGAGCCAAGTTATGCTAGATAAATAAAAGTCTTAGACAACACAAAGCCTATAATACATCTTAGAACTAATTTACCCTTTAATTTTGGCTATGAACTTCGCTACAAAATCTTTGAAAGCATGCAAACCACTTCTGTAAAAGAATTTACACAGATATAAACGCTGGTGTGTGAATGAGAAGGATCTCAGTACTGAGTCCCTCTGCTTGCAGCAGCAGTGGTCACAAAAACTTTTTCTAAGTTCACAAAGCTTCTCCTTAAAACTTATTAGGACTTTAGTTTCCACTACTCTTGTTGGAAAATATTGTTTATGTGTATAGTTGTTCTGGTTTCAGCAGGCAGGCCTGGAAACCCCACACAGCCTTTCGCTCACCCCCCCCCTCCTCCCAGCTGGGATGGGGGAGAGAATCGAGAAATAAGGTAGAACTCGGGGGTTGAGATAAAAACTATTTACTAACAGAAAGAAGAAAATAGAGTACAATAACAGTAATGATAATTATATACAAAATAAGTGATTGTACAAAGCAATCGCTCACCGACCGCGACCGATGCTCAGCCAATCCCCAAGCAAACGGGCCCTCCCCGCTCACTTCCCTTCCTTATATTACATGATGTCATATGGTATGGAATACCCCTTTTGGTCAGTTTGGGTCAGCTGCCCCATTCTTGTCCTCTCCTAGCTCCCTGCGGCCCCCCCCAGCCTCTTTACTCTCCTGGCAGAGACATACAAATGTCCTTGGTTCTGTTCAGCGCTGCCGGGTGTTATCAGCCATGTTTTCTTTCTAGAACCAAAACACAGCTTTGTAGCAGACACTGAGAGAAAGTTTCAGTTAGAAACTAAGACAATAGTGTATGATACTACTGATAGTATAACACATGCATATAGCATATATAAATACCTATAATGTAACATATATATTAATACAGTTAATTAGTTGTATGTCAATAGCAATACATAACTAATTTTACATACACTTTTCCTCACTTCTAATGAAATTTCCTATGTTTATCTGGCATTTTCCCTGCTCTATCATTTTATTAGAACATAGTTGTGACGTAACCAGCTCCTGAGTGCTTTTCTGTCAATATGAGATTGACATCTTGAAATGTTTGATATTTTCTGTGGGTTTGTTGGTTTTTTTATTTGTTCTTTTTTAAATAAGAAAAAGCATGTTGAAAATACTATTTTTAATACATGTGTAAATGCATTTATTAGACCTTATTTTCCAATGCAAATTAAGTATTGCTTTAAATTGAAATCTCAAGGGTACGGGGCAGGGTGAGATGAGCAGGTGTTCATCCAGTTCGTTGGTGTTACGTGGTGGATATGTGCAGGCTGCACAGTGGAAGTTGGCCAGCCAGTCCCTGATAGCAAGCATCCTGCTGAGAGATGGGAGAGAACTGGAGAGACAGCAGTTGCAGTTGAAAAAAGGTGGAAGAAAGCAAGGTAGGCTCAAATGCTGAACAGCTTTGGACTTCTAGAAGCCACCTGTCCTGCATGGGCCAATACTCATTTTTATTCAAGGAGCTGTTGTTACAGAGGATGCTTTTTTTAGAAGATAATCTTGTTCAAACCCTGCAGAATATTTATATGAACAGATTGCTGTGTTTCTACGAAACTAAGACAGAGTTCAGAGAGCTTTGTAAGGGCAAACTGATGTGCAGAGCTCTGCAATTTTTTGTGCAACTTGTAGCAAAGCATTCTCACTTGACAGATTCCCAGCTTTGAAGCTGATCCTTTGTCCTGCACTGATTTGGCCCTGTATAAGCTGCCTGGTGGAGAAGGCAAATCAGCCCCAGTTGTTCTGAACGTTACAGTACTGAAAATACATGCAGGCATATTCTAATTCTTAAACAACTAACATCCATTCTCAACCAAGAAAGACCATCCCATTTTAACTAAACTAAAATGTATTTGAAACGTTTAGGCAAAAATTTCTCTGAACTGATGCTTACCCAGTAAGGTCTCCAGTAAGTGAGAACCCTTCTTTCTCAAAGATGATCACTTTTCTCTAAACTTTCTCCTACCAAAAGATTATTTCTGTCAAGCATCAAGTGGAATTAAGTTACTGGTTGATGTGTAACAAAATGAGCAGAGAGTATCAGCTTTCCTGAATCTCAGAATCAAAAGGGTTGGAAGGGGCCTCTGGAGATCCTCCAGTCCAACCCCTGCTAAAGCAGTTCCCTGCAGCAGTTGCACAGGAAAGTGTCCAGGTGGGTTTTGAATATCTCCAGAGAAGGAGACTCCAGCACCTCTCTGGGCAGCCTGTTCCAGTGCTGTGTCACCCTGAAAGTAAAGAAGTTTTTCCTCGTGTTTGTACGGAGCTTCCTGTGTTCCAGTGTGTGCCCGTTTCCCCTTGTCCTGTCGCTGGGCACTGTTGAGAAGAGCCCCATCCAGTGCTTTATGCTCCTTAGTGCATGTAATTACATTGATATATTTAAAAGAATATTTTTTGTTCACATGCAAATGTAAAAATAGAAGGGAATATGTTAGCTGTAATATTATTAATATTGTTAATATTAGCTGTAATTTTGGTGCAGCCACGATAGCAAGAATACAAACAGGGGAAGGTCAGTAAGAAGCCATGACACCGCATCTTCTTAAACCAAGCGATAAAAGCTCTTCACCAGGCCCTGCTTCAGCTCTTAAATGGAACCAACAACTTCAATACTGTGTTTAGAATCCCTGTAGAATCGCAGTAGAATCACTGCTGTGAGGTTAGCTTGATGGAGCGAAGCCTCAGCCGTGCCTTACTCTGGGCAGCAATCTGTTACAGCATCTGGGAGTTGGCTGTTGCAAAAGTCTCTGAGTTTTGAACGGCACAAAGGGAAAAAACCACAGCGGCAGCGAGGGCCTTCCTGTGCACAGCCCTGCACAGCGCTCAGCTCTTCACATCTCCGCCTGTATCTCAGCTCCACTTGGCCACTAATGGGTTGTGATAACTGCAGGCTGCTGTATCCTAAGCTGTTACAATGGTAATTTCATTTAGTCTGAGTTACACGTCGGTTCCTCTTTGTCTAGGAAATGACTAGAGTGATTAAAGTGTACTTTAGCTTCCTACAGTTAAGTTTTGATAGATAAACAAATGTCGCAAATGAGTCTCAAGGAAACGGTGCACTCAGATACTCCTACATTTCCTACACGGGTACACGGCTGTGCTGCCTGGGGCTGCGCACTGGCAGGGGCGGCCGCCGGAGATGGGGCAGCAGCCCACAGCCTCGGGTGGGTAACGGAGTAGCGGGAGTTACAGGTCAGGAGAGGGCTGGGGTTTGTTTGTTTGTTTTATTTCTGTGTTAATTACTCGGTGGTACCCGGCTTCTCGCGCCCTGTCCGCGCTGCAGCCCGCCCGAGCCGCTGAGGTTAGGTCAGAGCTGGGGCTGTGCCCCGAGCCCGCGCCCGGAGGCGGCTGACGGCGGCTCTCCTGGCGGCGCCTCCCCCCCCTCCCCGGCAATGGTTCGGTCTCTTGGCGCCGTTCGCCCCCTCCCCTCTGCCGCCCGCGTGGACTCTCCCGCTTGGGGCGGTGCGCGGGGTCACGTGGCCCGCGGCGGCGGGGCCGGGCCGAGGCCGGAGCCGGGGGCAGCGCCCTGGCGTTGCGGGAGCGGGGCCCGGGCGGCGCCGAGGACGCCGGAGAGGATGCGGTGGCGGCGGCGGGGCCCGAGCGGTGCCTGTCGCTGCTGCCTTGGGACCGCTTCTCGGCTTGGCTGCACTGCGTGTGCGTGGTGGGCTTCGACCTGGAGCTGGGCCAGGCCGTGGAGGTACGCGAGGGCCGCCCCGATGCGGGCATCGCGGCTGTGGGCAGGGCCCCCCGGCACGCCCGGCCCTGCGGCCGGAATCGGGCACTTCCTCTGGTGCCGGCGGGGAAATGCGGCGGGGAAGTGCGGCGCTGCGAAATCACACGGCGCGGTCCGGGGGGAAGGGGGAACCGGGCGGTGAGAGCGGGGCCGGGGGGGCAGGGGGCGCTCGGTGCGGGCCCGGCTGCGGGCAGCTCTCACTGAGCCGGTCCCGCTGAGGGCGTGAAGTGAAACCTCGAGTGTGCGTGGGGCACGGCGGCCCGAGCTGTTACAGTTACGCTTCTGCAGGATGGAGAATTGGTTTTTAGTTTCCGTTGGGATCCTTAAAAATGAGGTTATTCAGCGTTACAGCACGTTAAAAGGCACAGAAATGCAAGCACTGACAGTGCTTCAAACCGCACAGAAGAAGAGATTCTGTTTCTTCCCCAGAAGCAGCTCCGTGCCCCAGTCTGCAGGATCCGTCCCTGCAGCTGTGCTGGGGGTTCCCGAGCAGCTCTGAGGGCTCCTCCAGGAGCCGCAGCTTTCAGGGTGCTTTCCTTTCACTCACAAGAATGTGGGTTAAGTTTGTATTGAGGTTGGGGTTTGTGGCACTGGGATTGCTGCAGCACTGCAGTCTGTTTTTCAGAAAATTTGCCTTTATGCTGCTTTTTTCTTTCCTGCCCAGCAAGGTAGGTTGGTAATTCAGGCAGGAGAGAGAAAGTGTGTAAAGAACATTCAGGTTATGAAGGGAAACATCTGGAAGCAAGGAAGTGAGCCCTCTAATTCTGCTGCTTTGTGGCTCACTTGCACTTTTCTTCTGCCTTTTCTTTTGTGCTTTTGATAGGCACCCTCATCTCCTACACCTGGCCCAGCAGTAGCTCACAGAAATGGTGTTCATGCTGTTTTCAATTTGGATTTCTACAGTAAAGTCATTCAAAACCACAATTTCTTTTCTTTTTTTTTTTTAAACTTCTCACGGGCTCTGCTTGCTTTCATTTTCACTGCATCCCCCTGGCGTGGCCATGATGCAGGGCAGAGGGGCTGAGGAGTGATGGGACAAACACTTGCTGCTGGCTTTACTTCATTTGGTTTTGTCCTCATTTGACTTCTGGGAAGGTCCAGCAGCTGGTGAGCAGCAGGACTATGGATTCCAGTCGGGACTGTAGGCTTAATGATCTGAGTAGGTGCAGGTCCTTGCAGCATCGTTCAGCTGCTGAAGGCGTTCTGATCTGGTGTATTCCTTGTGATGAGTGGAGAATGTTGAGAGGCTAAAAAAGATGAGGATGGCAATAGCAGTTTGCTAAATGCAGCATGCATGTATCCCACCCACACGTGCTCCTGTAGCCTGTAGTTATGCTGGCAGTGTGTGGCATGTCTGGAAGTCATTGGATAGGGGAAGGCTGAGGGGGAAAGAAATGAACTGGGGACTTTCATGGCCAGGGATGGCAGGCCTGCCTGGCTGGATGCCCACCAGTGGATGTATTTGTTGCTACTGAATTTACTAAATGTTGCTAATTTGTTGTATTTGTATCCTCCTCCTATAGAGTAGGATAATGTTACAGTGTCAGGAGATATATTTGTTCTGTGTTCTGTAGAACAAGATTAAGTGAGATAATTGAATATAATTAACTTACATTAGTGGTGTGGTAATATGAAAGGACTCTACTACATTACTGTTCATGCTCCAAACTTCTGTTCTTACAGAGGCTCTCAGCTGTGGAAGCCCTGAAACCTTCTTTGAAACATAATCTTTGACTTCGTGTCAACTTTTTTTTTGCTTACAATCTAGTCACATTTTAGTGGGCTTGTTTGGTTTTTGTTGGTTGGTTCAGTTTTTGTTTTTGTATAACTCTTAGTTGAAATGTAAGCATCTCAGTTGTTTTGTTTCTTGCTTTCCTCTGCGCTCTTTTCTTACTTACTGGTATAATAACCATTTTGGTACATCCAGTTGTCACACAGTTTTTGATTTATGCATTGTAAACAATAATAAACTTTTTTTTTTTCTCGGTATGAGTGGCTTTTGGGGTGTATTTCTTGAGCTTTCTTTGCTCCTAGCTCTCATTTGGGGCCTATGTTCAGCCTTCACCAGTTAATGTACTTACAGTGGATGCTGAATTTTGATTATTTCAGTCTAACTGTCCGGTGCAACAGATTTCAGACAATAACATACTGGCTTTCTGTAGCATCATTTGCTGCATCTCCTAGGTACAAGCTAAATACAAACTGCTCTTCCTTAAGGCCAGTTGCACCAAAATGTCAAATACCCTTAAGTTTTGAGTGTACCTCTGTGGTCTCCAAACTGACACCTGGAACACCTTGTAAAGGTATTCATCTTTGCTCCCAAAGATCATTAGCTTAAAAGCATATGAAAAGTAAGAATAGACACGTAGTATTGATAACTTATCATTGAAAATATCCTCAAATACTTGCAAGCTTCAGGCTGTATTGTAAAAATGCTTGAGAAGCTTCCTACTTACGCCCAGTTTATTTTTTAATGAAATGCTACATTTTTTTCCTGTAGGTAATATATCCTCCACATTCAAAGCTCACAGATAAAGAGGTAAGTCATGGTTTCTGTGTAAGTATATCATTTGCTTTTAAGTTAGAAATTTTAGGAAATATAACTGCTCTCTTTCTTTTCCTCTCTCTTTAGAAAACCAATATTTGCTATTTGTCTTTTCCAGATTCCAACTCAGGTGAGTGCTTCCTTTGCTCTGTAGTCATCTGTTGTTGGTCTGAGAACTTTATTTAGTGTATGTGAAGTATCAGGAAAATATCAGGAGTATTTAGACCTTCCTGGTTACATGCATGTAGAAATTAAAATACTTTGCTAGTAAAGAATGAATACCTTTATATCTCTTTTAAACAAAATAATAATATTGTCATTGAAGAGAAAGTGTAAGCACGAAGTTTGGAAACAGATTGAAGGGATTTGGGACCTTTTTCTTGTAAAGGAGTCAATGTATATTTTCTAAGTTCATAACAATGAAATGGACTTCTAAATTCAAAAGCATTTAGAAAGAACAGTCCTGAAGGAAAAATCTGAATTATCTAAATGTTCTTCTTTATTCTTTCCTTTTTTGCTGTGGGTGGTCCTGCTTGCAGAATTCTTCTTTCATCTAAACTTTTCCTGTTCTGCTGCCAAAGAGGAATTAGAAGCATGTGGCTGATGACTTAGACCACCTGCAAAAAGACATGGCAGAAGTACAGACACTCCTTTTCACATTTGTTTCTTCATAAAAGTTAAAACCTGTAGTAACAGATTTGTCCCTCTAACTGCCCTTACTCTTTGCTTTTGATTATTCTGCAGTATAACAACTCTGACATGGAACGATGCAGATGTATTATTGTAATACATGTGAAAGCTTTCTGGTATACATAATTTTTAAAATGCCTTAGCTATTTTTCCCCTTAGTCTTAATATAATTACTATCAAGATATTTTCTCTGCTCTTGATATCCTGTGTGTAAACGGAGGAAAAGCTTTCATTATTGAAAGAGAAGATGAGTTGTTGTCTTATTACTGTCATTGTTAATGGTTATAAACTTGTCCAACCTTTGAAAGGTATTGAAGGTGCAATGCATTAGGAACAAAGGATGATTTATTTATTTTTCTCAAAATAAGAGTGGTAAGTAAAATTATTAATTTAGTCCTAGGCTTGCGCATGGAACTACAAGAGATCAGCACATGAGACTCTTATGGTCCAACTTCTGTATTAACTTGTCCCAGCTTGGTATTAAAAAAAAGGTTAAGTGCTTTCATTCAATAAAGGAATGAAATTTGGTCTAGATGATCAGAACTGTACAGCTAGACCAATAAAATATAAAATAAAAGTAAAGCTATTAAACTCACCACAAGGTAGAGTAACATTTTGTTTGTTTGTTTAAAGAAAGCTGTTTATTGTTGCCAGAGGTGCCAGTTCATTCGCTTCAAAATATATGTATATAAATAGGCACAACAGCAGTGCAAGATAAATGAACCAGAACTATTTTGCCTTTTTCTGTGGACAAGTTCTAACATTGAACAAGGCTCAGATTCAGAATACTGTCATTTGTTGTTTATCTCTTCCCCCTATGTAGGTTGCCTTGGCGACACGCAGTTTTGTTTTAGATTTCGACGGTCTCCTGGAAGGAAAGTTTCACTGTGTTGTTTTCTGGACCACTTGGATAGAGATCTCCCAGTTTACTTAAAGGTTGGAAATTTTAAAAAAATCTTCTGAATAGTGTTACCTACTAGATCTTCACACTTAGATTAATGCATGAAAAACAAAAGCTCTGAACTGGATATTCTGAAAGATAAAAGTAAGCAGATATTTTTTGTAGTATGTCATTATCATAATTAACTAATGAGTTCCATTAACTATTCTGTAAGTTTTCATGGATTTTTGGACTGCAAGGAATCAAATCAGTGACCAGAACTATTTTGTTACTGACTGGAAACTTAGAGATGAGATTGCAGGAGCCTTTATTTAGGAATGTTTTATAACTTTAAATAAAAACAGAAAACAGAACAAAAACCCACAAAGTTGAGAGGTCTCTCTGTGTTTTGTTTCCCCTTTTCTAGTGTGGAGGAGTTAACTCTTCAGCCATTAACTCTTTTATGGAATACTGAGGCCTTTAACCGTGCTAGTGGGAGTCCGTCTCTCAAATCTGTTTACGTGGCAAATAGTTGAATTCCTGTATGTAAGAAGTATGAAGCGGGTGTTTTATCACTGAAATGTGAGAGCTTGCTTCCTAGGGATCTTTCATAACACTAATATATTTCATACTAGTTTTTATCTTCTCAAGTCAGGGTTTCTTTAAGACTTTTAGCTGCTAAAGTCCTTTTAGTGCAACTTTGCAAAATTTAAATGTTGACTTACTCCTCAGGGAATTAGTTGTGCTTTTGTTTTCATGGCATTTCTGGAGAATGTAGACATAAAAATAGTAAAGCCAGAAAGCACAACTATTTCTACACACTAGTGCTTTCTCTTTGAAGTACTTAGAAAAATGTTACTGTCAATAAACAGAGTAATCCTTCTGGTTTATTGTCCCTAATCAACTTAGGAGCTTGCAGGTAAATAAGCTTTTAGAATGCATATAGAGTCCTTCAAAAATATGGAAGGTATCAAGTTGATATATCAAATTCTTTTTTTTCTCTTGCAGAAAGATCCAGCATATTACTATGGCTACGTATATTTCAGACAAGTTCGAGACAAATCATTAAAAAGAGGCTATTTCCAGAAGGTAATTTTGATTTTCCTAGGAAAATACAAATTTCAAAGTTAACTATTTTTCAGTGACCTCAGAGAAGCAGGAAGAATATCTTGCTCTCTCTTGCTCTCTCACCATTCTTTGGTGGCTTGTAGGAAACTGGTCTAATTTTACATCAGCTTTATTATCTTTCAGCTTTGCTGTTAGAAGAAAACTGTATGTTAAAACAAAAAATTGGGAACTCTTGGGAGATTTTTGTTTGCATTTGCCTCTGATCATGTGTGGTTGACTTGCATGTGTGAGGAAGAGTCACATTTTATGATCTCTGAGGATAACCAGTGGAAGGGGTTAACTTAAAATGATGTTTTTGCTTTGTTATTCTTTATTCCAGTCACTGGTCCTCATCAGCAAGCTACCCTATGTCCATCTCTTTCGCACTGTGCTTAAGCAAATAGCACCAGAATATTTTGAAAAAAGTGAAGCTTTCCTGGAAGCAGGTAGTGCTACTGTTGATGTTGTTCTGAAAACACTCCTGTAATATCTCATTTCTGTTTTGTCTGAGTTCGTGTGTTTGCCTTTTTTCAGGGTAGAGGGCTGAAACTTCAGCAAAGTGGTTTATTTTCTCTCTAGATCATTGAACAGAACCAATCTGATTTTGGATCCTTTGTGGGAGAGTTGAAGATCCCCACCAAGGACTAGCAATTAGTGCAAGTAGCTGATGGCTACCCTTAAGTTGTTCTCTTCACAAGTTGAATCCTTTTGAGAATTCTGATAACTGCTGTTAAGCAACTATACAAATGCCAAATTGCACTGCCAGAGAGTGGGTTTGTTTTGACCAATTAGGAGAAGCAACAGGTCAGTGCTGATAACAGATACCTCAGCCTACCCCATGCAAAATCTGTCGTTGTACTTCCACTGAGCAGCAATTTGTGGAAACCATGCTTGATGAAAGAATTGTTTTGTTTTTAATGACCTGTACGTTTTTTGACAGGTTTGATCATCTGGAGGTTTTTTTGGTCAGGTTGTGTTATGAGCAAAATAACAACTAGAATTAGTAATGATGCTCAAAACTATTTACAACAAAATGCTAGAAAACTTTCTAGGCAAAATTTTTTTTAATATCTCCTAAGACTACTTTTTTCCCACCCTTAACTACCTGCATCTCTCTCTTCTATGATAGCTGTTTTTTTTTTAAAGTGCATGTATACTGTTCACAGTTCTTTAACAAGTACTTTCAAGGGTTTTCATAACATTGTTTCAATCAGTTGTGAATCTGGTTGCTGTAAATGGAAGACAAGCTAGTACTATTTTCTGGAAATGAAAACTTTCATAATTCTAATGAAATAATATAATTAAGAATGTCAGCAATGCTCTAAAATTTCCATAGAGCATGGAGTGAAGAAAAGATAAGTAATGCTCTTGTAGGATATTAGAACTAACTTCAAATTTCAGTGCACAAAGGTGACTACAATATCATGAGTTACTGCGTATACAAACTAGTTATAAAGTGTACCTGACACATTTTTTCTTTTAAGTCTGTAGTGACGTTGATCGTTGGCCACCACCAATTCCAGGGGAAATACTGCATTTGCCTATTATGGGTATTATAATGAAGGTAAGTACTCTGGCACTATTTTTGTCTGAGGGTGTTTTCCTCTCCACTTACTGTGTATGTACTCAGTGTATTCTGCCTTGTTTTCAGTGTGTCATACTTCAGAACAGGAATAGACTTACACTCCACTCTTAGTAAAAGCTGGATCTTGATTAGGTTTCTTGATTAGGGAGTAATTTCTTTTTCTTTTTTTTTTTTTTAGTGTATAGGTTAACATTTAGTTTTGTGGATATTAAAAAGAGATGTTTTCAGATAGCTAATAGTTGCAGTGTCTATATTAACCTTCTGGTATTTATAGGAGGCTGTAATGCTAATTATGTTTGTCAAATCAACTATTAAGTAACACTAGAAAATACTGAGAGTTAAATTCCAGTCAAGTAAATGAAATGGAATCATAGAATCATCTGGGTTGGAAAAGACCTCTAAGGTCACGTCCGGCCATTAATGTAGCACTGCCAAGTGTACCACTAAACCATGTCGCTAAGGGCCAGACCTACATGTCTTTCAAATACCTCCAGGGATGGTAACTCAGCTGCTTCCCAGGTTGATGTGTTCCAATGCTTCACAACCCTCTCTGTGAATTTTTCCTAATGTCCAACCTAAACCTCCCCTGGTGCAACTTGAGGCCATTTCCTCTTGTCCGGTTGCTTATTGCTTGTGAGAAGAGACGGACCCCTGCCTCACAACAGCCTTCTCTGAGGTAGCTGTAAAGAGCAATAAGGTCTCCCCTGAGCCTCCTTTTCTCTAGGCTAAATAACCCCAGTTCCCTCAGCTGCTCCTCATAAAATTCATTTTCTAGACCTTTTACCAGTTCTGCCCTTCTTTGGACACCCTCCAGCAGCTCCATGCCTTTCTGGTAGTGAGGGGCCCAAAACTGATCACAGGGTTCACGATGTGGCCTCACCAGAGCCAAGTACAGGGAGACAAATTGCTTCCCTGGCCCTGCTGGCCACACTATTTCTGATACAAGCCAGGATGCTGTCAGCCTTCTTGGCCACCTGAGCACACTGCTGTCACATATTGAGCTGGCTATCAGCCAGCACCCTGAGGTCCCTTTCCACCACACAGCTTCCCAGTCACTCTTCCCCCAGCCTGTCGCTGTGTTTGGGGTGGTTGTGACCCAGGTGAAGGACCCTGCACTTAGCCTTGTTGAACCAAACACAGTTGGCCTTGGCTCATCGGTCCAGCCTATCCAAATCCCTCTGTAGAGCCTTCCTACCCTGTGGATGTTCTGTAGAGCAAGCTAAGCACTACTGTATGACATTGTCTTTAAATGTTGCAACTTGTCTATAAGTGATTATTTTAGGTCTCTGCTGAATTTCATATAAGGACAAGAATTTTTCTCTCTTTCTTTCAAAGCTGCAGATTCCAACATATCGTGACAAGCCTGGAACGACCCTAATAGTACAGAATATGCACCAGGTAGAGATCAGATACTGTGTTGTTTATAACCTTGAGCCAAAGCTAAACAGCTGTCTTTGCTTTTTTTTTTTTTGCCTTTTTTTTTTTTTTTTTTTTAATTTTAACTTTAAGCTTCTTCATAAAAGATTGGCAGCAAATACCCATATATTTTCATGGTAATAAAATTCAGTGTCTTTGAGACTTGGAATAGGAGAGTCTAGCATTGGATTCTTCTTATTAAGGTATTTTAACCCAACTAGCCCAGGCACTTCAGGAGTTAACAAGAGTTTTCCTACTCTTGGGTGAGGATAGTTAGCTAACAAAATTACTTAACCACTTTTTAATGGGTTAAACTATACTCTTGGAGTTTACTTTTGGAGGACAAGAAACACAAAAAATCTTTTTCCATAGAATATGATTATAAAACAAATCTGTCTGTGCCTTCCTGTGCTGTTCAGTTCTTGTGTGAAACAGCTTCAGTGGTTTGTAATGTTTCCAGACTGAAAGCCGCATGCCTATGCAGGGGGGTGGCGTTAGGGGAAGTCTTGCTTTTAGCATATTAAAAAGTCACTTGTGGAGATAATGTACTACGTACTGCAGTAGTGGTACACAGGGTATGCACTGTCTACTAGCTGCAGGCATTTAAGGGAAAGCGTTTTAATTAATAGCTGGAATGACTAAAAAGCTAGTACTGTGATGTCTTTTAGGCAGATGCTCAGATCTCTATGGTCTTACCAACTGTTCATGAAGTAGATCTTTTCAGGTAGGAATTTGGACTAATTTATTCCTAACTGTGAATTTCCCACAAGTTAAAGATTAATGAGGGTTCCATAACACACAGCTCATAGGTCACAGGCTAACGTTTATCAGTATTACTTTTTAATACTTTTTTTCTGTAAAGCTACTTAAGAAAGAATTCAGGCAACATACAGGTTGAAACTGGATTAAATAAATAAGTTCATTAAATGCTACCTTTTGCAATGTTATTCTGTATTTTTTAAATGACTCATTCTCCTGGAAACTCATTTCCTTTTATTCAGTTATTAATCAAATACACATTCCTTCTGGTTATGTTAAGTGTGTTAAAATCCCTCAATCTGTTTTTAGGTGTTTCTGTCCAGTGTTCTTTCACATTCAGATGCTTTGGGAACTGGTGCTGCTAGGAGAACCGCTTGTTGTGATGGCACCGTCACCATCAGAATCTTCAGAAACCGTGTTGGCACTTGTTAGGTAAATGTAGTGGAGCTGCCAGACTGGTGACCAAGCGAGTCGCTGTCGATTGCAGCTGGGTGCCACTTGAGTTGATCTGAATATAACAAAGCCGCATAAATTTTAGATTTGCTTTTTCTTTAATGAAACTTTGCATTTTATACATACACAAACTTACCCTCTTTCCACCCTGCAGTTGTATTTCTCCATTGAAGTACTGCAGTGATTTCAGGCCATACTTTACCATACACGACAGTGAATTCAAAGAATATACAACACGCACACAAGCTCCGTAAGTAAATCAGACTTTGTTGTGAAGGTGTCATTCAAAACCACTTGTAACCATAAATCTGCTTTAAGATATTGCTCAACTATTCTGAATCTCTATTATTAGAGAATTACGTTTAGACTGCATATTTTTAAGGTTTATCTCAAGGTTTATACAGTAGTTAACTATTTGAAGTTGTCAATAATTGAGACAGTCCTTTCAAAAGTAAATTATCTTCGCTAAATTTGTTGGAAAAACATTGTAAAGACTTGAGAAATTACCTTTTTTTTAAGAGCATGAGTCTCATATTCCCTACAAAATAGATGTTTGAAGCTGCTTTAAGGACAGGTTGCCACTTAATTTTTCTTGCCCTACTTTTATTTTGAGAGTATACACCTACAATATTTCTTAGCATTTTGTTTAAATGCAATTTGATTTGGGTATGGACTACATATGTTAGATTCACTTTCCTTTTTTAAACAACTTTTTTTTCCTATTGTCTGAACAGACAATGGTTGTTGTATTAGCTTTTTTGTTTGGTAGGTTTTTACTGTGTTCTTCCTCTCAAAAAAAAAGAACATTGCCAGAGATCTAGCAATGGAAAAACATCTAAATATAGACATTGTGCTTAGAATTGTATTCCATGGGGATGGTTATGCAGTATGTAATTTAATTTCTAAAAATAATTTCAAGAGGAATTTAGCTAAGTTTTAGCCACCCATAATTTATAAATACGTATATTAATCTGTAGCAAAACGGAAAGGTTGTTCTGTACCTTAGTATTTGAAATAGAGCTAGAATTTCTCTGGCTTTCTTATGGAAAATAAAAGTATGGAAAGATTGGAAATAGGCATATAAAGCAGTGGCTCTAAGAAGAGGAAAATTTCAGATGATGCAGATTCTGTGTATCTCATTCACTTCAGGGTGAGGGAGCAAGGGGTATTTCTTTTCTTCCTTGTTTTGACTTACTTTGCCTTTTCACAAGTTACTTCAATGGTTTAAAAGTAAGAATTGGTTCTGGTAAATATGATAGATTAAGGTTCCTAAAAGTGGCAAAGTAGTTTACCTCAAATCTACCTATTGTACCATCAGTAGCAATATTCCTTGTGCAAGTAGCAACATTCCTTATGATTTGCTACCAACTTACCTTGAAATATAGCAATTAGCCCTTCTAATACAGGGTCAGATTCCTGCTCATTTAAAACAAACAAAACCCACAGTCATAATTCAGATAATGCTCTGTTCTAAGTGGGAGGTATGGCACTTTTATTCTCCACTGCTGTTTAGACCTTCAGACATCTGTCCAGCCATTTTCTAAAACTTAGAAATTTTGGTAAACATACTTTTACCTGCAACTTAAATTTTGACTTTTGAAAATAAGTACAGAACCAAAATAATTTCAAGTAAAAAATTAAAGTTGACCTTTTGTATTTGTTAAGACACGTGCTCTTACTGTCATATTTTAAACGTTGTCATTATTTTTCTAGACCGTCTGTCATTCTAGGGGTGACAAATCCTTTTTTTGCTAAAACACTCCAGCACTGGCCCCACATTATCAGGATTGGAGATGTTAAACTTCCAGGTAAAGTGTAAATGTCTTCTACAATCCTGTGTGACAAGATCTGTGTGCTTGTTTATGAACAAACGTAATTTAGTTTAATGAATTCAGTTTACTACTAACCAGATGCTCATGGATATAAGTGAAATTAGGCTCTCTAGTACTATATTGCCTTGTATTGCTAAATCTAGTATATTACATTGAAAAGTTCGCAATATTTATTAGTAATAATGTTTTCTCTAAACTTGAACACAATCTGGGTTCTGTATCTCTAACAATAAGGTGTTAAATTGAGAAACATTATTTCTTATCTCATGTTAGAATTAGCAGAACATAATAAATCATCCACAGCAAGTGCAGAGAAAGTAAGACCCATAAAAAAACCCTAAATGAATAAAATTATTCTAGTCTTGTAATATTCCAGTAATTGTCCAAGGTGGATGTTTTTGTTACATAACTGAGTAGAATTTTAATGTCATATTTGGTAACATGTGAATTGCTGATCTGTAATAAAATTCCACAGTACTCTAATTATGACATGAAATTCCTGAATGTAGCTGTTTGCAGTGACAGGTTCACTGTTCTGTGCTGAAAGTAGGAAAGGGTAAATATCCAGTTAGGACAATACACTATGAAATTTGTAAAAATAAGTTACATTGCATTCCTGCATTTACTGAAGTAATTAAGGACTGGGTGCTGTGTTCAATGTAATTGAGGAAGTTTCTGTTTACTTCAAAATGTCATATCATTTCTGTCCGTGCTTCAAAATACCCCTTTGCAAGGACAGAGGGGAGGGGAAGGGGAGAGTAGGGGGAAGCCAGCTGTTATGTGGTTAAGATCTGGAAAATAGAATCTTAGGCTGTCAACCTGAAAAGCCATGGACCATGTTGCTTTCAAATTTGATGCAAAGTTGCAAGTGAAAATCTCAGGTTTTTGTGAAACTGTGTGAAATGCTTAGTTAGGACATTCCAGAGATGTGTCTGCGCTGCATTTAAAAGTTTTATTTCTTTAGAGACAAAGAGAGGGGTTGTGATTTTTTTTCAATTTTTTTTTTCCCTTTTTCACCCCAGACTGCAGTTTCAGTAGTAATTTATACTATTTTATCTGGTTGGATGCTTGACTTCAGAAAACAGCAAAGTGCTGCTGAGTCTCCAAGATTGTTAACAGGACTTGGGGTCTTCTGGCTGGAGAAAAATATATTTGACTGCAAGCAAAACAAATGAACATAGTTTAGCCTATTGAAACCGACTTAAACTCCTGTTGTTACAGCACCTAGTCTGTGACTACTGATTAGTTTCTTTTACACATATAATGATTGTTGTTTTGGCCAAGGTAGTAATGATGTGTTCCTGAAAGCATTTACCCTAAGAGAAACAAAGGAAAATAGAAGAAAATTTGGAGTGAATGAAATAATCATTAACTGCTCTACGGTCAATAAAATTGTCAGGCAGTTTTTGGTGTTTGTTTCTTTTCAACAGGGAACCTTTATTTAAAATGGAAACCCTGCATGGTTGTGTTAGTATATTACTAGATGTTTCTGGATGTCTACTTACCTGCTTGTTAGTGTTTCTGATGTCTCTTACAACAGATAGTGTTATAAATGGAAGGATAAGTTTCTAAAAATCACGGCAAAGTACAGCTTACCAGTTGTAGTACCTAGTAATGGGAATGGAGACTTCTAGTAAGGTGGCTTTGAATGTTTTGGCAGGTGACGTTCCAAGGCAGGTGAAAGTGAAAAAACTGAAGAACCTAAAAACTTTGGACTCCAAACCTGGTAATCAAGTTACCTAAGAGTTAAATCACCAATGTTTTTAGTTTAAAAAAACATAATTTCCTTTGGCTATATGCTGCTACCTTTTTTCTTTAGGTGTTTATACCTCTTATAAGCCATACTTGAACAAAGACGAAGAAATTGTTAAACAGTTACAAAAGGTAATGCTGCCTCTTAATGGAAATTGTACTGTGTGCTGTCTTACGGGGTTCTCATTTAGAGCTGAGCTCTGTCTGCATAACCAAAACAAAGCTGCATTCTGATTTCTTTGCCCCAGTTCATAACTGAATAGATAGGATACAATATCCTCATTGTAGAGGAAAGGCCTTTTAACACTTTATGTAACAAAATGAACAGTGAAACTCAAGAAGTAAGCTTAATAATCTAGATGATTGAAGCAACTGATCAATTCATCTGTTTTTGGTTTTTCACCTTCTGCCAGCCCCCTCGTGTCTCTTTGGTCTAGAAGCGTCCTGCATGATGTGCTCAAGAACCAGAGCTTCCAAACTTTTGACTGAAAGTCAGCAGTTGAAGGGTTGATTCTCTTGCTTTCTTTTCATGGTTCAGCATCAGGGATGCAACGTGAGCTTATGACAAATGTATACAGAAGTACTGAAATAATTTAAAAATACTATAATAACCCTATTTACGTATCTGTAGTAACAGACTTCTTATGATTCCTTTTTTAAGGGTGTACAACAGAAACGTCCTACGGAAGCACAGAGTGTGATTCTTCGGCGGTATTTTTTGGAATTGACAGAAAGTTTCATTATTCCATTAGTAAGTTGTAAGACTTTTTCGAATACAGAATACAGACTAGCCTTTTTAGGGACAGTTTTCCCTGAACTTGAGAAATGGCAGTATTGAACAGGTGGAATTGGAAAGTACTTGATGAGAAAAGCTCTGCAAGTGTCCATTCTTGTAGTAATTTCTTAATATAGCTGAGGTGATAGCACAAGGAATTCTTTCTACTACTACAGGGCAGATTCCCAGCAACCTCTGCAGGTTCAGATGACTCTAGAAGATGCTATTTAACATCTTACATAGGAGAGACTGACCTGTATAAGGTTGAGATGAGTCTACTGGTGCCTATCAGGGCATCACACAAGAAATACTTTTTTTCAGTGAATCAGAATAATTTATTTTACAGCGTCTTGCTCTTTGGGAAATGGCAGATAGCTGTTGTTTCGCTCTTTAAACATGGTACTTCACCTGTTCAAATCTCTATGCCTAGGTTGAGGGAGCAAATTTTGCCTGATTTCTAACGAGTACACAGGGTTTGTTGGAATGCTAAATGTTCACCAGATTGTTTTTAATTCTTCACTGAGATGAGAGTTGGGTGGAAGAAACATAAATATAGGAATTTTTATTTACTGTAATAGTAAATACTTACAGCCCTGTATATTGAAATCCTGCTGTACTGGTTACAGGCTAGTGACATACCTTTATGCTGACAAATATTGAGTTTAGGTTGCTGAATCCATGCAAACTAACAGCCTGGGGGCTTTGACTAGCATTGAAACTTGCCATCTGTTTTATAATCATATGTGATAATGATAAATGTGTTCCGATGTGCTCTGACCTAGCATTTGGAGTTACAAAGTCCCAAACACTCTGTGCACAGTTATGACATTTCTCTGGGCAGGTGTTTAAACTGGGAAGTGATAGCTCATGCATTGGATTTTACATATTGGCTATTTCCTTCAGAGCTCCCTAAGCACATGAAGATGTGTAACAGCTTGTATTGATGTGCTTGTGTGAGCTGGCAACATGGAGCTGCCTCCTGTAGTCAGAGCTTAAGCTTGACTGTACCACTGGTACTTCAGATAACCAGCTGGGGTGCCTTTGCCAAGCACTGCTGCTGCAGAGAGGCCCACAGCTGGTACACCAGTTGGTAGGATTGTTCTATATTTCATGTTTGTATAAGGTACTCTAAAACTCACTTCCACGTACTTAATACAACAAGAAATTACTGTTTGGAATCACCCATGATATGAAGGTACCAGTGGGCTACCAAAATACAAAAAGAAACTGTTAAATAGCAGCTGGAGTTCAGAGTGTATAAATTCCGTATGCATGTTTGCTTCCTGTCTTGCTTTCCCTTTTCCCCGTGTCCATATAGGACTGTGCTGACGTCAGCTTCTGTAGTTGAGAATTGGAAATGGGATTAGATAAGCTCATTATATTCTCATATGGTAAATATGCATGACCACACCCTGTACCAGTGCATAGAAAACTCTGTGGTCACAAGTGATAAGTAAATATACACGTGGACTGTGTATCTTAAATACTGGTTATGCAAACCTCTTTTTCCTTTCCCTAGGAACGTTATGTGGCAAGCCTAATGCCTTTGCAAAAATGTATATCGCCATGGAAGGTAAAGAAATACAATTGGAATGAGCTGGAGATTGATAAACAGACAAGACAGCTACAGTATGCTAATGACCTCTTTTTACTTTTTACAGAGTCCACCACAGCTGAGGCATTTTAGCCAAGATGACTTCATGAAGACGCTGGAAAAAGCAGGACCGCAGCTCACTTCTCGTTTAAAAGGAGACTGGATAGGGCTTTACAGGTAATTTATTTCATTGGCATAAGTATATATGTGAATGAAGACAAATCAGTAATATAAATGTTCTTTTCCTCAGCAAGTTTATTATCAGTATTGATTTGCATAAGACTGACTTTTTGAATATGTGCTTTAATAGAAATTGGAAATGCTTAGTATACTTTACTTGCTTAAATCAATTTCTCTAACCCAGCAACAGTTTCCACAAGATGCTACTAACACTGAGTGTCTGTGTACTGCTGTTATTTGGCATGGGTGTGTGGAGGGAGGGTCTGATAACTCCTTCCAATCAAACATGAAATTGAGGATTATTGAAACTTAGACTTGTTTTAATCCTGACAAAATTCTTCATGTTCATTGTCTTTCAGACATCTTTTCATTTTTTTTTTCCTCAATCCTTTTATTGATTATGGTATCCTCCACTTCAGAATACTACATTCTTCAGGAAGTAAACAGAGAAAGGGTCTTAATACCTTAAACTAAAACCTAATTACTTTACAGTTGAAGATATAGGAAACTTATCAGAATTGTAAATAAAATATAAAATGTATTTTTCTTGTGTTTTACCAGGCATTTTTTGAAATCACCAAACTTTGATGGCTGGTTTAGGAGCCGGCAGAAAGAAATGACACAGAAGTTGGAGGCCCTTCATTTAGAAGCACTCTGTAATGAGGTTAGAAAACTAGGTTTATTAACTATAGAAACTATATTAAAACTATATTTATTAACTTGAGACTAGTTAGTTATGGATAGGAAATAAGCCTGTAACTGATCCATAATTAGAAACTGAGAAGTGAAATTTCTTATTGATAAACAATGAAATGCCACATATATGATCTTATGTTTTAAGATCCATTCTTTACATAAGCAGATGAAGTAGGTATCAGCATAATTTGGGTGAGAACAATTCGCTGAAATCAAGGTATCACAAGAAGAGATTGTACAGCTAAATAGGGAATAGGAATATCAAAGTCAATCTCATAGCTTTAAAATATAAAATTCCACTAGTTATTTTAAAATAATCTATTGATTTTTATCCGTGGATTTGTTAATTCCCAAACAGTACATTGTAGGAACCCAAATAGATTGTTCAAATAGAGTAGCCCAAATAGTTTGCAGGGCAGTAGCTAGGTCAGTTATCTCACCTAGAATCCATCCAGCTAGACTTGATACTGATTTATTACCAAGAGAAGGATGTGTGTATGAGGGTATTACTGACTCTGATCGAATGTACAGATGTAATAGTAAAGGGGGAGGGGAACAGATATGGAATAAGGAAATTCACTGAAGTACTTCTGCTGGTTATCCACTGTGTAATAGATTTCCTGTAATGCCCTAGAAACAAGTCCAGCTTAGCACTATTTTAATCTTTCATCATGCTGGCCAATCTCATTTGGTAAATATTCATTGCCATTTTTAATTCTAGATGCTATTTCTTAAGCTAAGCCTGGCTGGCATATTTTTTTATATTTATTTGTATTGTGTTTGGGCCCTCCTTTCCTGTTATGCTAAGTCCTGGGCAAATATGCAAAGAAAACAGATTTTGTAGTTAAGAGACAATATGCAAGTAACATGAGTTAAGTGAATGGCATAAGAATAAGGAAAAGGCCCACTCTGAACAGTAAGTGTAAATTAATACTACTTCTGAAAATTCTGTGTGTTGCCATAAATACTTCAATGTTTAATTTTTGTTTTGTTAGAATTTGGTTTTCTGGAGTCAGAAGCACACTGAAGTAGAAACAGTGGATCTTGTCTTAAAGTTAAAGAATAAGCTGGTAAGTAAGTGAATTGAATGTGGCTAAAATTTGTTTTGCTAAATGAGGTAAAAGTATTACATTGCTTACAGTTACTTAAGTGAAAATCTAGATCTAGGTTGTTCAATAAATCAGTCATTCAGGTTATTTTAAAACAAAAGGAAACACAAAACCAACAGTTCAAGCATGAGTGAAAAGTTAGCCAGTTTCCCAACTTAGCCAGCTATGTTAGCATTGCACAAATCTTGTTAAAACTAGCTGGAACTTTGTGACTGATCTGAGTCAGAGCAAGGCAGAATCCTCAGGGAAGCAGAAAACCAAACTTTATTGTGATTTCTGAAAGTCCAAGTCAGCATTAGTTCATGCTGGTAGGTGGATGTTGAGGAAACGTGGCCAGATCAGCAGGTTGAAATCTCATACTCAGTTAACAAACGAGGAATTCATTTTCCAGATTTGCAAATAAGTAATTTTTTTGTGTCTTGAGGTAAACTGATATTTTTGGTCGAAGTCATGTTTTATTGCATCTTGTTCAGTTGCAGGCTGACAGAGAACATCTTCCTGTGAAAACTGATACGCTGAAAAAGCTGCAGGCACACATCCATGACATTATACTGGCACTTCCAGATGACTTGCAGGACATCTTGCTCAAAACTGGCACAACATGATTTCTACTGGGATTTTTGTGTGTGTGTGTGCAGAAAACAGAAAGTGAATGTAGTGTCACAGAAGACAGTGGCTTACAAAGTTTGGGACACAGATCTAAACAGTACGTTAACACTACAAATGGACTTTACTGGTAGTATGGTCCACTGTAATATTTTCACTGTTTTTCCCACTTAAGTACTAATGCAACTGAAGGGATTCCTGTGTCTAATAATGTTTGAAATAAGTGCTCTTAAAGAAAAATCTGTGGGCATCTGAAACTGTACCACAGTGTAGGACCAGTGCAGTGCTGGCATTGCAGAATGTTTTCTAATTGGTGCTGCTATACCCAACGCTGTTAACTCAGGGGTAAGCAATATTGATCCTGTACTGTCCTGTTGATGTAGTATCTGATTGCTTTTTTTGTTTTTTAAACTGGCATAATATGTGACTTGGTCAGTATACATTCTGTTGAGGTATTTTACTGGTAAACCATCAACAGCTTACAAAACTGTTTCAGGGACAGCTGAAATAATCGCGTTGGTTCTTAACGATCTTCCTTTCACCTTCTTACCTTCTTCCTAAAGACCATGTTAATTTTTAATCTTTAAAGAAGAGAAGGCAGCTGACAAACATTTCCTGAAGAAAAATTTCTTCCATTCAATGTCAGCTAATTAGGGTGCTTTTATTCACATGCCTTAAATGAAGTAACTATATACTAATTTGTGGTTTTAAACTGCTGACATCCAGGATTTAAAGTGGATCACTACTGTAAATGTATTCATCACAGTAACACAGTATTCATTACAGGAAATAAACAGTGGTATTCTAATGCAGAATTTAAATTCAGTGATTTCAGTAGAGTTAGCTGATACACAGTCTGTTTCAGATGGAGATCGTAGTCAGCTTCTGTTAGAAATTTTTATAAATATATTTTTTTATTTTTTAGGTTTTATTTTTTACTTACACCAGTAGGGTCTTTGAGGAGCTAATGGGGTGACGTTGGAAGATGATGTTGGCTTCAGCTGACAAAAGCCTATGGAGAGGTCAAACTGTGGCAAGAAAAGATTGTAGCAGGAAATTATTTTTGGTATATGCATATAGCAGACATGCATAAAAAGTAATTTCCTCTTTCATACTAAGCAACAATTACGTGATGTTTATCTTCTTGAACAAGATTCAGTGATATATTAGAACTCAGCTGCTCCACATGCAGTGTCGTACTTTGACCACTTCCAAGTAGAATGATCTGAATGCTACAGTGTACGCACAGCATACACTTTTATAAGACAAGTGGATCATGGTTATCAAAAAATTCTACTTTTAAGTGCTTGGATAGAATTTTTAAAAACATACGATGTAATCCTGCTATAAGAAAATGCTTTTGTATAATAAATATTTCATACCATCTTTCTAAAAATGTCTTATTTAGATACAAAGTGTCACAACAGTATTTTTATGAAAATGTTTTTAATACTGCTATGGTTTGTATACAGTTATGACAAAAAGCTTAATGCATCTATTATGTTACTTAAACTGCACCACATCAGCATTAATTTCTAACTTGGAATTTTGTTTGCACATCCTGGTGAATTTAATTTCTAATTCAGAAATTAGTAAGTGGCCATTCTTATACTAAAGCTAACCTGGAGCACTGTGTAGTTCCTTGGAACCACACAAACTGGTAACAGCTATGATAAATATCACGACTGCAAATACCTATTTTTGTAAAAGAAAATAAAAGGTTTCCATTTTTGGAACTTACATGACTTGGATCATGGGTGTGACTTTCTCTTCAGTGTGGCCAAGGCTGCTTGTAGAGACTACGCTTAGTGTGACTTTATGAAGCTGTGCACTATAGGAGTTATTAGCTGAAATCCCTGAACTACATCCAATTATTAGAATTTTGTTTTAAAGAAAGGCAAAAGAAAATTTGTATAGATTGTTTGCCGTCTTTGTCAGTGACTTGAAATGCTTTTAGTAATGGTGGTTCAACAGGGCCTTAACCTAGAGCTGCAGGTCTGGGCAAAGCGTAGTCATGAAGATAAGAACAGTCCTTCCTTGTTGCAGGTTTCTCATCCCGTCTCCCTGCAGTCCTTTGATGCCGAGCACACACATTTTAACTTGGGATGCTTCAGCCATTGGTATTGTTACAGCAGAGGAACTGAATCAGCTGCAGAAAGTCGTTGCCAACTTGGTGGAATGGAATTTTTCCATCTCTGTTTTTTCAGCTCAGTGTACTTAAAATTTGAGTAATGAGCTTGTACTAATCCTCATTCACCTGAGGCTTGAAGGCTAAATGACAGTGCAAGAACTGCTAGTTTCAGTAACTTTACGTGTGTCTTCATCTGCCTGTTAAAAATCAAACCCTCAGCTGGCTGAAGGTGGGGAGAAGAGATGCAGTCTCCCTCCCTCTCCTTTTGGCCCGTAACAGAAGAGATTTCTGTAGCTGTGGTGTCCAAAATGCAGATTTGTCACCTGGTGTGCAGTAGATCAGTCATGGCACACTCAGGAAAGACACTGCTTATTTATTCGGGTTTGCACAAGTCTGGGTGATCGGTGGCTTCCCACAAATCAAGCACCCCAGATGGAGTATCTGTGCTTTATACATACGCATAAGTTAGTAATTTTTCCAGCCTGTCTTCCTTGTGATGATTGGTCATTAATTTACATACAACTACAGTACCACTGACTCTGTACTTCCACTACAACGTGCTCAGGGAAGGGATGTTCACCTTGCGGGGGTCTTTTCAGCCTAGGGGTGTGATTTTTAGTATTACAGTGAAGGTAGTGCAGCTAAAGCTACGCGGACTTTGAGTTTTCTTGCCAAGTTGGCAACATCCCTAAAGCATCCTGATTCGTGTCCTCCTCAAGGCCTACTGTCTTTGGATGGCCCTGGCTAAAGGATACTGAATGTTCACTCTTCCAAAACCTAACACGTTAGCTCAGTTTTTAGTCTTCAACAGCTGGAGGTGGATTGTGTCCTTTTACTGCTCACCACCAGCAGCTAATGGCACCTGCTCCATGAAAATTAAAGGATTAACAGTGGCAATGTGCTTCCCGTTGTGTCAGTAGGTTTATTTTTGCAGAGACAGCCACCATTTAATTAGTTCTCATTAAAACTTTTTCAGGTAAAACTTCCGATGTCACAGAACTTTGAACATGACATGGAGCTATCCCTCCTGTGAAGATTAATTTGTTAATCTTCAGAATTAAAAGAAGAGTCTTCTGCTGGAGTCACAGCAGAGATTATTGATGTACATAGGCGTTCAGCATTTCTCACCATGGAGCATTTCATGTACCTGTACGTAGACATGGAGGAATGTGGGTGAGGGCAGAGCTGAGCTCTGCGCTCAGTCAGGCAGCGCACAGCACTGCCGTGTTTCCCACAGCGTTTCCCACAGCACAGAGCTGTGCTCTGCTGCCCGGGCTGAAGGGCCGCGGTGGCACTGCCCGGGGCCGCCCCTGTCCCCAGGAGGAGCGGTGGCCCCGCGTCCCGGCGCCGTACAGCCGCGGGCAGGCACCAGGGGGAGGCCTGGAAATCCGGAGCCGTTCCTCCCGCACTCCTCAGCGCGGGGCACGTTTCTGGCACACCGTCACCGTTCCGGTTTCGCTGTGGGCCGCTGCCTCCTTCCCGCCGCACAGGTGCGGTGCCAGCGGCACGCAGCTGAGGCCTCGGCCTCTGCCCCACGCTGTAAAAGCGACCGACAAAAAGCGCAGCCCCGCTGTGCGCAGCGTTCCGTGCGGGGTCTGCAGCCGCCCGGGGTCTCGGGACGTTCCACCCCAACATCCCGCCTTCTCTCTCACGCTGCCTGCAGCCCTTCGGGGCCAGGCCTCAGACCGGGAGCGGAGCTGCTGCGCTCGGGCCGAGCCCCCACCCCGCCGGGCCTCGGCTTCAGGACAGCCTCAGGAGCGGCGCTGACTACATTTCCCGGCATGCCGCGCCGCGCCGGCGGCGGCCGGAAGCTGCAGCGAACCGAGATGGAAGACCTCAACTCCATCTCCCGTCATGCACCAGCGCAGGCGCTGACAGGCGAGTGGGGCGCGGGGCGGCCGCGAGGCGTGCCGGGAGCTGTAGTCCCCGCCGCCGTTGGGCCGCGCGACGGAGGGCGGCGCCGCGGCGGGGGATGTGGCGAGCGTGACGCGATTTTGTCCGCGTTGGAGCCGGGGCGGCCGTGGCGAGCGTGACGTGGCAGAGAGCGAGCGAGCGCGGACCCCGGTCCCAGCCGCCGCCGCCTGCGCCTTTATAACTCGGCGCCGCCGAGCCCTCGCCGCAGTTGCCCGCCGCCTCCCCGCGAAGGATCCGCGAGCGGAGCTGAGAGCCGCGTCCCCGCCCGCCCTCCTCTCGCGCCGCCGCCATGGGCCTCACCATCTCCTCGCTCTTCTCGCGCCTCTTCGGCAAGAAGCAGATGCGCATCCTCATGGGTGAGGGCCGAGCGCGGCGCCCCGGGCCCTGCGGCCGCCGGGGAGGGGCTGGGGGTCGCNCGGGGAGCGGCGGTGCCGCATCGCGGCCCCGGGAAGGGCCGTTCCGCTGTGGTGTCCGCGCTCTGCGCCTCCGGCCCGGGCGGACCCGCGGGCCGCTCCGCTCCGCGCTCGATCCATTCTCGGTTTTTTATCTGGGATTGGAGCGTGGTTCTTCCGGAACGCCGCGCGGCAGCGGGGACCGCCGGCAGCTGCAGGTCCCCTCCGGGAGGGCGCGGTTCAAAAGGTCACAGCGCGGCCTTCCCTCCTCCTCCTCCGCACTTCCCCTCCTGCCCGCCCCGCACTGTGTGCTGGCAGCCCCCACCCGCACCGCGCTCGGGGCTCAGCCCCCTCCGTCCGTGCCCGCTGCCTGGGGCAGCTCTGTCCCGTGGAGTGGCACCGAGCACTGGGCCCGGCCCCCACCGGGAGCCATGGGCTCATTCTCAGCGCTGCACTGCAGGCACTGCATGCACCCGTTTCTAAGTGGCAGTTTTCATGCTCTGCATCCATCTCATGATGCTGAAGTTCTTCATTATGTGCACAATTCCCATTGTATCTCCTGTGTTTGAAACTGGAGATGTTCATCCTCACAACGTAACCTGAGCAGCTCTTGTCTTGGAGGCAGCGGAGTGCACCTGTCAGGCTCTGGGCAGTGCTGTCAGCCCCCAGCAGCCAGGCCCTCTGGGCAGCTCCGAGAGATGTGGAGCCCTCAGGTGAGCTTGGCTGCAAGGTGGGGTGCTGCCTGTGGGACCCGCACTGCACAGAGGGATGGAGATGGGCATGCAGTGCCAGGCACGTCCCCACAGCTTGCAAAGGCTCTGAGCTCCTCACTGGTGAGTGAAGAACTCAAATCCAGGTTAAGGAAGAGTGCTTCCTTGTAGCTGGTTCAGCTGCATTGATTATTTTTTTTTCCCCAACTTTGGTTTTAAGGCCTTTACTGTATTCAAATACAGGACTGGATCAGAGCGTGAGACCACTCCTTGTGCAGCAAAAGAAGAAAAACTTATGCTGTGTTGTGATGGGAGTGTAGTACAGGACAAAAACTGGATGTTGAGAAGCAGTGTGTGTAGTTCCCTTGTACCTGTAACGTGGAAAAGAAGCTCCTAATAGCTCTCTGTGTCACTTCTTAGCACCTTGAGGTGTCCGAGTGAACACTGGAACTGAATTAAACTTTTCCTCAGAGGTGATGACTTTAGATTTGTTTTGAAAGTGAGCTGAGTGAGGTTGTCTATTTTATTTTTCTTTTGCATGTAGTGTACTGCTGGAGTAACTTCATAGGGTAAGGTTTCCTGGAGGGATATTTAGGGGGGAAATATTACATGAGCGAGTTGATGGTGAACAGAAAACTCATTTATAATTCATGTTTCCCTTTCACAGCATTCTTCTGTTCCTGTGAAATTCAGGGTAACACAGAATTAATGTAGCTCTGCAGAATTTGAGTACTGCTCATTAGGTAATTTGGGAACTTGTATTTTCCCAACAGCAAACATAGCACATCATCTTTTACAGCCTTAAACTACACCTGTAGTAAAGGGGGATACCCAATGGTATGTCAGTAGTGAGCTTTTTTTAAGTGCATTTGTGTAATAAGGTGTTTTTTGGAAGTATTGAGTTAACTTGTTTCTGAAGGAAGGAATGCAAAATAATCTCAGGATCTACTTACAAATGGAAGTAATGTGAAGGAAGAGAAAAGAAATAATAGCGGGGCAGGGCAGAGTTAGGTAAGGCAGCCAGCGCGCTGCGGTGGAGACACGGAGTCCTCATCCTCCATGGAGCTGTGAGTGAAGAGCTCTGCAGACACAGGCATGCACAATGAGTATTGTTCCATCTTAAGCACTTCCCAGTAGTGTGACTGTCTGCTATCTTCTGGTGTCGTTGTGTGAGTGTGAGCTGAGATAGTAGCTGCTCAGAAGCTTCAAATACGAAGGTAATTATTAAATACTGTGGAAACCGAAAGGCCAGATTCTTTGGGAAATGGGTTATCGTGCAGCGCACAGCTATTTAGCAATTTTTTGTTCTTTAACCAATGTAGATTTGCCTGTTATTGGCTTCCTTCATGTGTTTTTTTGAAACTGTGTTGAGAATCACCCTTCTGTGGCCTCAAGTTTATCCACGTGAGAGTAAGCCTGAAGGAGGAATAGTGTGTGAAGGGTGGAGCTACGTTTTGAGAGAACTGCTGTCAGGGTGGAAGAAGAGTGAAGGACTAACTATCTCTAGTAAATTGAGATTAGTTCTGTTTACCGTTAAGCTGTTCTTTGTTGTAAGGTGAACTTCATGAATCAGTTACAGACAGTAGGATCCCCCTTCTCTGTTCATGGGAAGTGTTTGGCAGCAGCAGCAGTGTGCTCTGTTCTGCGGTGTCTGAAATCTCCGGTGGCCAAAGCCTTATGGTCTTCATGAGGTTTCCATTTAGAATGTCAGTTCTCACTTTTTTCCCCCATTTTTTAAAATTTGTTTTAGACTTACAATCTATGTAAAATTTGGTGTTAAGGTAACTGAGGCAGTTGGATGTTGAGCCACCGAAGACCAAAGCAGGAAGTTGGTATTGTTTGAGGAAGGTGACGTGCTCGCAGGGCTGGTGTCCCAGGGACAAGCAAACCGCAGCTTTGAGACTTAGAAACGTGATTGGCACACTGTAAACATTCTGAAGAGAAATAAAGGGCTTAGAGCTGCACTTGTTCTAGCAGCAGCTCGAAGCGCTGCAGATGTGCGTTCTCCAGCTAGGGGGAGAGGGTGTTTGACTTCAGCTGTTGTAGGTGCCAGTGGGTGCTTCCCACTGGGGCTGCAGCTGAACCTTAGTGCTTCACGGCACAGCTGCTGTAATGCCCACACCGAGGTGCTTATGCTTGAATGTTGGAACCAGAGTGAAAATCTAGAGTTGGAAACTTACATTATCTGGGGATTTAAGGCTCTAGGTTTTAATCTTGATAGTAACTTTGATAGCGTGAGCTTGATACAACTCATGGATTCACATTTAATGTTCCAGTACAAACATAAACGTGCTTATTCTTGAAACAAATGACAGGCAAGGGTTGTCAGCTGCTGGGCTACTGAAAGGAAAAAATGAAATGTGATTTGGTGCTCTGACACTTCTGCCCTGAAAAAGGGGAAATTTGTAAACCAAGTAAGTATGAATGAATGCTACACTACGGTAACTATCGATTATTTAGGCCTAAGATCTGTCATTTGACTAAAAGTGGCAGTTCCTGCACAGAGGTCCTGGTGCTTTGCAGGAGTTGCTTTCTCTCTGCCAAAAGCTGCTGTCTTGGTGGTGGAGTTGGAAGAAAACATCTATCCATAACTCAGCCTGCCTCAGTGCAAAGTCCAACAGCTTCGTTAAAATTGTGGGTAAGAGCTGGTTTAAGCAAAGTCTCGGGGCTTTGTGCTTACGTCCACCACGTGTCTGGTGCCAACACAGCAGCAGCACGGGAGCAGGGCGCGTAACTGGGGCAAAAACTTCTTAAGCTGAGATCGAAATCAGTCAGTTGACAATTTTTTTTGACAAATTGAGTCATATCTTCAAATGGTTCTCAGTACCCTATGCATGTTCTTTTGAATTGAGGTTAGCTTACTAGCTTTTTAGTATTTATCTGTATCTGTCGTGTAACACAAGTACACTAAAACCATTTGTGTAGGTAATGGCATTTTTCTTTTTGCCAGTTTTAACAAATCTTGTCGGTGTCTGTTCAACTGCTGTGGGCTTTTTGGAGGAGGGGAAGAACAAATAAGAATATGTGTAGCCGTAATTTGGTGTTTTATTTAATATCCCCATACTGAAAAGCTTTGACAAGCAAGCATGTAACGGATGGGCATGGTACGTCAATATCTGGGCATCCTGGACATGCTCACTTGAGGCCCGTCTGTGTAAGAAGAAATCTGGGTTTCAAGTGTTGCACTATTAAAAATTGTTTTTTAGCTTAAATGGAGTATCTGAGGGTTTTAGGAATTGCCTTTGGAATGTCAGGGTTCCCTTAAGTTTGGCACTTCATTGGTACAGGGAAAATGCTAGCACTCAGACGTTCCAGAACACACAAGTTCTTCTGAACCTGCACTCTGGGTTTTGTTTTGTTCAAGCGTCTTTGGTTCCAGCAGAGACCAATGTTTAGACAATAGTCAACTTCAAAATCTTAGATTTTAATTCAAAATCTTAGATTTTAATTTGAGCATTTAAGGAGTTTATTCTTCCTCAACTTTGTTCTTGATGTTTTTTTCCTCTTGCTCTGTGACGTTAGTAATTAGAGCAACATCTTAGTTTCTTTGGTATTGTCATTGTGTGAAAAATGCCTTTGCATGTATAATCCTGCTCTCAGTACTGAGCTGCAGAACACTTAGGTTTTGTAGTTAGCTTCCTGTAACAGCAGTTTGTGCCTTGAGAAGGAGGCAGCTTTTTAAGAGCTTGGTTTCATTTTGAGTAAGTAGATAATTCTGGTTTCTGTGTTACTGCAATGCTGAGGGAACGGCTGTAGTCATCATCAGCCACCCAGAGCTCCTGTATGGTACTCACTGAGCTGGGAGGTAACCTGGAACACTTAGCTGTGTTATCAAGCAAGGATGACATCTGGTTTCCTGCATGAGTATTATTTTTTCAATGCAGGTTTTATTTTTGCTTGGGCAAAATTTTTTTTGACACAAAGAGGCAGATTACTCCAGCTGCTGCTGCGGTAAGTGCTCAGCACCTCCTGCCTCCTCAGGTGTTGGTGCTCAGCGTTGGATTGTGACATGCAGAACTGCATGTTGAGGGGCTCTTGCACCTTCTGAAGCATCTAACAATGAGCAGTGACACGAGCAACTTTAGGAAACTACAATGTATGCCTACAGTGTTAGTGATGCTTCTCAACAAATGCCTTCAAGGCTCTGTTTTCCTTTTCTTAAGGATCATGTTTACCTTAGAGCGTATCTCTGGAAACAGCAAACTTAATTTTGGCTGTAGCAGCAGAACAGCAAATGCCAGTGCAGCTTTCTGTAATGAGCAAAATGGACAGGCTCTGTCCTAAAGGGAGCATTTGGGGTAGGAGTGGTGTCAGGGAGAGAGTTCACAGCTCCTATAGTACGTGTGGAAGGAGGGCAGAGTTACTGAACATGCAAGTGTTCTTGTTAATGCACATGTTTTTGCAAAGGGATGAGGGACTGGAATGGGGGAGATGGAAGTGTCTTCCAGTGCTGCTCACACTGCTTCAGGTGGATGTGGAGCTGGCCTTAGCTGGCGGTCAAGTGAGACCTTCCCCAGTGTGAGTGCCAGGCAGCAGCTGTGTGATCAGTCAGAGGCCGTGTTCTGCTCCCAGATTGTTGCTAGGCATTTAAAACATCCTGACTGTTTACAGAGAAGAAACTTTCAAGGAGAGTGAGAGAATTTAAGTAACACAAATCTGAAGGAAGATGACTAGAAGCTTCTGAGCCTCTAGGCTGTGTATGAAAACGTTGTTGAGCTTGTTTTCTCCATTGCCTGCATTCTCTCTCAGTGCTGAGTAGAGGAAATGGGGCAAAATATACAGTAGTATATCAACAATGACTAAAGAGTATAAAAGAAGTTGTGTCCTCTCAGAAAAAAGCTAATGCTCTATGTATAAAATGGCATGTCTTTGAAATCAAGGGATTGTAGCTCATCTTGTGAACTAAATGAAATTTTCTGTTTTTTTCTTTGTAGTTGGTTTGGATGCTGCTGGTAAGACAACAATTCTTTATAAGCTGAAACTAGGAGAAATTGTCACCACAATTCCCACTATTGGTAAGATAACCAATTCTGATGTCTTTGTTCTTGTTACTTAAAGTTTGTTGTAGAGATGGGCTTTTAAAAGAGTGCAGGGATTTGTTGTCCTTGCTGTTAGTGTAGGAATGAAGACAAATGGGACTTTCTCAGAGTAACTTTAAAAAATCTGGTACTGCCGTGAGAGTAACACTCCCTCTGTGTCACAACAAAGATACACCCAGACAGGAATCCTGTGTCTGGCAGTGGCCAGCTGCAGGGGCTCAGGGCTGTAGAGCCAGCTGAGTAGCAGTACTTTGTGCCAACACCAGCAGTCTTCAGCAACTTGTGGCTGGGAGACTCTTTCAACCAATCAACCAAAGATGACGTACTTTAGTTTAAGTGACTTCAGCCAATTTTCTGGTCTCCCAAAATGTAAAAGAGCTTATCAGAATTAAATTGTCAAAAGTAAAACTTGAGAAGTTACCTTTAACAAGACTAGTATTGCAGTTTAATAATACCATTAACTGTTTCTAACTGATTCTTTTATTTTAGGTTTTAATGTGGAAACGGTAGAATACAAGAACATCTGCTTCACAGTTTGGGATGTTGGTGGTCAAGACAAAATTAGACCTCTTTGGAGGCATTATTTCCAAAACACACAGGTAAGAGTTCTAAGGCAGCAGTAGTTAAACATTTTGTGAAGGCTTGCTATGTTCTGTCGTGTGTGAAGAGCTCTCTCCTGTCCCTTCCTTTGAGAAGGGCTCCTCGCTGTCTTCCTCGGGTTCTGAGGGATACCCAGATCTTATTCTGGTTGAAGCCAGTTTTCGACCCTGAAAGCTTCAGAACTTAGTCACAAGTGTAGCCTGGCAAGGGAGAAGTCCTTAGAAATCTGTCAGCGTTCTGTAATAAGCAGAGCAGCTGGTTTATTTGTAAGGAACTCTGTAACTGGGCTTTGCTGATCTGTCTGAACTGATGGGAGTTTATACGTAAGAAATGTTATTGTCTAAATCCCTACATTAATTCTCAAAGTACAGCTTTTTTATGTATTGGGGTATCTAAAACATGCAGAGTATCTAAAAATGTCTTTGTATCTTGCTACTCATTGATTAGAAAGTGGCAGCTTCGTGCTGATGTGATTGCTGTCGTTTTTGACAAAATAAATGTAATTATTTCCTTTGGTTCACAGGTAGTAAGATAGATAACTTACTAATTCTGAGAAAATATAGTGGTGAGGTATGAGACTTTTTGTTGTTGTTTGGTGCTTGCTTGTTTTGTTCTTTGTGTATTTGCTGTATGGAATTGTTTCCAAGAAACTTCTATGCAGCATAACTTGATAGCTGAGTGCAGGAATGTAAGAACTCTAAATGGACAGAAAGGAGCTAGCGCTACTGTTAATTCAGTAGTAATTATTTTCAGTTCAGTCCTATTACAAGTATTTTTTTAAAAGTCACTTCTGTCTTCAAGAGAATAGTAGGAATTGTACGAGTGAACAGTGCACGGGTGAGGAGCACACTTGAGTAACACAGATGCCACTAGGAATAATGTTTGGCACAAACATCTAGTGAAGCATTTCTTATGATTCCTTTGTGTTTAGTGTAATACAAAAAGTGCAAGAGGTGAGGGGGGCAAGTGTTAGCTTATGAAAACTTGCTGGTTTTTTTATTTTGCTTGTTTTCAAATCAATGATTTCTGCACTAATAAACTGATATTTCTGACTTAAAACTTTTTTTTACTTAAAAGGTCTAGCTTAGCTCTGCACTTGATACTCATTACATGACTGTTCAGATAGACATCTTGTGTTGTTTAAACAGAATTTTCTGTCAAATTTACTTCCCTGAGAAGAGGGGACAGTCAGGATATTCCATAAGAGTTCTTTGATTTTAAAATAGCAATAGCTTTGCATGTTTACAATCTACAACAGTTTCTCAAAACTGCCTAACTTCTTGCAGGGCCTCATTTTTGTGGTGGATAGCAATGACAGAGAGAGAATTGAGGAAGCAGCAGATGAGCTGCAGAAAATGGTAAGTGCTGATACCTTCTGAAATACAATATTGTGAGTTTTTTGGTCAGATTCCTGAGCAGATGGAGGATTTTTAGAAGTTCAGGGAGTTTTTACAGTGTGTATTGTATGCACCAGGTAGTTGTAGATGTAGTAGTGCATTGTGTTGTAGTTGTAACTCAGTGGAGAGTTTTCCTTCAAGAACTACTACTGTGTCAGAACCTTTCTTTCATCCACTAACAGATGAAGGAGGAATTTTAATAAATTGTTCAGAGTTTCACAGTAAGGTACTGATAAATTCAAACTGCCTATTGAAAGAATATTTCCTTCCTCTTAGAAGTTCTGCTGAGTACCAGATAAATTTCAGTATGTACTTAGTGACTTGAGGAGCAAGAATGAAAAAGTATATAATGCTTAAAACAGCACTTAGGTTTCTTGAACGCTTGTTGAAGTACTTAACTGAGGTAATTTAATGACGTTTTTTCTTTTTTTCTGTTAGCTTCAGGAAGATGAGCTGCGAGATGCAGTGCTGCTTCTGTTTGCAAACAAACAGGATCTGCCAAATGCCATGGCAATCAGTGAAATGACGGACAAACTAGGTCTTCAGTCCCTGCGTAACAGAACTGTAAGTGCTGAACTTGCCTGGTTGCTAACTCTGGCTTTCTTTGTTATATATCATGAAATTAATCTGCCCTTAAAGCAAAGGGAAGTTTTCACCTTCTTCTGTAGAAAGATGCATGTATCTGCTATTAAAGTCTAGGACAAAGTTGAATGTCCTCCTTTAAAACAGGTGATCTAGAAGTATAATCTCATGTGTACAGCTGTTGCAGGTGTTTTATCTCAACTTTTTCTGGAAGAATACAAACATTCCAGGCTGTCACGAAATGTAACTGTCAATGTTCAATGGAGAGCATGATGGGCTTGCCTGTCGTCCCAGTGCTAGTTTCTCATGGGGGAGAAAATGCATTCTGCGTCCTCATCCCGACAAAGATGGGAGGAAATTAAGTAGCTCTTCAGTCATTAGATTCCATCTGCACAGCCCTTTGAGATATCGGCTTGCTTCATGTAAACCATCTATCCTTCTGTAATACTCAGTCCCTTTGACACACCAAGGTTATATTCTGAGATGTTTTAGAGGTCCATTAAATTTGATAATCGCATGCCTATTTCCTGGAGAGCAGTCTCACAAAACAGAGAAACTAGTTTTCTGCACATAAAACAAATGCAAGTTCTGAATTTTCTTTCTTGATACACTAAAATGTGTTCTAGCATTTGGTAAGCTGGCATTGAGCTTCTGGATGGTGTCTAAACCCTATCTACTTTATATATACTTTCTAAAAACTTAAACCTTCTAGAAACTTAAAGTGTATAAACTCTGTTACTCTGTCTCTCTTACTCTGTTCAGTAGTGACCCTATGTGCAAAACAGTGTTTAAAGAGCACTATTGGAGTCTGTATCTGAGTGTCTCATACTGTGATAACTTAGTTTGCATTTTGTTGGTATGTAAACTTACTCTGTCTGTTCTGTATTAACAGTGGTATGTCCAGGCTACCTGTGCTACGCAAGGAACTGGTCTCTATGAGGGACTTGACTGGCTGTCAAATGAACTCTCGAAACGCTAACTCAGACTGGATGATTCTTTCACCAGGGACATGTTTGATATAAGTGGTCTAGGCTTGTTACAACAAAATTAGTTTGCATCTTGGTTATTACAATATCTGGAACTGATATTTGGGCAGGATATTTCAGCATTTCAACTTATTTTGTTGCCAATTATTGTTTACCGAGCTAAATGTTGCAAAGGTAGCAATATGCTTGGGTAAAAATCTCCTTAACTTGGAAAAAGTGTATCTTCTGATTTTACTTCCCTTGTTAGCCTAAATGCCTGAATATAGTTATTGTGACCTCTTCAAGATCTGTTTTGAATACTTTTTTTGAGCCCCAATAAATTAATGTTTTAATTTTTTCTCCCTCCTACTCTTAGTTTACTGATGCCCTGTTTCATTCCTCAGACAGTCTGCTGATTTAAAAATGTAGCATTCCGTATGTATTTATTTCTCTCCCTTGCCAAAATGAATTCCTAATACTGCTTGTTCCCGCCAAGAAAATGCTCTAAAACACTATTCAAATCTACTGCACTGAGGAACATTTTGTTAATCCTTGGGTTCTGTCAGCCCAACTTGCCTTTGAGAATTGGATTTGATGGGTAGAATAGTTCTGTGCTGGTTGCAAAGAGCTCATGTTGAGGTTGTTTTTAATATTCAGCAGATTGTCTTCCTTTATATTGTATCTTTTTTATGTTGCATGTTGCTTTTTGGTATCAGCCTGACTATTTTTGCCCAGTGTATAATAGTTCTGCTGAAGTTTTACTGTTTGTTGGTGAACATATCTTCATAAGAAATTTTGGAAAATTCGTCAAACTCAATGGATTAGTTTCTTCATAACCCACTTGGAATTATTCCTAATAAAATGATAAAATGTATAGTTCTGTGTATGCTCCTCTTGATTCCTGAAGTAGTTGAACTGTGAGTTATCACTTACTCATTTTCCATAAACTGAGTTTTCCTGCAGCTTGAATGAAATTTGAATTAAATCTCATTTCCACTGTTTGGGGCTATATAGAGTGGGGCAGAAGGTGGGCGAAGTTGTATACAGTGCAGTAGGGTAGTTGTCATCAAGACCTATAATCCTGTGTCTTTTGAAGCTGTAAATCTAAAATTCCTTTTAAGATGTCCAGATATGAAAATACTAACAGTTTAAAAAACAGTAATAAAACAAGTACAAACTGCCTGAAAAGCATGCATGTCTGTTTTGTAGTTGTTTCTACATTTAAAAACAAAATGGCTTCTAGCAGGAGTTGGTGGTTAGCTGAAAAGTTAAGCTCTTGTACAGGGTTTTAATCAGTGTTCTGTTAATGGTGATGGTCATTGCCCCCAAAATAAGGTCTGTGTAGCTGCTGCTGCTTTTGTGCTTCTGTCCCCCTGACTCCTCTTCCCCCATGGTTTCAAAGTGCTTAAATTAACATTTTAAAATCTTTTTCTGTTGTTCTGTCTGAACAGATGCAAACGGCTCAGTCTTACATCTTCAGGAAGGCCAGTTATGATTTCATTGCAGGTTTAGCCCAAGCTCTTCTCTTAATCTTAGCCCAGGTCTTATCTTTCTTACAAGAAATCTCAGTGACAAAGTCTGGTAAAAGTGAGCACATTTAGATGAAGAGCAACTTCCAAGGCAGGTTCTGCTGTAACGGGGGTTGAAATTTCTAGGTAGCACTGTTACTGCAAGCACAAATAACTGGAGGAAATTCCAGAGCTCTTGAAATGAGTCATGGACTGTCCTCAGTATGTAACAGAAACCCCCGAGATAGAGTTAAGGTAACATTCTGCTTGCGGCTTTAATGAGTTGCTGAGTACATGTTAACTGAAGTTGATAATCTGTGCATTGGATCAGTAGTTGTTAATACGCATCTTTCTGGTAATGCATCTTCTTGAAATAAAGCTTACAAGGAACACCTTGCTCAGAGGAGCTGGCAGGTCTGTAATGTGGGCGGTCTTGGTAGCTGCAGTGAGTTAAAATGAAACAATAATTGTGACACTACCATGTCCTCTTCCAAGGCAGAGGTTGGAGGTAGGCTTCAAATACACAAGCAGAGATATGGAAGAAAGAGGACTGTTATCTCTTTTCACCAAAAAGAATGTTTCCCTCCAGATAAAGACTATACTGGTTTAATTCTTTAAAATGCTTTTAAATAATTAAATCTGGTTTAGGTGAGCTATGTTTAGCCACTACACTTCTGAGTTACAGCATGTAAATAGAAGCTTGTATTGCAGAGGGTCCCCATGTCTGCCTTTGTGTCCCAGTAGGTTGTAATATTGCTATAGAATGAGTGACTTAAAGTATCCTGAAGGATCTTTAAAGGATCCTGATCCTGAGTAAAGGATCCTGAGCCTTATTTAAAAGAGTGATATTGTCTGCAGGAGGGTGAAGGCTACAGCCTATACAGTAAGGCAGGAGCCAGTGTGAAAGGGGAAATCTCTTGAAAAGCTGGTTGGTGTATGCTGGAGCAGCGCTCTCACTCTTCAGTTCACAGCAGCCTGTGTCAGAGGGGAAAGTGAGACCTTCCTTTGTTAATGACAGGCTGGGAAGGTAGAGTAACAAAAGAAAGTACTTGAAAAATGCTGAGAACTTTTTTTTTTTTAAACATGAAGGTTATGGAGAACTCAGGTTGCTGGAAGAAGGATTGCAGGTACCTGAGTTCAGGGTTTTGAAAATAATAGAGACAGGCTTCATAGGGTTCTATGAATATGGGATCTATAAGTGTTTTAGGTAATAAGTAACTACAGGCAAATGTGTCAGGGGGAACAAACAAGTTAAAATTGCCTTGTGTGGAGTAGGAAGTACCATATGTAACATCACAGATGCAAGTAGTTTGGGAGCATGCAGGGTATGGGTCAATGCTGTATGTAAGTTTTGCTTTCCACCACCCGCTGTGCCTTTGTCTTTTTTCTAATCTAGACCCAAGTGCTGCATTCTCCTTCTAGAAGTATCTGCCTAATTCCTGACACGCTGCTGCTACTGGCAGTCAGCCTGTGCTGCTGCATTTTACTAATTAAACCAGGAGTAGTTTGCCTGGAGAATCTCCAGCACTAACTTGTGGAGCTGAATTTCCTCCCAAAGAAATTAAAGGATTACTTGCCATGCAGCTCTCCTGGGCCTGTATCACTGCCACGTTTTTGCCTTACTGCTGGCTTCCTGCAGTTGCCAAGGTGTCCTGTGTTCTCCTTTGTACAAGGAGACAAAAGAAGCAACCCAAATAAAAGGGTTAGGAGGGACCTGCTCCTTCTTGGAAGGGAGACAGAGTACCAGGCAAATCTATTCCCTGTGCAGCTCCATCTTCTGGTGCTATGGAGAAATTGAAGTTCTGTAATGTTTTGGTTCTGGAAAATGAGACAGTAATGTTGTAATAGGTATTACAAAAGGAAGAAAAGCATGTTTATTTTGAAGTTATAAAGGGAGCTTAGCCTATACAACGTCACTTCCAGACTTGCAATAAGGATTTTACTATTCTAAGTGGCTGAGATACTTCTCTTTCCCACCTAAAACTTCCCCACCTAGAAGATTGCACTGCTCAGTGAAGTATTTCTACTCCTACTGCTCCCCAGTCTGTCAGAGCTGACAAGTTGTAGAATGCCTCTCATTCAGCTGTAATGTAGTCAAATTCAGTGTGACATTCTACAGATGTTGGAAGGCTTAAACCAGAATCAAACATCCTTTGCTTCCGTATGGCAAGGGAGAGATTGCTTTATAGCCTTGAGCTTTTCAATTATACCAAAGTTCCATACTCATTTAGATATCTTTCACAAATGCTCTTCAACAGCATTAGTTCTTACATGCAAGGTGTAGTGGGTCTGTAATCAGTAAATGGAATGGAGCCATCTCTCTCTTAGGGAGTATTTTACCATATGCACACTAATGGGACACAAAATTGCAATCCTTTACAATTTCTCAGTACCCAAAATCTTCAGAGGCAGTTCTAGCACAGAAAGAACTTTGAATGTAGAGTATAACAAGAAAATCCCAGAAGGAAAAAAGCTGCCTCTCCCAGAAACTGGAGCCAGTTAAAAGCTTCTTTTACAACTACAAGGGCATGAGTTATGGCACCTGTTTATTTAAAAGTAATCCTTACTTGAAATTCATCTGTGAACTAAGAAATGGTTCAGCTGTGGTCTTTCCTCTTTGCCTGCAGTTCTCCAATGTCTTCCTCCTATTAAGTACTTTTCTAGCTGAAGGCAGCACATGCTATCACAAGCCCTTATCAGATTAGATTGTTTCTCAAGGTTATAATCTGAGCATGACTAAGTTAGCTCCTGGCTTTTTCCAGAGATTTTTAAGAACTGCATGGCAATTTCAGTGTTATCTTGGAAGGCAGTTACTTGTTTTACAAGTAACTGAACACATTTGATTTTAGCTTTATCTCCTGGAGAATGACCAACTGAAAGATGTTCTGAATTACCTTTTTTACTTTCCTTTCTTAGTGGTTTTTGTTGTTGTTTAAACAGAATCTGTTCAGTCTTCTAAAATACCTATCATCTTAATTCTTCTGTCTCCATTACAGCTCTGTTTGGTTTTCTTCTGCCTCTTTACACTTACAGAGTTAGCTGGTTTTTTTGCACTAACACTGGTTTTGCTACGACAGACAGCAGTAACTAGAAAGAAATCAAGTGAGAACTGACAATTAGAAAGGGAAGCTTATTAGATGAAAGAGGAAGATCTTATGAAAGAGTTCTTCAACGTTGTTTGTTTCATATAGACTGATTATGCAAGGCAAGAAGCTAGTTAATGATTCTTACCCCTGCAACACATTTAATGAAGATAAGGAAAAAATGTTTCCCAACACCCAAATGATCTCCTATAAAACAGGAGAAACTAGACTATTTCTGCAAGGAAAAATACACAAAAAGACAGTTTTCACAACTTTTTTGAACAGTTTTTATGAAGGTTTGAGTCACTTGTGTTTCTTTGTTAAAAATGTTAAAATGTTAATCTTTGTTAAAAATGTAGGCATACAGATAGCTAACACACCACGATTTATTCTGTCCCTTCCCCTACCTAAGAATGGGTTTAGTTTTACACTTAAAACTACATTGTGAAAAAGTTCTCTTCCACCCCAAGCTGGCTGTCCTGAACTCAAGTTTATATTCCTTCTGTTGCCTGTAGTCCTTAGTAACAGTAGATGCAACCTATATACGGAAACCAATTTGAACAGGTGATAAAGCTACCCTCACTACCTGTATGAAGGAGGTAAACAAAGTGCTTCCGAATAAATTACCATGAATTTGACATGGCTGCTAACTGAACAAGTCTATTCACTGATAAAGAACATTTTTTCAGAAGGTAGCAGGTACACTGATCATGCCACTGGCTAAAAAACTGAGTACAGTATAGTTTCTGAGTTTATTTTAAAAGCTTTGTCTTTTGACAGTGAGCACAAGACCACCTAAGGCCATTTATTTTCAGGTTCTGCATTGAATAGTTGTGTTTGTATGCTTATCAATTAGTGTAAATTTGTATCTTTAACAAAATAATATTTAATCCTTTAAAAAACCTCTAAAAGTGGTATGTGATAAAAGTAGTATATGATAATCCAACTTTCAAAGCTCCACGTCTGAAATATTTTTTCCATTAGCATATAAAAAGGGAAAGGAGAAGTTGTCATGCAAGTTAATTCTGAACATTCAGCAGAACCACTAAATACACCAACTTCTCTGTGACTGCTCTCTCATTTTAGTAGCGTACAAGCCAGGGTTTAACCTCAGTTCCCCAACAATAAATTAGTTTGAAAAGCCCAGAAAGTACTATGCAAGAGCTCATCTATTTCCACTTTAAGTCACATATTAGTGCTATATGATCAGAAGGATGTGACACACTTGGCAAAGCCTGATGGATTGTTACTTCTTCATGACTTGGCAATGGAATGACCTGTTCAACCTCCAGGGCATTTTGGTCAATGAAAATGTAGTCCAGACATCCCTGAAACCCACCAACATAGTTTGTATAAGCAGGTTCTCCACAAGCACTTAGCAGTTTGAAAGGATGGCTCAGAGGCATATTGCACCTTTCTTCTTCCCCATTGGAGACCCAGTCTTCATGATCTTCAGCAATGCTGCCACTTTGAATAAAACCGTACGTTCCAGATGACGGCGTGCTATTAAAATCTCCACAGAATATGACTGGTATATTAGGATATGAGTCCCAGGCTACATGCCTGATGTGAGACAAGGCTACAGCGATTTGGATGAGACGGATGTTCCCACCTAAGAACAGAAAAACACATTTCTTAAAAATACTTTATAGTAGCACTGGAGGAGTTTCCAAGTTGCTCATTTAAACATTCGTAGATCTCTGAAACAGCAACCTTGCTTTACATTCCCTGCATGCTGTGTTTCAGAACAGTTTTCATAAGCATCTAACAACTACGAACCTTAAACACCCATATTACAGCAGCTTTCTGCTTCTTGGAAACTATCTTGATGGTTCTTCTGAACAGCACAGAAATAAAACAGAAGTAATTAAATTTAAAGGAAGAGAGTCTCTTCTGAAAGCTTCTGTAGCCCAACTTGTTTCCCCTTTTTGAAGCACAATACAGCTCCTTTGGGTACAACAGGAGGGGGGAGCCATGAACACACACGCACACACACAGCTGCATTTCATGGTCTACACTTAGGGCAAATTGTGTGTAACATGGCTGCCTCGCATCCACCTGTATTCTACTGCTGGCCTGGCACACCAGAACAATCTCACTGTAAGGACAATAAATAAATCTAGCAGCCTGGCTTGGATTGCAGAGGGAAGAAATGAGGCAGGAAATGCTCAGTTCCAGAAGAAAAGGTAACAGCTGCAAAAGAATAGGGAGGAATGTAGGAAAGTTACCTTTTGGATGCCAGTAGAGGTGGGTATTAGCTACACAGATCTTCCTGGAAGGATCAACTGCAGACTGAAGAACTGAAACCTTTAAGAAAAGGAAGCCGCTGGTAAGTTTTAAATCGATGTTATATACCAAAAAACCCCCAAACATTAGTTAGCTTATGCCTTTATGGCAATCCAGTCCAAAGAATATGATGCTTATAAACTAATGAATGAATGGAACTGCTCCTAGATTGAGTCTGTTTATCCTCTATGTAAGGACTGGCTATCGGCCACTTACACTGCTAGCGTTACAGAATTCCACTGACATCTGGATGTTTGACAAGTGCTCTTTGTCTGTAGGTTTCTGGTTTGACTCCATTTTTTCTTTCAATTCACTCTATGATTTCTCACAATATGTTTCTAATACTGTACCACTGTAATTCCTCCACGCTCCCCCCTTTTGCAACAGAAGCAGAGCTACCTCTCTGGCTTTAGCAAGCAAACTGTAGCACTGTATTCTTGTGAGATTACATTTAGAGGGGATTTCAGTTATCAAGGAAAGTTGGTTATTCCCGCTCATGCCAGAAGAAACTTGTAGCAGTGTTCCTGACATACCTGACAGCTCTGCAGGCTGCCCCGAGGCAGGAGCAAGGTCACCCATCTGTCCAACCTTACATCTGCAGCTGCTGTTGCTTTGTGAAGTGGCACTACTCAAGCAAGCTGAATTAGGTTAATCTCACAGGCAGCAAGATTAACTTTTGTGGTATACAAAAAAGAAATGAAACAAGAGGCAGCAAACACCCCACTTGGGCTGGTACCTCCAACTGCTGACCTCACCTTCAAGCACACTCAGCTTGCCTTTTTTCCAAGTTTAACTAACCAATGTATGGAACAACACAGAAGTCTGACTGTCAATGTTCTGCTCGTGCTCCCAAGCTGCTCTCTGCCCCGTGCATCACCTCCCCTGGGCTGTGCCCTGGTGCCCACGCAGTACCTGCAGCACAGAGGACCGCTGCAGCACCCTGTCCCGCACGGCGGGGTAGGGCTCCAGGCGCTGGCGCAGCTCGGCATGCAGCGGGTCGGAGCGCAGCGCCTCGCCCAGCGCGATGTCGTGCCGGCTCAGCAGCGTGAACTTGTCCCTGCGGTAGAAAGTGGCCAGGCCCTCGTGCTGCTTCTCCTTCATCCTGAAGAGCCCCTCGAGGCCAAAAGCATCCAGGGCCGGGACCAGGCTGTCGGTGAACACGGCCTTATCCACCTCCTGCAGGCAGATGAGGTCGGCACGGTACCCCGCCAGCTCCTTCTTCAGCAGGCTCTGCCGGTAGTCTATCTCCAGCGCGTACGGGGCGCAGTACGGGAACAGCACGGTGCGGGAGAACTCGGTCTGCGCGTAGGTGTCGGCCAGGATGTTGTAGGAGACGGCGCGCACGGAGCCGCGCCCGCACGGCCGCGCGGTGAGGAGGTGCCGCGAATCGAAGGTGCAGACGCCGGGCCCGGCCTCCACGGGGCCGCTGCTCTCCACCTCGCGGGGCGGCCCGAAGCGCTGCGAGCCGTCCCCGGGGGTGCAGCGCAGCTTCAGCCGCAGCCCCACGAGCGCGGCGGAGGGCGTGACCCCGCGCCCCGTGCCCGTCTCCTCCGCCTCCTCCTCCCAGGCCGGGTCGGGGCCGCCCGCGGGCCGCCGCTCCCGGTACCAGCGGAACAGGCAGTGCTGCGGGGCGGCGAACTCGGCGCTGAGGGCGGGGCACACGGGGAAGCCGGCGAGCAGCGCGCGCGGCAGCCGCAGCTCGGTCAGCGCGGGCGGGTTCCGCTCCACCCGGTACCGCGCGGCGCCCACCTGCAGCACCGCCCCGTCCTGCCACGCCGCCGCGTTCGGCACCTCCTCGGCCACCGCCCGCCCGTCCCGCGAGAACAGCCGCACCTCGGGCACCTCTGGCGCCTCCGCGCCCTCCGCCCGCGCCTTTTTGCCCTTCTTCGCGCGGCCCTTCGCGGCGTTGGTGGCGATGCGCGCCAGGGCCCGGCCCAGGGGCTCCGCCTGGTCCCGCTGCATGTGCCGCGCGCTGCCGTCCGGCAGCACGAGCTGCAGGCTCAGCTTGGGCTCGGACGGCACGCAGCGCACCACGGCGCGCTCCATGGCCTCCGCGAGCTCCATGGGCGGGCGGGCGGCCCCGGCACGGCTCAGCCCGCCCAGAGCCGCGCGCAGCCACCGCCACATGGAGCCGCCGCGCAGCGCTTCCGGGAGGCGCGGCCGGAAGTGAGGAACCACGCGACGCCTCACGGCGGGGCGGGGCGGCCCCCAAAGACTGTGCCCGCCCCGGGGGCGGTGGAGCGGTGGGCGGTGCCTCAGGGCCATCACTTCGCCCCGCCCCGTCCTCAGACTGTCGCTGTTCTGTAGCGGCTTTCTCGTCTCGCGTGTGCGCTCTCCGTTTTCCTCATGAAATAGCCGCCCGCACTGCGCAGGAGTGGCTGGGAGAGCGGCAGGCTCCCCGCCTTCAGCAACAGAGCTCCTTCTCAGGACCAAACTTCTCAGGAGAGCTCCTCACACCCACCAACATCTGACTGAAACGCGGGCTGGTTCTCCACATCGTGCTCACACAGTGGCCTGTGCGTGCCTCCTGCCCCGCTGCCAGGGGCTTGGGTTGGCTTTCTGTTCGAAACCATCACGTCTTTGTACTGAAGCTAGAACAGCGCTGTGCTGCGCTGCCACGGTGCATTGCAAAGCTGCTCGGGGCCTTACAGCAGCTCTGCAGCTCTGTCCGGCTGCTCTTACAGCCCTGGCCCACACACACACAGCCGGAATTAGGACCTGAGGTCTGCGTTAACATGAGCAGTCGGGTGGCAAATCTCTAACGTTGCTTGAGATTTCCATTTGGAGCTCTGCAACATTAGCAGAGAAGCTCAGCAACAGCTGCCTGAGGGAATTACAGCTTGTCTGGTTTGTGCCATGAGCTGAACATGGGCTGTGCCCCGTGCAGGCAGAGCACTGGAGCTGGGAGACTCCACGAGTCGCTTAGGCACCGTTAAACCCCACAGCAGACAAAAGTTTAAGGTAAGATTTCCCCAAGCCTGTGGTATTTTCCCCCACTCTCTGCGGAAGAAGCAGAACGGGGACCTGGGGCAGGTGCAGCTCGTTGCCTCACCGCAGGGATGCGGGCAGGTGCAGGTCTCCCCAGGGCTGCGTGCTCGCTGCCTCCCCAGTGGGGAGCCCGGTCTGCAAGCTGAAAGGTGCTGACTGAGATCGTGACTGAAAGCGATGGGTTTGTACACGCACCGCCGGGGAGCAGAGCCGCGGCACTTGGCGAGCACTCGGGGGCGGCGATTGCCACCCGCGCAGCTGTGGGCGCTGAGGTGCAGCGCTCGCGCCGCGTTTGAAATGGCGCCCGATGGAGGGAGGGCGGGGCTGTCCCCTCCCTCTGCCGCCTTCCCTCTGCCGCCTCCCCTCAGCCGCCCGTTAACGGACCCGCCGCAGTCTCGGTGCTGTGCGGGGCCGCTCCGCAGCGCTCTCGGGCCCCCCAGAGGTGAGGCGGGCGTTCCGGGGGCCGGAGCCGGGTGGGGGCTGCTCCTCCCTCTCCGTGCCGCAGGGCTGGGACCTGGGAGCCGGCCCTACGGGAGCTGAGGAGCAAAGCCGCTCGGCTTCTCCAGCTGAGCTTTATTTCTTTAGCCGCGTCCCCCGCCCGCGTTTTAGTTTATTGCCAAGACGTAGCGTTAATGTAGGAGGCGGCTCCGGCTTTCTCTTCCCCTGTGTGAAGCTGCTGAAATGCAGTTGCAGGTTTGTGCGTCGCGTTTCCAAGGGAACGCTGCCGTGAACCGCGGATAGCCGCGCTCAGCTGCAGGCGAGACCCCAGCGCCCGTAGAAAGACAGCCTTGCAGTGATCCCGAACCTGGTCGTACAGCCGTTTTTCCCCCTACTTACAAGTTCTTCGGGGGGTTTACCAAACACTGGTTGCCAAGTGCCTTTGACTGTGGTGGTTACTGTTTTTCCTTTCCATAGTTACCTGCTACACATCATCATCCAGCTTCCAGACTTAGAATTCCTGCTTAGAATCATAGAACCTTAGAATGTCCTGAGTTGGAAGGGACCTGTGAGGATCATTGAGTCCAGCTCCTGGCTCCATGCAGGACCACCCAAAAATCAGACTGTGTGTCATAATTGTGATGAAAACCCATCTGTCCCTCTGCCACACAGTCTGATTTGAATCCTATATCCATCCACTAAGTTACAATCCCCCTTTTGCTGGGAATCCTCCACCCACAGCTGGGATTCAGTCACATCCGCTCAACCACATTAACACTTCTGTTTAATAACCTCAGTTTGGTCTCTGCTAGCCTTAGCAATGCTCTTGAAGGGAATCCTATGTAGAGAGCCCAGAGTTTCTAGAATATAAAAGAACAGGCAAGCACCTGCTTGGTAGTTGCAGAGGCACTAGTTGCTGTGGCTCAGATGAATGTTTCCAGAGGGGCAGCTGAAATTATGTGCTGCCCTGCTTTGGGTAAAGGCATAAAGCACTGTCGCTGGGGTCTGTTGATGGAATATGTGTTTTTTTGTGCAAGATAAGAGTTCTCAAGTATCCTGCTAAGTTCACCACAAGACTTTCAGCATCAAAAAATTATTTCTGAAAAGCCTACAGTTTTACACTGCTTTGTACAAGATGATCGTGCTGTTTCTTAATCCTTCCATGTCTGTTGTATAACTTCATGACTTGCTTTGCAAATAGAAAATAGGCTTAATCCTTTTATTGTCTGAGAAACATGAAAGGAAAAGTATGGTGCATGCTTCCATACAAATGCTTTCTTGGTAATTTTTTTTCTCTGTCTTATGGTAGTGTCTAAACAATAACTTTCTCATAATTTTGGTCCCGTTTACTTGACGCTGTGGTGAAGCTGTAAGTGTACTTACATCATTATGGTTTTGTTTCTCCTTTAAGTACTGACTCATTCTGAAGAATTCAAGGACTAGGAAGAGAAGAAGGTTATCAGGAGTAGTCAGCATGGATTCACCAAGGGGAAATCATGTTTGACCAACCTGGTAGCCTTCTATGATAACATCACTGGCTGGGTAGATGGGGGGAGAGCAGTGGATGTCATCTACCTTGATTTCAGCAAGGCTTTTGACACTGTCTCCCATGACATCCTGATAGCAAAGATGAGAAAATGTGGGATAGATGAGTGGACTGTGAGGTGGGTTGAGAACTGGCTGACTGGCCGAGCTCAGAGGGTAGTGATCAGCGGCACAGAGTCCAGCTGGAGGCCTGTAACTAGCGGTGTTCCCCAGGGGTCGGTGCTGGGTCCGGTCTTGTTCAATGTCTTCATCAACGACCTTGATGAGGGGATAGTGTCCACCCTCAGCAAGTTTGCTGATGACACAAAACTGGGAGGAGTGGCTGACACGCCAGAAGGCTGTGCTGCCATTCAGCAAGACCTGGACAGGCTGGAGAGATGGGCAGAGAGGAACCTGATGAGGTTCAACAAAAGCAAGTGTAGAGTCTTGCACCTGGGGAGGAATAACCGCATGTACCAGTACAGGCTGGGGGACGACCTGCTGGAGAGGAGCTCTACAGAGAGGGACCTGGGGGTCCTGGTAGATGACAGGTTGGCCATGAGCCAGCAGTGTGCCCTGGTGGCTAAGAAGGCCAATGGGATCCTAGGGTGCATTAAAAAGAGTATTGCCAGCAGGTCGAGGGAGGTGATCCTCCCCCTCTACTCTGCCCTGGTCAGGCCTCAGCTGGAGTACTGTATCCAGTTCTGGGCTCCCCTGTATAAGAAAGACAGGGACCTCCTGGAAAGAGTCCAGCGGAGGGCCACAAAGATGATAAAGGGCCTGGAGCATCTCCCCTATGAGGAGAGGCTCAGTAAGCTGGGTCTGTTCAGCCTGGAGAAAAGAAGGCTGAGAGGGGACCTGATCCATGTTTATAAGTATCTTAGTTGCGGGAGGCAAATGGAGGTGGGGAACCTCTTTTCGGTGGTCAGTGGGGACAGGACAAGGGGCAACGGCCTTAAGCTGGAGCACAGGAAGTTCCGCACCAACATGCGGAAGAACTTCTTCACAGTGCGGGTGACGGAGCACTGGAACAGGCTGCCCAGGGAGGTTGTGGAGTCTCCTTCCCTGGAGATATTCAAGACCCACCTGGACGCCTACCTGTGCAACCTGCTGTAGGGAACCTGCTCTGGCAGGGGGGTTGGACTTGATGATCTCTTGAGGTCCCTTCCAACCCCTGCAATTCTGTGATTCTGTGATTCTGTGACTATATTTGAAAATTTGCTGCAGCTTGATCTTTACAATAATACCCAATATTGAGGATTTTTGTTTCCTCATAACTTTGCAGGTCGTCCTTGTAGTAACTTGTTCCATGTTATTTGGCATAGGTGGACTTAATGAGGCAGTAACTTTCAGTAGCCAGACAAGAAAGGAGCAGGTAGTCCCCTACACCTTCCCAAAGATGTCTGTGGTGCATGCTTTTTTCCAGGTGTTTTGAATCTGCCACTGATTTCACTGCTCTGGGCAGAGTCAGCCTGTGTTTTTGCCTGTCTGTCTTTCAACAAGTTTCAGACCTCTCTTTACATGTCTCTAGTGTAGCTTCTCATTTGCTTCCTTCCCATTTGGACGCTGCATCCTGCACTGAAGCCATAGTAAAGCTGTCCAGGCCCTGTGAGAACAGGAACTGAGATCAGAGCTGTTGTGGAGCAGTCTCCTGGGGGCTGACAGGCTGCTTTGCTCGTGTTTTCTGTGCTGGGTACAGCTGGTGGGCTGGCACCTGAACAGATTTGTGACAGAACTTCACTTTTGTGCAATGCACTAATCTTGAGTTAATAGAAATGTACCACCATTTTCTACAATTGCAGACTTTGTAGACAATTGCAGACATTCCTTTGCAGTAAGGCTGGACATTCCTCAAGGAGGAAATCTTAAAGGTGCAGGAGCAGGCTGCAAGGATGAGAATGAGGAAAAGGCTGAGATACTCAGCCTTCTTTGCTTCTGTCTTTAATAGTCACAACAACCCCATGCAACGCTACCGGCTTCGGGCAGAGTGGCTGGAAAGCTACATGGTAGTAAAGGATCTGGGGGTGTTAGTTGACAGCTGGCTGAACATGAGCCAGCAGCGTGCCCAGGTGGCCAAGAAGGCCAATGACATCCTGGTTTGCATCAGAAACAACGTAGTCAGCAGCAGCAGGGGGGTGATCAGCTCTGGTGAGGCTGCACCTTGATCAGTCTGCTCACTTTTGGGCCCCTCACTACAAGAAAGACATTGAGGCCCTGGCACATGTCCAAAGGAGGGCAACGGAGCTGTGGAGGGTCTGGAGCACAGTCTTATAAGAAGCACCTGAGAGAACTGGGATGGTTCAGTCTGGAGAGGAGGAGGCTCAGGGGAGACCTTGTTGCTCTCTACAAATCCCTGACAGGAGGTTGTGGTGAGGTAGGGTCAGTCTTTGCTCACCAGTAACAGCAATAGGACGAGAGGGGGTGGCCTCATGTTGCAGCAGAGGAGGTTCAGGTTGGATATAAGGAAAAAATTCTTTTTCCAGAAGAGTTGTCGGGCACTGGCACAGGCTGCCCAGGGAGGTGGTGCAGTCACTGTCCCTGGAGGTTTTCAAAAAACATAGAGATGTGGCACTGAGGGACATGGGTTAGTGGGCATGGTGGGGATGGGTTGACCATTGGACTTGATCTTAGAAGTCTTTTCCAACCTTTATGGTTCTGTGATTTTAGCATGTACAGTATTTTTGTTTGTTTGTTTTCTGAAACATAAATTTTCATACCTAGTTTGTGGAAATCCCTGAGGCTACCACATTGTCTGTCTTATGTAAATTCAGCTTAATATATGCACCTGCTAAATTGCTTTCTGGCCGTGAATGATTTTATTCTCAGATTGCATTTTTGTTACGGTTTTAGATGTCTCGTTCAGATGGAGCACCTCCCAATAAAAAGTCTTTGAGGTCTCTGTTTCTTCCCATCGTTCTACCTTCGACAGTCGTATCTGATGCGTCACCATTACAAAACAAGCTACTGACTTACCGAAGATGCAAAGAACAGCGAATGATGCTTAATCAGTTACTGTGAGTTTCATGTAGTTCAAGAGATGTTGAAGGTCAAGTGCAAGAAAATTGCACTTTTGACATCTGAGAAATAATGATGGTGCTTGTTAATTTCAGAGGTTTTCTATGTCACTATTGCCATGCTGAACGTTTTCCATCTAAAATTGTTAATAATAGAAGAGTATCTGTTGGAATCACTGATGTTTTTTGTTTTACAGCATTCAAAATGCACTTGAGGTGTGTGTGTTGGGATGAGTGCTGAGGGAAAAATGTCCTTGCTGTTCTGAATGTTATTTGTGACAGGCTGCGAAAAAAAATGAACCAAAGGGAATCCACGTCTGGATCAGTTTCTTTTGTATGAATGATCCAAATGTGGGTCTACCTTAAAAGGCTTCTTCATCACTAATCTTAATACATTTGCTCCCAAATGTAGTGATCTGTGTTGCTGCCAGAGGAGCACAGCTGCTAGGATGATAAATGATTTGCATAACATTGCTTTTAATTCTTTCTAGAAAAAAATGTAGTTGTTGAGAAAGACAGCTTTGTGTTGTTTGTGTTTTTCAAGATAGATTTAGACTGTGCATTGAAAGAATTCTCGTAATTGGAGCTATTTTGCTCACCCATTTTTCCATAATTGTTCATTTCACTTTTAAAATTGCATTGCCTGTGTTTGCTAAAGCTCCTCCGTACTGAGGTGTTACTGAAAGGTTTGTCAGAATGAAAAATGATGAAACAGATGATTTGTGGGCCAATGTTACTTGTAACAGTAACAGATTTAAACCAGCTTGTGCTATAAATGCATGTAAAGACTTTACTAGGTGCATATATGTAAAATAATTATGTAACCATCAGACAAAAACACCTAGAATGTTATCCCTGATTTCACATGTGGTACCTATGAAGATCTTATTTTAATATATATTCTAATCCATGGGCAGGTGTTCTGTGTCTTACCTATTTTTTTTTTAATTTAAGAAGCGGATTATTTCATGTAATTTTCTGACTAGTGTATACTCAATATTTAAAAGTGTACTTTTTTACATATACATGTAAAATATGAAACCAAATGGTATTTTAAATAGAATTATGCAAATATAATTATGTAAAATCTTTTAGTGGTGTCATTAAGGAGTCAAAATAGTTTGGGTAGTGTTGTTGTTAAGTATGTATGTACTGTATATATTCCTGGTTTCCTTGTGCCCAATTCATTTACATGGACAGAATAGATGCAGTCTTAATTTCCCTGGTCTGATAAGGACCCTGCAAGAAGGATCCACCTTGTTAAGGTGAATAAGAACTGTATTACATGGATATCTGTTCAGTAAGTTAGCTGTCCTGTTGTTCCATTTCCAGCAGGGATTTATCTTAATTATGATAGATCAGCATCCTGACTCACCTGTCTTTTTGTCATTTTCATGAAGTAATGATACATGTGTATACTTGGAACTGTCAGTCTTACTTCTGTTTGGGAGTTTTTTAGCTGAGATGAGGCTGGAATACTCTTTGCACGATATGCAGAGGCTATATCCCAGGTGGATGGACTGCAATATTTTAATGCGTAAGGCCATACCGTTGGGCACTTGATGTTTTTGAACAGTTGTTTAGAAAATTATGAGCAGAGGCGGTAAGAAGAGCTGGTCTTAAACAGCTTTAAGAGTTCAACTCTGTACATTGTTTATTTATTTGTTTTCATAATACAGTTGAACAAGATCTGTTGTAGTTGGTTGACAAAAAGTACAGTATAATCTCAACAGGGGCAATTGGTGAGATCAGTCAAGGTATATACATATTCTGTGGCCCTTTTTATGGGACAAAATATGCAAGGAGTGTGTCAGTTCTGAGTGATCAAACAGTTGGTAAACATGAAAAACAAGTTGCATCAATTAAAAATCATTGCATTATTTTTAGTATTTTTTTCTGCACTTCTGACTCTACATTTTACTTTAGAATTGATCGAGCTTTAAAAGTCTATTACGAATCCATGGAAGAAAATTATTACAGAGTTTCTGCACCCCCAATCCCAGAGCTACCTGCCACTGTAAGTGTGTATTTCTTTAATGTTGTAACTGTTACCTATATTGTGCTTTATTATTGGGATTTTTATGCTTTTATTCTTAATATTCTCTTAAAGATGCTTGCCTTAGTTCTTAGTAATTCATAAGTGGATTTATATACTTAAGTAGTCCCACTGAAGTTGATATCAATACATCTACAGAATCAAGTCTTAGGAATAATACTTACTAAATTTTGAAATAATTATATTTCTGTTTTTATTTTTTTTAATGTACTTAATACATTAGGAGTTTTTTCTTCCTCTTTATACAGATGAACAGCGAGGAAAAACAACGACGAGTGAGTTAAATTATTTCTTCTGCTTTTTGGGAGTAGAATAATGACTGATCTCTCTGTTCAGAGGAGCTGAGTAGGTTATGTGGAATTAATATCTGGTAAACAGGAAAACCTTTTGCAGTAGCCTTGTAGGGGTAAACGTGGAATAGGAGGCAGAAGTGGTAATCCTTTCTTGGGGTCCAGTACAAGGAAAGTGTTTTTTGTTACAGAAAGCACGTGCACATTTATTACTAATTAAAGTTTTGATAAAAACCTTAATTAAAGATCATTACTTGCAAAATATTGTAAGAGGCTTCAGAAGTTTTTTTCAGTTGAGGTCATAGATCAGACATTAACCTTTACAAAAAGTAGTCTTTAACATTGTTCATCTGATTTCAACAAGGAATAGACATGTACAAATACCAGTATAATTTTGTAAACTGTACTGTGTATATTTTCTAAAATTGAAATCCTTGTGTCAAGCAGACTGAGAGAGCTGCTAGTTTTTGTAGCTGATGTTGGATAAACTCATTCTGAAGACTACAGAGATTCAGATCCCTTTTCTGTTTTATAACAAACTACTCAAAAGAATAAATATGTTTTTTTGGGGCAAAACAAAACTAAAAAACCCATCTATTTGCGCATGCTCTTTGCTAGATTAATGTTTGTCTAAAGAAAATAGTACAAATTTTGAACTATTTTATTGTCAGTCATGAACTTCATCAGAAAAACATGGAAGATGACATACTAAAATGTTCAGTGCTTTGTATTTGAGCATTGGGACAGGGAGACCATTTTATCAACATTAGAATAGCATTTAATGCACTGGTCAGTGAATACATAGAAGATATGGCTATATCCCCTTCTCTTAGCTATAAAAAATGGTAAATAAAAAGAGACTTCACTGTGAAACCTAATGGAAAAAATACTTACATAGCCCTTTATAAGACCTCTGATAATGCTGTCCTTTCAGACCAACTATCTCTTTATGAAGAAGTGTGTGCAAAGCAATCCGGTGGTTCCCATTCAGCAGCAGTGGCTGATGTCCATGCTCACCCTGGTGCCACAGCCACTCATGGAAGGCAAAGACAGAGAGCTGTTAGTTGATAAGCTTTTAGGGGAGGTAATAAAAGATTATGAAAAGAGCATGAAAAGATGTTTGGGTAAGTCCCACAAACTGCACAGTACTAACATCATTGTGTGTGTATAATATTTAATACTTGTGTACATATATATATATAGTACATGTAAGATATAGCATTAGCTTATAGTATTATAATATTAGTTACATTGCATTATAAATATAATAACATATATGTAAGGTCATCTAGAGTAAAATGTATAATAATGTATTTTGCAACTTCTGGAATAGCAGCATTTTTAAACTGTTCATCTACAAGCACATCCATCACTTTACTGGTGTTTCTTTCTCTCGTGAATAAGGTCCTAACAAAAATATGTGAAGATAATTAACTATTTTCAGATATCACTCGTACAACTCACTTGAAATTTTAAACTTTTAAAAAAGATGCGTGAGCTGGGATTTTGAAAGTGTACTTTGAAATCCCATACTATTGTCTTCATTTACATCTATAGTATCTGAAAACTTAACATTTAGCCACTTTATCAATATTTTAGTGCAAGTTGATCTCTTTAAAAACACATTAAAGAAAAGGAACAATTTAAATTGTGACGATCTTCATTGTGTCATCAGTGGTATAACTACAGTATCCCACTGTATTTATATCAAACAAAATTGCCATTAATGATTTAAATATCTAGAACAAAGGTATCTAAAAACCTTTGTGAATAGGGTACAGAATGATTAGAATTAAGCCACCTGACTCCATATGGGTATTTAGCAAAAGCTGTGATTTTGAGCCACCTTTAGTGGAATTTTTTTAAGATTTGGATGATACAGTTCCTTTTCCATCCTACCGTTTGTGTGGTTCAACCTGGAGAGCAGCAGAGGAAGTACAATGCCTATTGAATATGCTCATACATTCATTGTGTTTTTGGTTTTTCCTAGTACGAAATGTTCTTATTAAGCCAAATGTGAAAGGACTGGAAGATGAAGAGGAAGCACCTTTGCCTTTATCACCTTTGTGAGTGGATTAAATTAGAAAATTACCCGCAGGCAAAACGTTCTTGGTTGTGTGTGAGAAATTCTAACTGATCTGTATGAATTGAGTTGCAGTATGTTACTTCTGGAGTCCCTTAATGAAACATTACTTATAGAGGATCTTATATCTGAATGTCTGAATTATGAAGTTTTAGTGTTGGTGATGTTTTATTACTTTTCCTACAGTTACACAGGATAACACCAGTGTCTGCAAATGAGACTAACAGCCCTGAATGCCCAGGCACTGGAGTCACATTGAGATACCTCTGGAATGAAGTGTGTCTGTGCAGACCACTTTATTGGCAGACAGCAACATTGTGCAGTGGTTTAACACACTGAAACTGCATCCAATGCCAAGGTTTCATCTGACTTTGGCGTTACAAGGTGAAACCTTGACATCAAATGCAAGGACTATTCTATATACTCTGCAAAGTAAAAGAGGAATTCAGGTAGACAGAATACAACTGCACAATTTCTGGAACATTAGAACACCTGCCATTTAAATATTGATGACAAATTATTCCTGTTAGCAGTTGATAAAGTTAGAACTTTGAAGTTAGAGCTTCAGGAGGAAAAGGTGATTTGAAAATACTCTGGAGTATAAAATCATGGATGATTAGACAGTATCTTTATGGCTTCCACTGCTTAGTATTGGAGATATCCTTATGGCACCTGAGCTACTGTTCATGTTTTGGAATATGGTTTCTATTACCACTGTTTATCTGTAAGAATGTTTTATTCAATTACTACCTGAGCTCTTCACTTGATTTCATTTGTTTGTTTACTTATTTATTCAGAGGCCTAGATTTTTCTAGTCCCTGGCATAACAGTTTTGTCCAAGCAAAAAAACGGATCCTTTCTAACTTGCATATTCTTCATCCCACAATGAAAACTTTGCTGGATTTTGGTCATGCAGCATTCTCTGCCTTTCTTTTAGTGGATTTTTCAAGTTTCAGGTAAAGTCTGTTTTGGTGAACTATTAACCAGTATAGATTTTGAAGCTGATAAAACAAGAAAGTTTGTGCAATTCTACTATTTAATGTGCTTTGGGGCTTTATTTCTGTAATAAATTTGTTCAATGTGTCAATTATTGTTCTTTGAGTAGGTTACTTTGTGTTGTGACACATTTAATTTAACTTTTCTTCTTTCTCCTAAGAATTTTATTTGCCCTTAAATTTCTGGTAATATCACCCCATTTTAGTTAATGTTTTTCATGTAATTCTATTAAGGTCTCCCCATGATTTAGTTAACCTCAATGCCGTGATGTTCATAAGTCCTGTTGAAGTGGATTGAATCTCGTATTCTTACAGTTTTTCATCAGTTACTGAGTTTTATTTTTAATCCTCAAACTTTATTATCTTTACCTCATTTTTCCTGGTAACCATTTTTATTTTCTGGGATTTGGGGTAATTTTTTTTTTTTCTTTCAAGACTGCATAAGTGATTCTTAGGTTCTAACTCTGCTTTCTGCTAAGAAAGAATGGGTTTGTAATACAGAATAGCGTTAGTATTATTTTACTCCATTTTTTAAAAGTTCTGTTTATACAGTAGGCTGTAACTTTCTTTTCTAGATTAAAAGGGCCAATTGACTGTGAATCTTTAAAGACTGATGTCTCGTTAAGCTGTTCAAAAGCAGAAGAGAAGATAATGAATACATGGTATCAAAGAGTTATCAGTCTCTTCACTCAGAAGGAGGCATTGAATGGTATACATTTGGATCAGGCTGACTCTTTTTACAACTGTGTGGCTACACTTATGACTAATCAGGTAAGAATATTTCCTCCCTGTGATAAATTTAATGTAAAGTGTAAATAATTTAAATGAGTCTGTGATTTCTTTATGATAGGTGGCCTTTTAAGCAATCATTCCTAACTATCTGTAGTCCTGTAAAGTATTCAAAAGGTTATGTTTTTAACTTCCCTTATTTAAAATATTTCATGGTCACGTGTACTTGTTTTTCTTCTGATTCTTTGATGCAAAAAAATGTATTAATTCTACCAACTAGAATGTAGTTAATTTAAGGGAATATTTCAGTATTCTGAGGACTTCTTTCCTATCGCTGTTCTTAGCACTACAATTATGTGACCTATGGAATTGTAAGCAAAATGAATAAAATCTGGTGTTTCTCCTTGAAACATATCTTCACGAACGGACTCAATGTCTAGCTCAGCTGGTGTGTATGCATTTCAGCAAAATTCCAAACACAAAGTTATTTTTCTGGAAAATGATACCACAATGCTGTATGAGTTTATCTTCTCCCTGTTTATTCATTTTGAAATGGCAGTTATTTGAGGTGTTTGTCAGTTATTTTTTTGTTTTAGGAATTTCTAGTAGTTTTAATTCCTAATTGTAAATTGAGAACATACGTGTGAAATCACTGAATTCAGACTGAGTCAATTGTTTTTCAAACTTCCGAGTTTACTGAAAATTAACAGTCCTTTAACTTCCATTTAAAAATCCTTTAACTTTATCTTAAAACAAGTGTTGTTTACATTGTTCTATTCATGCATATAATAATCAGTGGGAAGATCTATGTTCAGCATTTCAAGAAGGGAGGCATTTTTGGGATCAAACTTTTATTCACTTTGTCAAAAAATAATGGAAAATATTCTTACCAAGCTGTCATTAAAAAAAAAAAAAAAAAATCCACATAAAAACCAAACAACAATGAACACCAAAATAACCCCATCACATTTGTAGGAAAATGCATTCAAGATATTTTATGTATATTTAAGAACTGTATTAGTAATAGACTTACTTCTGTGGCAAGAACAGATGCATGGACTTGACCAGTGTTTGTGTACTTTTTCATTAGTTTGTGCTCTTTAAGGGTTGGGACTAAGATGCACTGACGTCATTAGAAAGATTCTTACTACTTCAGCTATCCTTGTACTGGTCCAAAAGTAGTAAAATGAATGGGAAACGTGATTTGCTGAATGAAGGGAAGATGGCATAGGGCTTTCTGTTCTTTCAACTAATAGGAGATATTTTGTTACCCAGCTGAAAGGACTACTGAGAAGAAATGTTGAAGCATTTGTGAAACTTTTTGATCCTGAAGACAGAAGTTGTCTGCCTTTATTTAGGATGGAATTGATTCTTGAAGAAAAACGTATGGAGTTTTATCCAAGCTTCCAAGACCTGGAGGAAGCAATTCTGTCTATAGTGGATCGTGTAGGACAGACTCTCCAGGTGTGCTTTTGTCTTTATTTAAATATGTAAGTGCTAAGTGGCTCAGCATGTGAAGATATTAGTACTTTAGGACCCTGGCTACCGTGGTAATGGGAAGCAAAATGCATCTTGAGGCGTTTATTTTCCGTGAGGATTCTGCCGATTTTATCATGAATGCCCAGCAGAACTCTAGGCTCTGAAATTTATTTTGCTATTCATTGTTCATGAAAAATTGACATATTTGCTACTGACTTTTAGCCTGCTGTTTTAAACTGCAAAACTGTGTGTATGTCCACAAACTGCTTGCTTGTTCATTGAGTAGAGGTCAGGCTAAAAACTTACCCAGGAAAGAAAACTAGGTAGAAGATAACCTTTTTATTCTTTTTTTTTTTTTTTTTTAGGTATTTTCAGAAAACCTGGGAGTGCTTTCTGATTTATTTATGTATTTTAAATTTACATATTTTTAACATTGCAAATTGAGTAGTTTTGCAGTGTGTACTGTGAGCTAACATTTTGCATAGAAATATCTCTGATTAACACTTTATTTTTGTGTGATGGTTTACCACCAACTTGTATTAATAATTAATGTCCCCAAAGAAAAGCAAAATCAGACGATACACCTTTTTATTCTTTGAAGAAAAAAAAAAAAGGAAAAAGGAAAAGGAAAAGCCCAAAATAACTAACATATGCAATATCTAAAGATTTATATCACGGGAACAAACCTGTGACTCCAGGAAAGATTACTTTGCTGGGGACCCTAAGTGTATCGCTATGGGCTGAGTGTTGGCCTTTAATCACACATACTAGTGCTTTCAGAGAAGTGTTTTGGATGTGGTTGTGTTTTTTTGCATGTAGGACAGAATTAAAATTTGTGTGAGATTTGATAATTTTGGATTATTTTCATCCATTTTACATGTTCCTTGTTGAATGTGTTCAATTTGGAGTAGTTGTTCTAGGTATGTATGAAGTGCAGGGCCTTGATTGTGATTAGGGTCTCATACTTTTCTGATATAATGTTTTCTGGAGATGACAACGTAATTTTAAAATACATGTATCCCTGTATTGCTTTTATATTTAAATTTAATAATCAGAAGTTGCACTTCTATTAGAATGTCCAAACAGTGCAGTCTTGGCTGGTGGGAGAAACTGCAACTCTGGACACTGAGCTTCCTACCCATGTCAAAGCATGGGCTACATCTACACTGAAAAAAGCTATCAGAGACAACTTAGAAGGTCCAAAGGAATGTTTTGAAAGCTATGGTGAGTGACAGAAGAATATATTTAAATAATGACTGTGTTACTTCTTTGAAATAAGTAACTTACTGTACAGTGCATGTATTACAATATGTGTGGTTCTTGAATTGTAGTTGAAAAGTATGGCTGGCTTATAGATGGAACTGCACAGGCACGAGTAGAAAAATTTGAAGCAGAACAACACAGTTTTAGTGAATATACTGTGGTAAGTTTAATCCTGCATTTTATGTGTATTTTTTTTACTATCTGTATAGCAACAATAAAAAGGGAACAGAGGATAACAGGTACTCAGCCACTAGCTTATGACTGCCTATAAATGTAAAACATAAGCTTCTTCTTTCCCTAAAAATGTATGTGGTAAACAGAAGAAAAATGAGTGTTTATTTTCTTTGATGTGTAGTATGTGCTCATTTAGCCAAGTATTTAAGTAACAGCCCTGAAGTGTAAAATCTAACATTGTTTTGAAGTTCATAGATGAATTCTTCACCCTCAAGAAGGAAATAATGAGTTCACCGGAGGTGGCTTGTTTCCCTATGATGCGTTTGAATTGTGAGGATTTGAAGCAAGGCTTGGCTAGTAAAGCAAACACCTTTGCAAAAATGTTGTTGGACAGAATAGTTGCAAATTACAGAGAGGAAAATGAAAAGTAAGTAGAATGTCCTTCCCATGAATGTTGTGTGTTAAATCCGAAGTAGAGATGTGTAGATGAAGTGCAAATATACCATGCTCTTGTTTAATGAAGACTCTTGGCTAAATAAAAATGTCAGAGAAGTTGCACCACCTGATGCTCTTTTTTCCTCTGCTCGAAAACGAATGGTGGAAACTATTGATAGGCTTGGATAGTGGGGAAGCTGAAAGATCAAAGGCTTCATTACTGTTGTAGCTTTTTAAGTGTAAAGTACAGTGCTACAGCACTGTCAAAGGAAAGACTGGCTGGTTTCTTTTACTGCATGGTCGGTTTTCATAGGTAATAACAGATTGTAACAGTTACAGGTATAGGTTAGATAATTAATGAAGTCATATTAAATTGTTCCATGAAAATGGACAAATTAGAGCTCTTTTTTACGGTGAATCCCATATTATCCAAATGAAGGAGTATTTACTAGGGATGTGTTTGTGTGTATGCTTATGATACTGTGCTTAAGGTTATGTACTTAATAAAAATAATTGAAGCATTTGTAGCAAAAGGTTACTTGTTCATATCCCATATTTAATTTCATAAAGTAATTGAGCTGTACAGGGCTAATACTTTAAAAAGGAATTTGAACTTTCATTCCATGAAAGCTAAACTTTAAACCAAAATAAAATCTTTAAAATGTAAAAAATTACGTTTATAGGATATGCAGGGAATTTGAAACAATTAAAGAACATGCATTAAAAGTTCCTGAGTGCACGGAGGAAATGATGGAAACAATAGCTTACATAAAGGAGGTAAAATCCAAAGGTATACAGGACCTCTCATTAAGGATCAAGGTAAATGGCTGTCACTTTAATCTTTTATCACACATGCCGGCCTATACCAAAACAGAATTCATTCTCGAGTGCAGAGACTTTTGTCTGGTCATTCTGCATGTATGAATAAACTGTACCTTTGGTGTTGCTTCATATACAAGTGGAAAGTGCTGCTCATTCCTTGATTTGTGCCTTTCCTCGAGAAGCAAGCTGTACATCTTATACCCCATTCCCTTGTGTTCTGCATGTCAGTGAGCAAATGCAGCTTTCAATAAAGTAGATTGTAAGACATTCAGATTATTGTTTGTACCTAGGGGCTTATTTCAGGGCTGCTTAAAATAAATTATTTGTGTAAAAATTAACACAACTAAAAAGATAATTTTACGTATAAGAAGTCATGGCTTTGAACACACAAGAAACAATTCACTGTTTGAGCAGAATATAGATGGTGGTACATTAACACTGTTACTTCATGTGTACTTGGAGAACAAAATTGGAAAATTGTGTAAGGTATGTGTCAGCATTATTCGATAAGAGCCTGTTTGTTTTGCTCTGTTAGGATGATGTGCATCAGATTTTCTGTTTTGGCAATAAGGCTTTTAACACACTTATGCTGCAGAATGGTATAAAATTATATCTGAAGATTTTGCATGTAGATGAACAGGCCACAGAAGCCATATTAAAGAAACACACAGATGGGGCAGGGATTTGAGTAACTTCTGTGTATTTTGAATATTGATATTCAATTGCCTGAAGTAGCAATTCTGAAAAGTATACGAAATGCAGACTCCTATTTTATCGTTTTAGATACTTTTGTCCTATCCTGTGTCTTAAACAGACCTATGATACTGAAAGTTTTTTAAAATCTCTGTTACAGGAGAGCTGTTTGCAAATGGATTACCTCTTAGATGTTTTTTTATTTGCTCCTGAAGACATTGCACTGAATACAACAGTAGTTCTTTGGCCAATGAAGATTAACCCTATTTTTGATCAACATGATGATGTAAGGGTATTTTCTTTGTTTATGCTATATTTTGACGTGTTAGATTTTTCACTTTTCTTGAGCTATTTAGTCAACAGCTAAATATATCTAAGCATATAACATGAACCTTACTGATTTGGAAGTGCTTAAATCATGTATTTCCAGATTTTTATATCAAAAGAGGACTTTTTGGAGTATTTTAAAGATTCAGAAAATTGTTGCTGCAACTAAAAGCCCTCAACAAGACCTAATATCTTGTTAGTGGTCAGTAGTAGGTAATTCATAGGAATGTAAAAATTCACTCCAGTGCAGTTGACTACTGCTGAAAGTATAACTGGCAGGCCCTTAATAAGTTCTAGTGCTCTGGACTTGAAAGTAATTTAGTTAAAACAATGATTTCTTCTGTCAATAAATGAACAGCGGGTATTATGTTTTTTAGGTAGCAATCACTAATAGAAAATACATGACATCTAATATTCTCTTTGTGATTGTAGATTACTTTCTTCTCTTCCTCTTGTCTGTGTTTGTTTTGCTAGCATTCTTTCTCTCCCAAAGACGAGACTCTCTTTATTCTTTCCTGTAATACATCCGATCTTCCTGGTGTCAATGTTTACACCTCATGCTGTAGCAATTGGAGCTTTCCTATCTTTTGCTGAAGGAAGCATTTTTGCAATTCTAATTGCTACAATTATTGAGATAAGGGCTCTGTGCTAAGATTAGAGGCTGCACGCACTTAAATGGGATATGTGGAAAGCAGCTCCTCAAGAAATGTACTTGTTGTAAGGATAATAACTTGCCTGAATTGTTTATTTTGTCTGTGCTAAATATTTAGTTTAGACAACACTATGAACGTTAATTATTGAAAGGACTGACAACCACTTCTGCGTTGCTTTTTTACTACAAAAACATTCAACTGTTTTGTAGTTGATTGATACATACAAACGGAAGGGAGAACAAGAAGTATTGCATAAATCTGAGAAACTGACAGCGGAATTAGACAAGCTGACGCAGGCTGTGGCAGAATTTGAAGAGTACTCAGAACTGGATCGCATGCAAGAGGTCTGCTTAAAATTCTGTGTAAAATGGGTAGAAATGTTCTGTATCTTTAATGCACAGGGAAAGAACTTAGAATTAAAAGTAAGCAATTCTATTAACAAATACGAACTAAAAAGCTTATCACTCTATCACCACAATGTCAAAACTCATTAAAAGCCCTCCCGACTCCCTGATTTTTCCAACAAGGTTAGGGATATTACAGATATGCAAAATGTATGATTTTTTTACTTTAGTTTATATAAAACATATTGCATGAAATACGCAATATGAAAAGAGATCAGCACCTGCCCCTCCACCCCCCTCATGAGGGAGCTGTAGGCTGCCATGAGACCTTCCCTCAATTTCCTCTTCTCTGGGCCGAACATACCAAGTGACCACAACCACCCCTCATACGTCTTTCTCTCTAGACCTTTCACCGTCTTTGTAGCCCTCCTTTCAATGCTCTCTAATAGTTTAATATCCTTCTTGCATTGTGGCACCCAAAATGGCACACAGTGCTTGAGATGAGGTTGCATGAGCAGAGAGCAGAGTGGGACAGTCACTTTCCTTAACCCGCTAGCAATGCCGTGCTTCGTGCACTCCAGAATATGGTTGGCCCTTTTGGCTGCCAGGGCACAGTGTTGACTCATTCATCTTAACATTGACCAAAATCCCCAGATCTCTTTCTGCAGGGTTGCTCTCCCCACTCTCTTCCCCTAGTCTGTGTATGTATATCCAGGGTTGCCATTCTAAATGCAGAATCTAGTACTTGCTCCTGTTAAATTTAATGCAGTTGATGAATGTCCAGCACTCTAATCTATCAAGATCTCTCTGCAAGGCCTCTCTACCCTTGAGGGAGTCAACAGAGAGAAATACAAAGGCTTGTTATATTTTGATACCTTATTTTGATAGCTGTTGAGAGCATCATTGTGTTAATTCTCGAGACCTACAATTATTTCATTTCAGTATGTAGCTGACCTGAGAGCATTACAGAAACGCATACAAGAAGCTGATGAAACAGTAGCTTTTATTAATAAAGAAGAGACTCTTTTCAAATGGAATTTGAGTGACTTCCCACTCCTCAACAACTTAAAAGTTGAGATTGAACCATACCAGAAACTATTTCATCTTATACTGAAATGGCAACGAACTGAAAAAAGGTAATTCAATATTATATACTCTTGAGGCTAAGTGAGAGAGAGTGGATGAAATACTCATGCTGTTTTTGTTCATGTCAGATATAGAGTATGCATTTGTTTTCTTGCAAATATTTATTGGTTTCTAGCAATCTGAGTTTAATGGTACTATAATTTATATATGAAGGTTGTTGATTTTGATTCAGCTAGAAAACATCTGTTTACTAGTTTGCATTGCGTTTAAAAATATATCTCATATTGGGTTCTAACTGTATTGATCATACTAGTGAAGTCTATAAATAAGACAAGCTATGTAAAAGAGATGTATTGGGGAGAAAAAAAAAATGTTAGGTATGAGCCATTTGGTATGCCAAAAGAGGAAGAAGTTTAATTTGAAAGGTCACAGTCTGTAATGAAAGCCATCTTTAATCAAGCAGCTGTCCAAAGTGCCATGTAGATGTACTCAAATGGTTACATTGCTCTCTAGTGGCTGGATGCTACCACAAAAGCTATGATAGGTCTGAGTCTAAATTAAGTGAGATTGTTTACCAGTTGTTGCACTCCTTAGAAGTTGTAAAATATGATATGACTAGATGGTAGGCTTTTTTTGTGTGTGTGAAAATCCAAATGCCTAGTATATTTTGGTATTGTATGTTGGTCTCTAACCAGAGCTAAACTAAAATATTTTTCAATCTGTGCAAGTTACTTGACATCAGCATGTTGAATGACTTGAAAGCATTACACAAAAACACAGAAGAGCATGATTAATCCATTCTTAGTTATGCATTAGAATTTTGTGTAGTATAATAACTGGAAATAAGTTTGTTCTCATTTAAATAACTGTTAAATTAATCTGACTCATTTGTATTGCAAAACAAAGTGTTAAATGTTTATGGACTACTTTTGCTATTCTGTTTTATTTTTTTTTCTCAGATGGATGGATGGTGCCTTTTTGGAACTAAATGGGGAAAGTATGGAGGCTGAGATTGATGAGTTTTTTCGAGAGATATACAAAATGTCAAAATTCTTCCAACAAAAGCAGAAGAAAATGCAGCAGGAGTTGCAAAAGACAGCACAGCGCAAAACTGTAGAAGAAAAAAGAGAAGGAGGAATAAAGCCAAATCCAACTCTTGTGATGTGTTCTTTGGTTCTGGAGCAGATTAAAGATTTTAAGGTAAAAAGAAAAAAATGGTGAAGGTTGTTAGTATTTAATGCTGAGGAACAAATGCTAAATTCAGTACTCAGTAAGGATAAATACTGCAGTGCCAGAGACCTGTTTTTTTTTTTTTTGTTAGGTTAGGAAATCAGTGTTTCATGCAAGTAAAACCCATTTGGAGCTACTGACTTGTGCAGGAAGTTGAATCATGTACCAAGGCCTAATTGCTTCTGATCTCACACATAGGTCCAGGGCAAAATCTTTCCTCTTCCTTCCTGTCCAGCAGGGCCTCTGAAAGGCCAGGTAGCAGAAAGCTGCTGCTTGTTTGAGTAATAATTATGACCATGCAGTTCTTTAGAATGTCTGTTAAGCTTGCCTTGATGACACTGTACCAGGATTTACTATTGTAAATCTACTGTACCAGTATTTGCTCTTTGGATGCTGTGTGTTCATGGACATCTGAATCCAGCTACAGGAAAGAAAAGAAAAGTGCTCGTGCTGTAAGTGCTCATGCTGTAAGCACCATGAAGTATCTTCTGGAAGTTATTTCTTCTTCCTATTGTCATAGAGAGAGAGCTCCAAATCACCATTGCCACACTGTAATGTCCTATTTATTGAAATAAAGTAAGATTACAGATTTTTTAGCAGTTTTAGAGCTGTGAATTGTTAAAGAGTGAATACATACAGGGGAAAAGTGCTTTGGGGGTTCAGGAAAACATTTAAGAATGTAGTTGAGAATTTTGACATGGGACTATGTTATGTTAAATGGTAGTCCCATCTAACATAAAATAGTTGAAAAATATGTGCCTTTTTACTTTCTTGCCAAGGCTTTGCTTCATAGTTTTATATTTTTTCTTCAGTAATTTACTACAGTTACTTGGAAATGGAATGGATAGCTAAATGGATCAGTCTGCACTTTTCAGAAAAGATTTTCATGTCATCATCTACTACAGCAATGTTTTAAATGCACATCAAGGATGAGGAAAAAAGAGTTCAGAAATAATGCACACTGCAATTTTTATGGTATAAATGTTTTTCCTCAACTAGGAGAATGTTCCCACTGTGAGTGTCTTTTGTAACCCTGGCCTGAGAACTCGTCATTGGCAGCAGATGTCAAATATAGCGGAATATGACTTAACACCAGACTCTGGAACTACTCTAAGAAAAGTTTTAAAGCAGAATCTAGCTCCTTTCTTGGAACAATTTGAAGTTATAAGTGTGGGTGCAAGTAAGGTAAGCAGGAAGATTTGATTGTGACAAATATAATGTCACATCTATTTGTGATGGCTTCTGTGACCTGCTAACCTGCTAGGTTTTTTTTTCTTTGTCTTTACACTAAAGAGATTTGATGAGACTGTGGCTCATTGGATGGTAACAGTGAGTGTGTAAAGATTTGTATCCCATGTTACATTGTTAGTATTTCCTGAGTGTACTGTTTTCTGGACACTAGAAAGGTAGTTACTAAGAAAGAAATCAAAAATAATTTATGCTGTTAGATTCAAATAGCTTATTCAGCTGAGTAAGTTTAGATACTGAATTAATCAACTGGAAAAAAATACAATAACTAGAATAAATTATTTTCTTTTTACATGGTAGGAATTTTCCTTAGAGAAAGCAATGCATGTCATGATGGAAACTTGGGATTCAATTTCCTTTAGTACAACTGAGTATCGTGAGACTGGTGTTCATATTCTGTCTGCAGTGGATGAGATTCAAGCTGTTCTTGAAGATCAAATTGTGAAAACTCAGACAATGAGGGGATCACCTTTCATTAAGCCATTTGACAAAGAAATCAGGGTATGTTGGGAAAAAACTAATTATTTTACCATTTTGATTTGCATGGTAGCTATAGTACAAGAGTAAGCCAATTGTATTGCAGCATTATTATTTGATGTTAGTGAAATGCTTTAATGGATTTCATCAAGACTCTTTGGAGTTCATTTAAGTCCTTACATTATTTCTGTGTTACAATTCCTTCTACATTTTGGTTCTGTTCTCTCTTTCCATTCAGATGCAAGTGCAACCTAAAGAAAGATTTACAAACTTTGGTTCACATGCTTTTGAAAATCACAATTTTAGTTAGGGTCTTTAACTTTGCTTCTTAGTATCTTGAAATTAAAATTTCTTTGTTCAAATGATTAACACTTAGTGATTTAGTCTGTGAGTTTTGGAATCAAATTTTGAACTACGGTGTTTACTTCTAGGCAAGGAAGTTTTTTGAGGGCTGGGAGAAGTTTTTTTATGAGGCTTCAGAACAATTTTGGGATCAGTTTACACCTGCTTATCAATTTACAGAGTAGTCTTTGTGGTGCTAACACCATCTCTACTGTCAAGAAAGAGGCTGGTGAATTTGCTCTGCAGTTATACCGTTCCTAATTCTTTGAGTTTGTTTAAGAAATCCTGATTCAAGCAGACTCAGGTAACATGTAGTAACTCTGTAGAGAGTGCTTACCCTTTACAGGCTGCTTCTCCAGCCTCTTCCAGAGACATCTGCTATCGTTTACTTCAGAGACAGGATACTGGGCTGGCTGGATCTCTCCTCTGTTCTAGTGGCCTTTCTGGTATTCTTGTGTCCCTGCTATAATTCAGCTGCAAACCAAGAGCTCCTTGCTGTGGGAGATGGACAAAAAAAATTGTCACTGGTAACCTGCAGTGTGTTTCTCAACTGTTAAGTTATTAAAAGATTATAGCACTGAAGTGGTAACTGCATTTGGGAAAATTAATTTCCAGATACATTAAATTTTCTGAACTCCTTTTGGGCATCTATGTATATGTGAAAGAACCTAAATCTTCCTAAATATTTTTCCTTTATTTTGCTGACTGCTAGACATTTTATTTTCTTCTTGGGAAATGGAGCATTGGTATGTTCGCTTTTCCTATAATTATTCTCTTTAATATACTATTTGTATAGAAACATTCAGGTAACATGCTTTAAATATTCATTAAGGAATGGGAGAATCGCCTACTTCAAATTCAGGACATAATTGATGAATGGCTGAAAGTGCAAGCACAGTGGCTTTATTTGGAATCCATTTTTTCTTCTGAGGATATTTTGCAACAGATGCCAGAAGAGGGGCGTCTCTTTCAAACCGTGGATAGACAATGGAAGGATATTATGAAGTATTGTTGCAAAGACCCACAGGTAAGGAAAATAGTCTGTACTTAAAAAGAAACTCAGTTTGTTTTTGGCAAAGTTTTTATTTTTAGAATACATAATGACCAACTACATCAGGTGCCTAGACTTTCTAGGAATAAAATGATATTGTACATTATTTGAGTAACTTCTGCTGTTCAAAATATTAATAATTTATAGTTCACATGTGTTGATTATTACAGGTTCTTGCTGCTACTTCCCTGGAAGGGCTGTTGGAGAAGCTTCAGAACTGTAATGAGTTTCTTGACAAAATCATGAAAGGGCTTAATGCCTATCTTGAAAAAAAGCGTCTCTTCTTTCCCCGGTATGATGTGCTTCAGCTATTTCAAAAAGAAATATTCTGAACATTTATTTTGTTGTTCAGTAAGGTCAGCCTTTAAAGTAGCTTGATAATCCAGTTGACTTTTTTCTCCTTTTTATTTATTTGGCTTTTTAACTTTTTTGTAGCTTCTTTTTCTTGTCTAATGATGAAATGTTGGAGATCTTATCAGAGACCAAAGATCCTCTCAGAGTTCAGCCTCACTTAAAGAAGTGTTTTGAAGGCATTGCTAAGCTGCATTTCCTTCCCAATCTGGATATAAAAGCAATGTGTAGTTCTGAAGGCGAGTGTGTTGAACTGATTTCAACTATTTCTACTTCTGAAGCTCGAGGTGCAGTGGAGAAGTGGTTAATTCAAGTGGAAGATGTTATGCTGAAGAGTATACGTGATGTTATTGCAAGATCAAGACTGGTATGTATTTTGTAGTAATTTAATAACAAAGGCACAAAGAGGAATAGGCCTTCCATTATTTTAAGACTGTCTCTTGGCTTCTTACAATTCTTACTGGTCACAAGAGTTCATATAGGTGAAGTTATGACACCAGAAAGAAGTTACCGTGACTTGTATTTATGGACCACTGAGGTAAGTAAGAGTTTAGTCTGAGTAAGATTTAAGTGGTTTTCTTGTAATACTGAATTTAATTTTCTTAAGTGATTCATGGCATTACTGTGTTTCTAAGATACATTATTTGAATTTAATGAGTTATTCAACCTTTTTTATTTAAATAGAATTTAGAGATAAATAAAACACTTGTAATGTTTCTTCCCTCTTAAGAGAAAATCATTAGCCAGGAAAGATTTCTTGTGTGAAATTAGCACTTGATGAGTATTTACATAATATGGAAAGATAAGTAAATGAATCTTAAAAACAATTTGATAACAGATTGCAAATCTGCAGGGAAGAAGACATTTAAAAGTTGATTTATACTTTGAAAATAAGAGAAGAGTACTTCCATCAAAGAACATGAATAAGTTTACAATATATACTTTTAATTACATTATAGAATCCTAGAGTGGTTTGAGTTGGAAGGGACCAGTTCCAACCCCTCTTCCACTAGATCAGGCTGCCCAAAGCTCCACCTGACCTGACCTTGAGCACTTCTGGGGATGGAACATCCACAACTTCCCCAGCCAGCCTGTTCCAGTGACTCACCAACCTCATAGTAAAGAATTTCTTCCTTATATTTCATCTAAATCTACCCTCATTTATTTTAAAATGATTATCCCTTGTCCTATCACTACACTGCATGATAAAGTATCCCTGTCCAACTTTCATGTAGGCCCCCTTTAGGTACTGAANTTACAATATATACTTTTAATTACATTATAGAATCCTAGAGTGGTTTGAGTTGGAAGGGACCAGTTCCAACCCCTCTTCCACTAGATCAGGCTGCCCAAAGCTCCACCTGACCTGACCTTGAGCACTTCTGGGGATGGAACATCCACAACTTCCCCAGCCAGCCTGTTCCAGTGACTCACCAACCTCATAGTAAAGAATTTCTTCCTTATATTTCATCTAAATCTACCCTCATTTATTTTAAAATGATTATCCCTTGTCCTATCACTACACTGCATGATAAAGTATCCCTGTCCAACTTTCATGTAGGCCCCCTTTAGGTACTGAAAGTCTGCTATAAGGTTTCCTCAGAATCTTCTCTTTTCTAGGCTATATAATCTCAACTTTCTCAGTCTGTCTTCATAGGAGAGGTGCTCCAGCCCTCTGATCATCTTCATGGTCCTCCTCTGCATTTACTCCAGCAAGTCCGTGGCTTTCTGATGTTGGGGGCCCCAGAGCTGAGCACAGTGCTGCAAGTAGGGTCTCATGAGAGCAGAGTAGAGGGGGACAATCACCTCTTTGACCTGCTAGCAACACTTCTTTTGATGTAACCCAATTGGCTTTCTGGGTTGCAAGTGCACATTGCTGGCTCCCGTTGAGCTTTTCATCTACCAGTACCCTCCATTCTGGAATGTATGCACTGACACACTGGTATGTATACTGTATTTATCTCTTTCAGGCATATCTAGAGACTGAGAGAAAAAGATGGGTTCTGGAGTGGCCTGGACAAGTAGTATTGTGTGTATCTCAAATGTTCTGGACAAGTGAGGTGCATGAAGTTCTTAGCAGTCAACCAGAGGTACTATGTAATACATAATCTTTTTTTTTAATTCATTTTTCATTTCAGCTAATGTATTTTGCCTAATCAAATCTTCTCTTTCTACAATCAAAATAAAATTTGATAAAGCATCAGTGTATGAGTTTGGTGTTCATGAATTTCTATAAATTGATTTATATCTTTGATTCAGATATTTGAATATTCTCATTTAGAGCAAACATTAAAATCATAAATGTGTAACTGTGATTAAAAGAAAAGCTGATGCAGAAATGTGACAATGTAAAAATGGTTCAATAAGCAAACTCTGTTTAGTTACTGTGAAGAAGTCTGGAACACTTGAAACTGTCATATACTCAGTTTCATAATTATTATTGTTTCTCCCAGGGCTTAAAGGATTACTACGATACACTTCAGCTTCAGCTTAATGATATTGTAGAGCTGGTTAGAGGAAAACTGTCAAAGCAAACAAGGACTACACTGGGTGCCCTGGTTACTATTGACGTTCATGCTAGAGATGTCGTCATGGAAATGATTGAAAGTGGTACTTATCTTTTAATTTTTTTTTCTTTCTGTGTCTTTAATTCCTTAATACTGAGTTAATTAAAAATAGCTAAGCAATCTCATTTTTCTGCATAAAACTCAAGATGTAAGTTTTACGATGTGAACGTTAAGTGTATGTGAGTACTTGGATGTGAGTGTAAACCGTAATAATTTCAAAGTTTTTAATTTAAATCTAATAGAATATCCAGCTATCTAAAACTTCTTTTTATCATTGATTTTAATTTTGTGTTCATCAGGTGTACAGAGTGAAACAGACTTTCAGTGGCTTGCACAACTACGGTATTATTGGGAATTTGGGAATGCTCGTGTCTGCATCATTAATTGCAATGTAAAATACGCTTATGAATACCTTGGAAACTCACCACGCCTTGTCATTACTCCTCTAACAGACAGGTGTTATCGCACCTTGGTATGGTCTTCTACAATAAGTGGTACTAAATAACCTATTTACTGTAGTATGATATTTCTTACGCTTACAACCTTACTTTCAGGGCTTTCAGTTGCTCTGAGACTGGAATTTATGATAAAAGGCAGTTTTCAAAGATCATAATTTCTACAGATTATTGAACATGAAGCTGATCTGTGGCAACAAATCTGGACAGCCCAACAACGTTTTAAACATTAGTGGATTGTTCTGCTTTTTTTTGTTTTGTTTTGTTTATTTGGTAGGTTTTTGTTTTTCGAAATACATACAGAAAAACTTCCTTGTCTAGGTTTCATTGCTTTCTAGGTTATGAGAACACAAAAATCTTTTCTGATGCCCTGTAGTTGCTAAATGAAATGGAGAAGTGTCCAGTTGTGATCATAACATTCCTAAGACTAGTACAAGAGTTTGGCAACTTTTTGTAGTCTCCCTGCTCTTGATAGAGGTGCTTATTGTACTGTTCTGTCGTCAACTAACCTGATAACTGATAGTTACCATGCATACCAAAATGAGATATTGTGAGGCCACTTCTCAAGCCAAAGCACTGAAGTAAAAACAGGAGGAAAAAGCTGCAGCTGAGGCCAGACTGTTGGGTGATTGCTGCCTCTGGAGAAGTGTTCTCTCTTTATTATTTATTTATTTATTATTTAGGATCAGAAGTGCAATTTATTTGGCTGGAATGTGGTTTCAGATTTTACTAGGCACCATCCTATTGTAAGATGGTAATTTTCATGTTGTAGAGACTGAATCACCAGTGCTCTAGGTTTTAAGAAAAAATTGTTCTGAAAAAGCTTGACTTGGGAAAGAAAGAGGAAAAAGTATATTAAAGGAGAAGCAGATATAGAAAAGAATAGCAACTGAGTAATTGCTTCAAATTCAATTTGAAAGATGTATCTAAACAATAAATGTAAGATTGGATCTAATAAGGTTTGAGTAACTAATCATGGTCATGATGATGTATAAAGCTAAATTTTCTTTTATGGAAAATTCAGTTGTCTCTATTTCTAAACTGTAAGTAATTTTTAGATTATTTTTAAATTTGTATAATGTATAAACATACTTTTTGTTGGTTTCATACAGTCGTATATATCTAGAACAATTTAAATTAACATTTTCATTCAAAATGATATCATATGAACAAAGTGCCAATAATTTCTATAAACTATTTCTGTTCTTTAGATTGGAGCTTTTTACTTAAACCTCGGTGGGGCCCCCGAGGGTCCAGCAGGGACAGGTAAAACAGAGACCACCAAAGATTTAGCTAAAGCTCTTGCTGTGCAGTGTGTTGTCTTCAACTGTTCTGATGGCCTCGATTACCTGGCAATGGGAAAGGTAAATAGAAATAAGTGTTAAACTTTGCATTTTATTTATTGAGATGTAAACTGTGGGATGCCCACTTTGCAGAAACACTTGAATAAATGAGTGTCTCCTAAGGTTTGCTTGCCTTGGACACAATATACTGGTCTCTACATGTTAAATGTTCTGTACATCACAAAATCCTATTAAGTCACTAATTAAAACACAAAAGAAAACAAGACTGCTGGATCAAAATCTTCTGATTTAGCTTTCTTTAGAACACAGAAAAGACTTTGTCAGTATATCACCGACTTTTGCTCTAAACAGGCCTAGCTATTAGCATAATTGTATCTTTCATATAATTAAACTTGTAACATGATACTCTTAGTTTCTTTTGAATACCTGAAAATTCTATTAGAGATATTATTGTCTTTCTTCATTTTACAGTTCTTCAAGGGTTTGGCTTCCTCGGGTGCGTGGGCGTGTTTTGATGAATTCAATCGCATTGAACTGGAAGTATTGTCCGTTGTGGCACAGCAGATCCTTTGCATCCAGAGAGCCATACAGGCCAAGCTAGAAAAGTTTGTTTTTGAAGGAACTGAACTGAATCTTAACCCCAACTGTTTTGTAGCTGTTACTATGAATCCAGGTTATGCAGGACGTTCTGAACTTCCAGATAATCTGAAGGTAAAACAATAGAATACATGCTTCTGCTTTAAAATGATTTAAAAAAAAAAAAGGAAAAAAAGGAAAAAAAAAAAGAGACGTATTGCTGGTATTAATTCACATTTAATTCAATTTAATTCAGATTCTACCACCTACTGATGAGATTTATACATACTAAACCTCACTCCTTTTCCAAAATACTGTTATTTTTGAAGGAATTGAAACTTTTTTTCCTTGTGTCTATTTCTGATTTTCATGCTTCTGTTTCCAGGCCAAAGACTGCAGTGCTGTAATGAGTAAACTGGCAAGTGTCAGATTGTTGGTAGATTATCAGAACTGTATGCTAAATCTTTTTAAGATGGAGGAATATGTTAGAAAAAATACTTTAAGAAAATATTCTTACATAGCATTTATTGTCATCTTATTTAATAGAAGTGTTAGTGAACTAAACCTAATGCATGTAATGAGTTCACTTAGATTGCATGATTAAATAAAATCTTAGAGATTGTTCTGTCTGGATTACCTGTTACATTGAGGAGGCTTGGCTTTAACGGAGTAATCTGGGGGCTTCTGGAAGCAGTGCTAAGTGGCATCTGTCCCCTGAAGTTTAATGTAGGAGAGAGCAGGAGCTATGTTTGTTAACTTAAAGCAGATTTAATGCAGTGTGGAAAAGTATGCCAACTTCAGATTACTTCAGGAAGGAAAGTACTGCTCTGTCGGATGTATCAGTGTAAGGAGAGAACAGCAGTCTTGAGACAGTGCTGAGCGAGAAGAGCTGGCAGAGCATCTTTTCTGCATTTGGTTATACATCAAGGTGGAACTTGATGGTAATGTACTTACATTAGCTTTCTAGCAAGTCGTAAACTGTATCCGCAAATATTAGTGTTTTTTCTATTTCATTGGCTCCCAGTGTTCTGCACACTACTGCTTTCCAGTTCTATGACTGTTGCAAGTGATCTATAGCTTATCTACCGAATCATATTAAGCAGTACTTCATTTAAAAAGCTGTTACTGTTTTCCATTAGAAATGCTGTGGTGAGATGAATACAAAATTATAAGATGTTTCTTTGGGTGTGCATTTCAGGTTCTTTTCCGAACAGTCGCCATGATGGTTCCTAACTATGCTTTGATAGCAGAAATTTCTCTCTATTCATATGGATTTCTGAATGCAAAATCACTATCAGTGAAGATAGTAATGACCTACAGGCTTTGTTCAGAGCAGCTTTCCTCTCAGTATCACTATGACTATGGTATGCGAGCAGTTAAAGCTGTGTTGGTGGCTGCTGGGAACTTAAAACTGAAATTTCCAGAGGAAGATGAAGATATATTGGTGAGTTCAGAGAATTATTCTTAAGGAATTTTACGGATGCATGCAACTCAGAGTTCTGAGGGCAGTTCCACCGTTCTACCACATCTTCATTGCCATGTCACTGATCCACTTAGTTTCCCTGTTTGTGAAACAAAGATTATTGTCTTTTATTTTTATTATTGTTATCTGTTAAGTGCATGCTACACTTCCCAGTGCTGTGCTGGTGATTGCGTGGTTGTGCTTAACTGCTTTTCAAAGGCACCATATGATCTTCATTGCATATTAGATTGTTCTAATTTCTGAACAGCTTATTCTTCATTTCTAATAAGAACAACAACATGTGCAATTGTTTTCTTGTAGCTTCTTAGATCAATTAAGGATGTGAATGAGCCCAAATTTTTGTCATATGATATACCTCTCTTCATGGGTATAACTAGTGATTTATTTCCTGGCATTGAACTTCCTGAGGCAGACTACAGAGTGAGTATACTTGTAGCTTTCCTTGGTAATAATTATGGGTTGTGATTGTTTGTTTTGTAACCAAGTGTAATTGATACAGTAATTTGTGAGCTATTGCAAGATACAGAAATTTGCAAAATGTTTGCAATGAAACTTTGTGCCACATAAAATTCTTAAAACATAGAATGGCTTAGATTGGAAGGGGCCTTAAAGATCATCTGGTTTCAACCTCCTGCCGTGGGCAGGGTTGCCAGCCACCAGATCCGGCTGCCCAGGAACCCATCCAGCCTGGCCTTAAACACCTCCAGGGATGGGCCAGGATGAGTGAATCTGAGCATAATTCACATTCGAGTTGCCGAGCCCAGAAGGACTGTGTAAAGGCATCTTAGAAATCAGAAACTTATCTGCAGATTTACAAAATTTGAGAGTCACTGGCTGATTTCCTTCTTAATTTTTGGATGTAATAGATCCCTAATTGTTGGATGTATTTAAGTGAGATGAAGCCTTACGCTTGTGTTTTCTTTTGCTTATAGCAACAAAAAAAGTGTAGTTCCTTTGTAGGAGGATCACTGGGAAGAAGATGAACATGTTGGAAAAGATAAAAATGGATTAACTTAAATTTTTCCAGTAAATACTAGATTCCTGACTAAAGTCTATTATGCTGAAGCATACTGTTAGTTTCCTGATGATCATGTGCCTTCCCCTCACGATAAAATTTGTAGTTAACTCCTGCTCTGGCATTAGAAGTCCAGAAATGATTCCCCTCCCGGGATGTTTGCTGTATTCTGATTGATAGTGTTTCATCTGTTATTTAATGTGAAACTCTTACTGATGAACTGGTCTACCATAACCCAAGATGTTAATTTAAGGAACAGAGTGCAGTGAATATTTACTTGTAATTTTACTAATGAATAAAATAATGAAAATACTTTATCTAGAGTTATACATTTATAATTTGTAAACATGAAAATTGGTTTTTAAAAGGGACGAAAAGGAAAAGAAAAAAAGAAATGCTTGTAGCAAATGATGAGATTGTAATTTGGTTTGTTTTCAGGATTTTCTGGAATGTGTGAATGAATGTTGTGTTCGACATGATGTCCAACCTGTACAAGCTTTTATAGAGAAAATGATACAGACATATGAAATGATGATTGTTAGACATGGGTAAGATTCTCATTACTATTCCACAAGCTGTATTTGTTGTCATTTTGGCTTATGTCATAGTAGTTATCTATATCAAGTATAAAAGTAAGAGTGGCAGAATGTTTCTGTTTGTGTTGAAGCAGTTGGTTACCAGCACTGCCTTAACATTTACCAAAATTCTTATAAATATTTTGTCCTGGTTTTGGCTGAGGTAGAGTTAATTTTCTTCATAGTGGCTGGTATGGTGCTGTGTTTTGGATTTAAAGGGAAAATGATGTTTGTAACACATGGATGTTTCAGTTATTGCTGAGCAGCGCTTATACTAAGTCAAAAACTTTTCAGCTTCTCGTACTGACCTGCCAACAAAGACTGGGGGTGCACAAGGAGCTGAGAGGGGCTAGAACCAGGACAGCTGACCCCAAACTGGCCACAGAGATATTCCATGCTGAACAATAAAACTGGGGGGAGTTATTTAGAAATGTGACTGAAGGTAGTTTGATATTCTTTCATGTGGGTACAGTACACATTCCTGCTGCTTGTCTTCTCCCATAACTTTGTTACAATTTGTCTAGGACTGAAAAAAAGCCAAACAATAATCTTTGATTCTGTAAATAAGTGAAACTACGGAATGGATCTGTGTTTTAGAGGACAACTTCTGTACAGTGGCTGTGCAGTCAAGTTTGCATGTGCAAATCAACTGGTTTTTGCCTAAATGATGTTTTGTATATATAAGCTAAAATTGCCACTTTGAGTTGTAAAAACTCAGGTGGATATGCAATGTAAGCTTGCAAGTTGTTGGCGTGATTTTGAATGCAGCTCCTTTGAAAAATAAGCACGTTTATTCTAGATAGGAGGGCCAGATCTACCATGATGCTTAAACATAGAGATAATATTGTTGGCCTTCGTGTGGTTTGTAGAAGTCAAAATGCAAGACAGGTCTATTAATAACTTCACCTTTTTTTTTTTTTTTTCCTCCCTTCTTCTATCTCGCAGCTTTATGCTGGTAGGGGAACCTTTTTCTGGGAAGACCAAGGTTCTACATGTGTTGGCAGATACACTGTCTCTTATGAAAGAACGTGGTTATGGTGAAGAAGAAGGAGTGGTTTTTAGAACTGTGAACCCCAAATCAATCACTATGGGTCAGCTTTTTGGGCAATTTGATCTGATATCTCATGAGGTAAAGTATACTTTTAAAATAGTGTGTAGCAATTGCCTGTCTTTATCTGTTTGTTTGTTTGTTTGTTTGTTTTTGTTACCTGCTGTGGCTTTCATGGGGCTTGTCTGAGTGCACTTGTTTAACTGCATTCAAACTTCAGGTTAACTCATGGTGTTACTACACAGCTGTTTTCAGGGTCGGGAAAGGCACTTTACAAGGCTCCTCTTTCTGGCTTTCAAATCCTAATTCCAGACAGCATTTCTTCATCCCTTTCCTAGACGCAAGTGTTTTATCAAGTACTCTAAATAACATTAATGCTTGGTTGGTTTCAAGAAAAAATAAGCAAGCATACCAGTATGGGTTCAAAGACTAGGAGCTAATAATCCCATGTGGTTTTCCCACTTTATAGTATTTCTAGTGGTTTCTTTCTTTTCCTTTTCCCATATATGTAAAGCCTCCTTGATTCTTGATAGTAAACAGTTGATTTTGTGTTTTTTTCACTTTAAACACACATGAGAACACAATTGTAAGTGTTGTCTTAGCTAACACTTAAATGGCTGATTTCAAATCAGCATTTAAAACAAATGTAGCGATAACTGTGTATGAAGTTATATAGGTTTAGATGTGCAAAATAAACAATACCACACTGAGAGTCGTTATCCTAGTGTAGTTCCATCCATGCTGGGGAGACTTAACAGACTTAACTGGCTTTGTTTCTCTGTCGATTCCTAAGCAGTGTAATCAAATCAGTGCAAAAACTGTCTAGAAAAGCTTAAAACCTGATGAGTCCCCGTGTGTAAAACTTTGGTTTGGAGAAGAAAGAATATGAAAAAATCAATGTGAATTAGTGAAACTTAGGGCGTCTCTGGGAAGAAGCAGATGCAAGACAGAGTAGAAGCACTTCTAAGTTTCTGTAAAATTAATTGCCCTTCTGCTGTTCCTTAAAATAAAATATATGTCACTAGAGGCAAAATACCACTGTCTATTTTTAAATTTGCTGATGTTACATGGCCCTTTGTGAAACTGCAAAGCTGTGTTCTGCTCTCTGCAGAGCAAGAAAAGAATAATTAAAAGAATAATGAAAAGGAAATTAAGGTGTTACTTTTTTCTGTTCTATTAAAGCAGTCTTTGTCCAATGCTTACTAACAGGATTACTGTGTTTTTAAACTGAAATATATATATATTGTCTTTTTAACTTTCATTCCTATGTTCTCCCCCTCTAGTGGACAGATGGTATAGTTGCCAATACTTTCAGAGAATTTGCATTAGCTGAGACTCCTGAACGCAAATGGATTATCTTTGATGGCCCTATTGATACCCTGTGGATAGAGAGCATGAACACAGTTCTGGATGACAACAAAAAGGTATCAGCGCAAATAGGTGCTTAAATAAAATGATATGGCATTCTGAAAATACTCTTCTATGTATGAAAATACAAAAGCAGACAGCAACATTTGGCATTTGAAAACAGCAAGTACAGGGTGACTTTGGAAACAAGTTAAGTTTAGTGGAGTTGTTTTGAGTTTGTTTTTCCTTTTTTTCTTTTTTGGAATCATAATCATAGAATCAACTTGTAAGATATTTAATGTATAGTACTCCCTTAATATCAAAAGTTTGTAACAAATTAATAGTGCGATTTAAAATCTAAAAAAACACATTTAATTATAATAAATGTACAGCCCCCAGTTTCCAAACTTGTCTTTAATTGTAAGTTTTTGCAATCCCAACTGAAGAAAAAGAAGTTGCTTTTTCAAAAATAACTTCTGAAGTCAAAGTTGTAAACATACAACATTTCTGAAGATGTGTACATAAAAATTACAGACAACATTTTGTATTTAAATTTGGCATGATAGTGTGTGAAAATATTCAATTTGGACTGTTATTTTTCTAAGCAGGAAAGATGGCTCTCCAGCTGGAACACTGCATTAGTAGCAACAATAGCGGCAGATATCCTTTCTCCTTTCTGCTTGCTGCCTTTTCTTTATCCTGTCATATGCAGGGCTAGTTGCTGGTAATGCAGCTACTGGTAGAATAATGTTGAGTAGTACTATGGTTTAAGTGAAGAATATAGCTAAAGCTTGTAAACTAGTAGTTACTGCTCCAAATGTTTAGATGTTTTTTGTGGTGGGCCTTGCCTTTGTTTATACTTGGCTTTGCTGATTTTCATGTAGAAATCTAATGAGACAGGAAAGGTAATTAACAGCTAAATGTTTTCTTTTTTGTAATCTTCCTTGTGTTTTTTTTTTTCTTAATTGAAGCTTTGTTTGATGAGTGGGGAAATCATCCAGATGTCTCTTCAGATGAGCCTTATTTTTGAAACAATGGACCTTTCCCAGGCATCAGTAAGTTTTGCATTTAATGGAAATAAGTTCAATATATTAAATATATAACAGAGTGAATTTACAATTCTTCCTTAGCCTGCTACAGTCAGTCGCTGTGGCATGATTTATATGGAACCTTCACAACTGGGCTGGATGCCGCTTGTTACCTCTTGGCTGAATAAACTGCCTGAGCCTCTTAACTTAGAGGAACATCAAGATCTTCTGCAGGGACTTTTCGATTGGTTAATACCACCAGCGTTACAACTCCGTCAGAAGAAGTGCAAGGTATTTTTTGTGATTTTTCTCCTGCAGTAGTTAGGTGTTACACTTGATAAGGAGAGGCTATTCTCTCATGACAAGAACAATTACAGTGCATGTGCAGCAGCCTCCTGATGTTTTAGGAAGGGCAGCTCTTGTATCTAGTTTGAAAAGTTACAACAAGAACATTAGGTAAGTATGGTTTACATTGTAAGTTGGTCATAGTCTTCACCATTATTTTCAAAAATAAATCAATGATTCAAAATACTGAGTGGAAAGTCTTCCCTTATGTTTTTTTGGTGGTGATTATTTGTTATGTCTGTTGTATGGCTTTTTTTTCTTTAAAGATGTTGTGTTGAAATAAACACTTTTTGAAGCTTTAGGGAACATGCATGTAGTTTTTTGCAAACTGTGCAGTATAGCACATGAGCTTTTGCTTGTTTGTTGTTGTAGTTGTTTCTATGTGTATTCTTTTTGTTTTAAGATATATGGTTGTATATGGTCACATGGTAGGCACGAGCATGGTTAACAGCCTTTATGTTGTGAGATTTCTAGGACAGAGGGAGGTAAATGATCTTTCGAATAAAAATTGGTATAAACCTCGCCTTCAAATATTTGTTCTGAATTAGCTAATTATTTAATTACTTCACTAATTTTACTCCAAAAGGTAAGCTAACTTAACTCATATAATACTCTTCCTTTTGTGTGTCTTAGGAACTGGTACCTACAAGCAGCAGCAATGCTGTTGTAGGTCTTACACGGCTTTTCGAAATGTTGATTTGTCAAGCGGTACGAGAGGATCCCACCAACAAAAACATCCGTGTTTGGATTATGGTTGGTTGATTTTTTAAAATCAGTTGTGAGATGTTTATCTGTTTCTGCATATACTTGTCTTCAAAACTGATTTGACTAACAAAACCAGCTTAGTTTGGGAGCAAGACACATGAGAAACAGCTATGCTTCTTCGTTGTTCCCCTGCCCCTTCACAAACTATGGAGATGTGCACATGTGGCCGTAGTGTTACAAGTAACAAATATGATCAAATATTTTACTATATTTTCAATTAGCTGGGATAACTACTGTTTTTATTAGGTGTGGTTTCAAAATAACCGAGTAATTAGCTAAAGCAAAGTGTCTGGTTTCCCTTAAGGTAGATGTTCATGTAATACTTGTTGACTTGTTTGAGCAAAATTTCCTTGAGAAGAGCGATTTCTAAGAATTATATGAGATAGACCCAGTGTCTGGCCTTTATGGCCGTTCTTAACATAAACCGGAGAAAACAGAATGTAGAAGTTTGGATTTAAAATTTAACTTGAAAATTCTTAGATCCTGGTTTGCAATTAGAAAATCCCTAAGAGCATGGCTGATCTATTCTGACTTTGGCATGTAATAGAATGGTTTAGTCAGTGGGCTTTTTTTTTTTTCCATGGACATTCTTGAACGAGATTTTAGTTTGTTGTTAATCAGATTTCTAGATCTCTTTAGATCAGGTTTATTCAAGGGCAGCCTGTAGCACCTATCTGCTTAAACACTTTTCAGAATTATGTCTGATAATCAGACTATACAAGACTCAGATGATATGTCAGCTTTTCAGACAGTTGCTCATCTTTTTGTCCTTGCAGGGTTCCTTTGCTTTTGCCACAGTCTGGTCCATTGGTGCAACTTGTGATGGTGACAGCAGAATAATTTTTGATACTTTCTTAAGGGAAACTTTGGCTGGGAAATCTGAAATAAATCCTATACCAAAGGTCGTGGGAAAATGGGAATGTCCCTTTGAAGAGAAAGGTTTGGTATATGACTACATGTATGAGGTATGATTGCTTGCTTCTACATAAATTGAAGTAAATTCTTACAGTCTGAGTGGAAGGAAGATAGAGTTAGATGGATATTTTAACTTCACAAAGATTGTTGGATGTTATAAAGTGTTGGTGTTGAATCAAATCCCACAGTCCATACTTCATTATTATTTTAAAAATACTAATGTGCTGACCAAATGTTTTAGGAAATACCAAGCTGTGCACATCAGTTATGATTCCTTTCTAGCTAAAGCTAAGCTGATAGGCTCAAGTCTGGTTTTGTACAGAGGAAAGATGTCATCTTTCTAGAAGAAAAGCAGAATATTGAGCCCGTAGGCAACTTACTCTGATTTTCTTTATCATATCCACTGAAATTGTTAGATTGTACTTGCTCTTTTAAAGCTAGACATATGTTCTTCTGTTTGATGGTTTGGTTGGATGTTTTTTCAATTGAATTTTTTTTTTTTTTTTTTTTTACTTCCTGAACAAAAGCCTTAAGTTAATTTTACATCTGTATTTTTCCTAGATGAAAGGCAGAGGATGTTGGGTTCATTGGAATGGATTGATTAAAAATATTAGTTACAGTGATAAGAATGTGAAGATTCAAGATATCATAGTCCCAACTATGGATACAGTTCGATATACCTATTTGTTGGACCTGTTCATTGCCCATTCGAAGTAAGTTACTTTAGTACAAAGTGCTGAATTAGTTGTCATGGGTAGAAACATCTCTTTCTCCTTCAACTGATTTCATGTTTTTTATTGAGCTCTTGAAGCTTATTAGGCCTGTTAAAAATAGGAATTTATTAGAAAGAATACAGTTTATTGCCTTAAAGTTTGGGTGTACTTTTTTTAATGAACTCCTGTTATAATCTTGCTTTAGTATGCTGATTCTATGTTTTTTCTGATTATGCTTTTACAGGAGCCTGAGGAATTTTTGTTCTCACTTTCTTCTGTAATACTGAAGTATATATTATTTCTCTTTGGTTAGTCATAAGTTAAAATCAGTTGTAATAGTTATATATATATATGTGTGTATATATATCATACGTAAGAGAAAAAATGTAACGATTTCAGTTTGAATTTCAAGGCTGAAAGTTTTATGTTTAAGTTGCTGAAAGATGTATTGGGAGAAATGTAACTTGCATATGTACTCCAAAGCCACAAGAATGAGGGAATGAGAAATGTCTCTTTCTCTCTGGTCCCTTTGTCTTGCCAGTGGAAGCAAACTGAAATTATGAGGGGAGTTATATGAAAATGTGTTTTAAAACATTATTGTTTATCCTTTTTTAAAGGCATATAATGCTTTTAGAAGTAGAAAGAGTTAGCGTCTTCTAGTGGCAATTAATTTGTAGTTGTTTGGATTTCTGCAGTCCATGCTTCTTTCATTTTCTTTCTTTCTTTGTGAAGACCCCTGCTTTTAGTGGGACCAACAGGTACTGGGAAATCTGTGTATGTCAAGGATAAGTTAATGAACAACTTGGAAAAGGAGCGCTACTTTCCCTTCTTCATTAATTTTTCAGCTCGAACCAGTGCCAATCAGACTCAGGTTAGTAGAACTGGCAATTTGTCTTTCAAAAAGATGATCTATATGAATATTTAATCTTTGTTTTCAATATTCCTGTTTGCGTTTTAGAACATTATTATGGCCAGGCTGGACAAGAGGCGCAGAGGAGTCTTTGGCCCTCCGGTGGGAAAAAAGTGCATTATTTTTGTAGATGATATGAATATGCCTGCTTTGGAGAAGTATGGTGCACAACCTCCTATAGAACTTCTAAGACAGTTCTTTGACCATGGAATTTGGTAATTGTTTGAAATGCAACAGAAATGTTCAAATTACTGCATATGCTGATATAATTATTCACTTGAATTCTGTTTTAAAACCTTTCTTGAAGTGCTCTGTAGATTTTATGATAGCTTTACTTTGTAAGAAAAACTTTAAAGTTGAAGCAACTTTTATTTTGCTATGTAAGTGACTTCAGTTTAGGAAATTGATAATCAGATTCATTTTGTGGGGTTTTTTGTTTTTTCTTTGTTTTGCAGGTGTTTTCGTTGAACTTCAGTATTTTCTGTATATAACTACAATCATTATTTTACACTTACATTTTTCTATGTCAGCATTTTTTTTTCTTTTTCCAGTGCAATTCCTGATTCCTTTCCCTTGTCTTCCTTTCTTCTCACAGTGAATTGGCAGACCTATTTTTCAGAATGCAATTATATATAAATTTTGATTTTACTCATTGCATTGTTTTTTCCTGTCATCCAAGATTCTATTAGTCTTTAGAATATTTTAATTTAACAAATAATTTTTCTAAAAATAACACTGAAATCAAATATGGTAATAGACATGAAGAGAAAAAGCTAATGTTATCCCTGCTTCTGAGATTTTCTTTTTTTTTTTTTTTTTTTTTTTTTTTTTTTTTTGGGNNNTTTTTTTTTTTTTTTTGTTTCCTGAGGTCCCTTTCAGCTTGAGTTGGTCTGTGATTTCTGGCACTTCTTGAATGCTGTTGCTCTGGTGATTTCACTGCCTGCTCAAATGTTTATTGCTCTTGAATAATGAGAGTATATCTTGTCACATTACAATTTTCAGTATTTGTTGGAAATTCTCATATCAGAATTTATTTAACCCTTATTAAATAATCTTTCAGACCAGCATGATTTGGTAAGATTAACTAGGGCTTAGTTACAAGACAAGGGTTTTTTGTTGTTGTTTTTGTTTTTTTAATTCTGTTTTTATATATATGTACATCTGTTATGCATGCAGAGAACATTCTGTAGTGTAGATGCGCCTAACCTGTAACAAATGCGTTATATCTGCAACTATCTAAATGTTGCACTACAATTTTTTTTGAAGGTATGACTTAAAGGACACATCTAAAATTACCCTCATTGATATACAGTTCCTTGCTGCTATGGGGCCTCCAGGTGGCGGGAGGAATCCTGTTACTTCTCGGTTTTTGCGGCACTTCAACATTTGCACTATTAATTCTTTTAGCGACGAAACAATGATCCGCATCTTCTCTACTGTAGTAAGTTGCTACCTGCGGATTCAGGAATTTCCTCCTGAGTTCTTCTCAATTGGAAATCAAATTGTCACTGCCACTTTAGAGGTAAGAGACAAACGCCTTAATGGAGTTTCCTTCAATTTGTTCAGTAAAATTTCTCTAGCTCTACAATAGTTTAATTGGTGAAATAGAGATTTTAGATATTTTGTTCCTTTTTATTTTTAACATGCAATCTCGTATGTCTTGATACAATTGTCTGGTTTTATGGCTGTGGTAATCTTATTCCAGGAAAACTGTCTGCATGTGTGTCACCATAGGCTTTATGGTACCTGTCCACATACATCAGGTAGATCAGACTGCAGCCTCTTTGGGGTTAGGCAGACACGGGAAGTTATCTCATGCAAAAGCAAAATGAAAATATTAGTTGCAACACTTCCAAAATCCCTTCTTTGAAATACTAAGATTGAAGAAATCATCTGTCTGCTATCCTCTTTCCTCTCCCATTTCTCATGCTAATTGTGGGCTCATCACAGCAGAATTAGGAAGCTACTGTGAGCATGCAACTTTGTAGAATCTAACTCTAGTATGACAAAAGACTTCACAGAAACTTTGTGAAACTGAAAGTCATCAGACCCAATCATATGCAGTTTCTAAGTGCTTTGTGAAATTCCATGTTGCAGATTTTGGCAAGTATCATATTTGCCACGTACTGCACATGCAGAAGAGGAATGGCAATTCATGACATCTTTGCAAAGAAGCATCAAGTTACAGACACAACATCAAAGTATAGCTTTGACAGCTTATTATGTATCAGAACTCAGTAGCAGTGTTAACAAATCTATTGCCTATTGTAAGTATTCATCACTGGGGAGATGCATCAGGTAGCTGCTGTATGACCAGTGAGGAATTCTGAGAGAAAATCCAACAGCCTCCACAGGCAAAATGAAATGGCTGAACTTGCACAGGGGACGTGAGTTTGGGATTATTAGAAGGTGACTTTTTTTCTGCTGCAGAAGCGAGGTGTTTCTCACATTTTCACTAGTTCTGTTTATACCCGGGGATGTATTCAAGACTGAATTCATCTCATTCCAAGGACTGGCAGAGCTGGTATTCAAGAACTCCTGTCAGATAATACATTCAGTGTGTGAATGATGAAGCTGTCTGACTACTGTCACTAAAAATCTCTTTGTAAGGTTCAATTTGTTCTCCTAAAAAAAAGGAAGCAGTTTGCGAGAAACTTTTGCTTCTTTAAGCAGAAAATAGTAGTAGCAGCCCAGTGCAGCTACTCTATAGTGCAGTTTGAATGCATTTGACTCCATATGCTATTTAAAATATTTTATCCTTTTGTCAGGATACATCTTAGACTGATTTTAGAGTGCTGTCTTTTAATGCTGTCATGCAGCTGTTTCTCATCAGACTGCATGAAAGTGTGTTTATACTGTCAGACACTCGTACATTTGTATGCTAGACAGAGAATCTATTCTAGCATGGTTTTGCATCGTTGTAAGCAATACCTTCTGACTCGTAGGATTAAAGTATAATGGAAGAATTGGGCTTTGGATGCAGGGAAAACAAGTGTATACTCAGTATTGTGGATATACTAAGACTGTAAAATTTGATTTTTGTTTTTCTGTTCAATGTTTTTAGAGATTTAATGTTTGATAATTTTCTTAACATACAAGTACATATAGATCAAAACCGTCCTCTGCTGTCATTCACTTCGGCATGTTACATGTGTTCAATGTAATGACGCATGATGCTATTTCCATCATACAATAAGCAAGGGACAGCTGATGTATTCAGAATTACAGTTAAACATAGTCACAAGACACTCTTCTTCATCATACTATTCCTTCAGCATTTTTATGGAGTTCCTTTTTATTTTTGAGTAAGTTGTAGGTGTACAAAGAAATTCAAACTGAAGACCTAGGAAATTAGTGTTACATATCATTTGTTCCTTCTTTTGAATTCAATAGATCTGAATTGTATTCCTGGTCCTACAATAGATTTCTTTACATGTGTTCCAACTACTTTATGCCATTTGAAAATTTTGATTAATAGTACATGTGTTCCAGAATTGCATGAATAGAATCTGATATATTCACAGGACTTTGAGATCTTTAGACATTATTAGGATTTCTTAAATTGGTGAACTGTTTTCCTTGGCAAAATACAATTTTGGAAGACATTTTATAAGATGCAATAATATAGTCAGCATTTGTTGATTTTGTTCTTCTTTGTTTGTTTGTTTTTATTGTCTTTAGGTGTATAAGAAAGCCATTGAAAATCTTTTGCCCACACCAGCCAAGTCTCATTATACATTCAACCTGCGTGACTTCTCACGTGTTATCCATGGCTGCTTGCTCATAAAGAGAAATTCAGTTGAAAACAAGACTGTAATGATTCGTCTGTTTGTGCACGAGGTTTTTCGTGTCTTCTATGACCGTCTAGTGGAAGACAATGATAGAGCATGGTTGTTCAATTTAATGAAAGATATTGTGAAAGAACATTTCAAAGAAACATTTGATTCAGTTTTTGCACATCTGACGCAAGGAAACGCACCTGTGAGTATCTCATTAAGGTGTTGCAAAATCGTTACTTTTGTTATAAACTCAGGACTAGAAAGCTTCTCAATCACAAGTAAAATTTAGGTTAAATATGCTTGAAAATTGGAGTTGAGTTTTGCAAAATGACTGTTTTGAAAAAAATGAGTAAAATGTTTTAAAGGGTTTGACTGTTCCATGTAAACTTCCTTTTCAAAACCATATTTCATTTAAAATATGGGTGAACTTAGTTTTCCATTAAATAATTTGGATATCAGAAATCCAATTAAAAATTGAACACAACTTGTTTTATGCTTACCCAAAAAAAAAAGCAGGAGTATTTCTGTATTATGAAAATTATTAAGATATGGGCAATGAAGCATCCAATTAATTGGTTGCTTAGCAGAACAACTTGAGAAAAAAAAATCTGTTGTATATTTTCTTGGGGATATAGTGCCACGTACTGAAGCATTGGGCAATGAGAGATAATGGGGAAAAAAAACCCAGAACTATTTACAAATCACTACCACAAATGTAGCTGGGATGTATGCATTGTACAATACCTACAAGAAGAAATGTAGTTATGAATACTCTTAGGCTTCCAATGACCCGATTTACTGGATAAAGAGACATTCCCTTTTTAAATCTGGCCTGTGACTAATTACTGCGTGGTAAACTGCTTTCTGTAATTGTGATGACATCTTAGTATTTAAAATATTGTATAAATCATGTTATAATGTATTACTTGATTTCCTTTTTTCTCTTTTTCTTTTTTTCTTCCCTTCCTCTGCCATTTCATTGCGCTTAAGAAGAAATAACTTTGTGGTTGTAGTTGTCTGCTTCAATTTGCTAAACATACATTTTACAAATTTGTTATAATTGGAAGCTCATGATCATGAGCTATAAATGGATATTCAAGCAAATTGTGTTCAAGAACGAATTTTTTTGAAGTATATTGTTTAGTATGTGAAATACAGAATTTTGAGATTTGAGTTAAAATATTTGAGTGCTTGTTCTGCTTATCTTGAGCATTTGTCTAGACTTTCTTTCCCAAAATTCCAACTGATAAATAATAACATTAAACATAACTGTTGCATATTCACCATAGGTATCGGAAGAAAACATGAGAAGTTTGTTTTTTGGCGACTATGCTAATCCAGAATTTGAAGAAGATGATGAAAGACTTTATGCAGAAATTCCAAGCATTCAGGTGTTTGGTGATGTTGTGGAGCAGTGTCTGGATGAATATAATCAAATGAACAAAACAGGAATGAACCTTGTAGTTTTCAGGTGCATACGATCTGCATTATTATAATACAAGGAGCTCTAAAGAAGAGTTGCTATGTATCAGTATATCCAATTTTGCAGGCTTGTTTTTTAAGTCTCATCCCCTTTGTGTGTCCACGCACATGTTCCTGGTGATTTGCTTTTTTGGATGAAAATGAACTGATTTTTCTCTCACCCATCTGCATTTTTATATCTGAAAGTAAATAATAAGTTTTTCTCCTGAGGGAGTTTTTGAATATATTCTTCAGTTGTTACAGAAGCATTGTGCATCAAATATGTTGGGTGCTCGACTTCTGCCAAGCCTCTGTTACCACTGAAGATGGATGTCAGTTTAGCCTGCAATCACTGGACTTGCATTTCATGAAAGACAAAGATTCTAACGTTGAGGTGCAGAGTGAGATGTAGCACAGTCATAGCCTGTCTGCTCGGATGCTGTGCAGTGCAAACACGCTCCACTTGGGGGCACATACCCAGCTTGGTGCTGCAGCTCATTCTGTGGCATTTCAGACTTTGCAGGCTGCTATGGTTTCCTTAACTGATGATCAGGCAGGGCTACAACTGACACAGATTAGGAGGACACAGCTCCATCCTCCTCCCTATTGCTAGAAATTACAGCCTCTTTGCCAGTGTAATTCGATACATAGATGATTTGTCAAGGTGCCTCAAATTAGTTTATGTAATCTAGCTCATTTTGACAAACTGGATTTATAAGTACCTGTTTATACAGCTGTACTGGGAGTGTGAAGGGCTGGCAGCCTCAGGTGAAAGGCCTTCTCCTATGTGTGGAAGGAATATTCCAGTTACCTCTTTGAAGGGCGTCTGGGGGAGCTTGTCTGACTGTGGCCTTAGAGACCAATCTCGTGGATAACATCCTGATTTGACTCTGGTTTATTTTGATTGGTTTGAAAAATAACCAATGAAAAATATGAAAAAGAGTTTCTTTTTTGAAATACTTTGACCTTTTTTAAGACCACTTTTAACTGCTGCCTACCTTACCCAATGCCCCATGCAAGGTCTCCTACAGATCTTGCTGCGTAATTCCAAAATGAACTGTGTTTGTGTTTTCAGAATAGATAGGACTCTGAGCAATGTGCAGCTACTGCTTTCTGAAGATGCTGTTCCCTTCTCTATTTCACATAAAAGCTATAAAGCACTTGATTTTGATTTTACTGTGCCATGGTGCGTACCACTGCCTTTCTCCCCCTCCATATGCCTACCGAAATTTGTTTTGGAGATGTGTGTACTTCAATACGTGTTTAACAGATTTATTGGTGCACAAAAATGTCTATATATTTGTACCAATCTGGTAATTAATGCATTTCAAATGTAGGTATATGTTGGAGCATTTGTCTCGTATAAGCCGTATTCTGAAGCAGTCGGGAGGTAATGCCTTGTTGGTTGGAATGGGAGGAAGTGGACGTCAGTCTTTGACTCGCCTAGCAGCATTCATGGCAAAAATGTGTGTTTTTCAACCAGAGATTTCCAAATCCTATGGCGCAAATGAGTGGAGAGAAGATCTGAAAGTTAGTACTAATAATCTATTTGCATCTTGACTTAATTTTGATGAAGGATGTTTTGGAGTTACAATATTTTTAACTGTCTTGCATTCTCAGAACCTCCTGAAGAGTGCAGGTGCAAAGGGCTTGAAAACTGTGTTTATGATCACAGATACACAAATTAAAGAAGAAAGTTTTTTAGAGGACGTTGACAGCCTCCTCAACACTGGGGAGGTACCCAATCTTTTTGCAGCAGATGAAAAACAAGATATCATGGAGGTAAAGGACATTTGCTTTTGTGATAGTAGCTTTTCTGTAATGAGAGTAGTAATTTGCCTCATCTGTTCATATGTCCTAAATCTCTTTGAGTGGCAGAAGATTGATTGTACTTAAGCCTGTTTTGATGTATTTATCACCAGAAGACTTTGGTTCACTATTTCATGAGGGAGCTAATTTTAAATCTTAATTTCTCTGAACGCGTCTTAGCTGTCTGTCTTATCCAAATGCATCTTAACCTTCTGGAACTCGTCCTGGGATCTATTTTTAATTTTTATTCTGCTGCATTCTCAGTTGTTCAAAGCACCAGATGATCCTTTCTAAAATGGTTTGTCAGGGTCACAGATAAATAATGTGCTATTTACTCATATTTACATATTCAGAAATACTAATGTTCACTCAACTCTTCTCAATTATTATTTACTGCTTGTTCTGTTTCTCTAGTTTATTTTACTTTTCATTTATTAATTAAAGAAATATTTCATGACCATGCTTTCGATAACAGTATTGTTAAAGAACTTCAGGAATGCTTAATGAGAAATTGTGTAACAGCTTTTACCCTATCTGTCATTCTCAAGGGTGTTCGTGCAGTAGCTCAAGCTGGTAGTAAGCATGAAGAACTCAGTCCCTTGGCCTTATTTGCATTTTTTGTGAGTCGCTGCAAAGAAAATCTCCATATTGTGGTAGCATTTAGCCCCATTGGAGATGCTTTCCGCAATCGTCTGAGACAGTTTCCCTCACTCATCAACTGCTGTACAATTGATTGGTTCCAGGTATTTGAAAATATTTGTTTTTTCCCTAACAAACTAGTTCTGCTTTTTAACATCTCTGTATTTGCACGTCATATTACATTTTCCCTTTGTATCTGGTGCAGAGTTACTCTATTTTTTCAAATTTTTGAAGTAGCATAGACATTTTTGGCATTTTGGGAGCTCTTTCATGAGCAATCAGTATTTCTTCAACTAATCAAATTCACACTTTGTACAGATTTTGTTTCTCAAGTAGAGAGTAGTCTCAGTTTGGTGATGGTAATTAGCCATTTTACTGCATTGTGTGTGTGTTCAAAAGGATCAGAGAGAAAACATTTCAGTGTGGTTGTAAAATGGTCTTGGTTTCTGCTGTCTGTTAAGCAACTCATGCATCATGGGAATGACTAGCAAATAAAAGTCACGTTGGAAGACTGTGAGTAAATCTTTTATAGCAGAGTAAAAGCTGGAAAGTTACTGTTACTAACAGTCTTTGATATAAAAGCAGTGTTTTTCTCAGTTTAGGTTCAGTTAGCTCTACAGGTTGGTCTGCTGCTGAGATCAATTAATTTATCTGCCAAAGGATGGTACAGATACAGAAATGTTTGGATAGAATGACAATATGTAACTTTTAACTAGAAGATCATCCAGGAGTCACCAGAACAGACTGTGTGGGTAGTGACCTTGCTGCCTGGTGCAGCCCTTACATCAGTTCGTTGTTCTTGAGACATAGCTGGGACTAGTGAGTCTCATACTGGTGTCTCAAATAAAGAAGAAATCTTTTTAAACTATGAAGACTGCTAGCAGCTAAATTTACCCATTCTTCTCTCCTCATTTCTCCCTCAGCCATGGCCTGAAGATGCCCTTGAGCGTGTGGCTAATAAGTTCTTAGAAACCCTGCAACTCACAGACAGTGAGCGTCAGGAGGTTGTGACCATCTGTCAGTACTTTCATACTTCAGTTTTATCACTTTCTTCAAGGTCAGTTTGTTTCTTTTAAAAACAACATGTTAATTTATAGAAATATTAAGAGGGAAAAGATGATGCTGTTGAAAAGAGTAAAATAGTGAACAACAGAGAACTCAAAAATTGATTTACTTGGGGTAAGAAACAACAAGATAGTAAGTGACTTTCATTGCTACTCATTTCTGTCATATAAGTTGATGTATGAACTATCTGCCTAAAAAATATTATATAAAATTGTAGAAACTACTCCTGTTGTTTGTTAAACAATCCATTTACATATCTTTTCTACCAATAACTAAGCTAAAGAAAAAACAAAGAAAAGAAAAGAAATTAAAGGTGCTCTTTATTTGTAATAGGTTCTTTCAACGTCTGAGACGCTATAACTATGTTACTCCTACTTCTTATCTTGAACTTATTGCTGCCTTTCGGAAGCTTCTGACTCAGAAACGAGACTCCGTAATGAAAGCCAAGAAGAAATATGTGAATGGACTAGATAAACTAGCTTTTGCTGAATCACAGGTGAGTTTGGGCAGCAGTGGAACTGAAAATACGAAATGGTTGATGGAAGCAGGTCTTTGCCAAAAGAAGTAAGTCAAAAGCAGTACTTCAGATCTTCAAATATGTAGAGGCTAAGAAACAGATTCAAATTCTTAAAATGAGGAGCAGACTCAATTTTCTAGTTCCAAATCTGGTTAAAATTAAGAAATTATTTGCTTTCTAGTTTGTCTGTGTGAACAAAATATGTTGTTTGTGTTAACAAAATACGTTGTTTAGAAAAGAAAATAAATTAGTATAATAATGTGAGGCACTGTATTTCTGCAAAGACAAAAGTGATCCATACTGTTTTGTATGGCATATTGTTTTTGACTGTTACTTCTAATAATTTCTGTGATTTAATTTCAAGCAAATTGTTTCAAAATTCTGCTCAATCTTGAATAGTGAAAATATAATAAATTTATTTTACCTTTTCTTTCCTACAGTCATAGTTGTCACGTTAGAGGTCAAAGGCCTCTAAGAATACATTTCTAAGCAGTGTGTGATCAGAGTTTCTCTTTCCTAAATAGTTGACTGTAAGTGAATACAGTTCTTAAAATCAGAAATTGTACATGTGAGATAAAAATAACGGTCTCTAAAGTGTTTTGATTTGAAAATGAATGTTATTTCTTTCTGTCAATAAAGTAGTCATAACATAAAATCTGAGTCTCACATAAATTGTTGGACATTATACTTTGCAATTCAGAATCCTGCCCGATTCTTTTGCATATGTATAGGTTGGTGAGATGAAGCTTGAGCTAGTTCAGCTGAAGCCCAAATTGGAAGAGGCTAAAGTGGAAAATGCAAATATGATGAAGGTATATAACATTGTATTTTTAATGTAAGAATGTGCTTATGCATGTGTGGTATCCATAATTTCGCATTCATGTTAGCTTTGAATGAGGGATCTAATGGTACAATGTGCTTTTAGTTCTGTATCTCACCTGACTGTTGGCGGATTCTAAAGAACATGCTTTTATAATGTTGCTGATATGTGTCTTTCAGAAAACAAGAGCTGAGTTCAGATTCCTGAGCTTACTTCTTGTTTACTGGGGTTTGCAGTATTGTAAAATTTGTCTTCTAGTTCAAATATCCTTTGAACTAAAAGAAAAGTGTATTCTGTATCTAAGGTGCAGGCTCTGAATATACGGTCCTTGCTTAAGCTCCATGCTGAAGGATGCTAGAGAAACACTCGTGCTAATCAAGGTCAGAGTGGATTTCCCATGATCATTCACAAGCATTATAGTTTTTCAGTATTCAAAATACACAGAATGAATTTTGCATGGTCCATGTTTGCATGCACAGAGATGATACACTTGATTTTAAAAAGGATCCTTAAAAGGAGTAACTTCATGGAATTTTGGTGGGATTTGGGATCCAATCTCTTATGTGTATTTGAAAACTCTGACTCGAGAAAACAGACTTTCCTGGCATGTTGCTGTAGCATCACAAAAAAAGAAAACAAGATTTGAGCGACATGTCTGTGTACGTGCTTCTGATTTGTAAGTGTTTTTACAGATATGGTGGCATCTCTTCCACCCACTCTTTCAAACTGAGATTTTGGCTCCACCACTATCAGTGAAGAGCCTCTAAGAAAACTGGATGTCATTTCTCTAGAACTGAAGAGAGTACTTGGATGAAGAGTTGACTTGTCGCTGAAAATAAAATAAACTTCTGTTGTCAGTATTACAGTCTGAAGCTATAAAGACTCACTATAAAAGCTTGTTTTGAAATACAACCTGATGCACAAACTTGTTCTGTTTCCTGAATTTCAAGCATTATTTAGCTTTTATCGATTGTAATCTCATTTAATGCAGTGTACCTACTGTTAATATTCTATAACAGTGCTGCATTATGCTAAGAAACTGTTCCCTTAAAACATAAATTGAAAATACATGAAAATATTGAAATATTGAAAAATGTAAAGAGAATATCAAATTGTTCCATAACTGCTGCATTAGGTAGTCTCAGTTTGTTTCATTATTCACTGTTCAATAGGAAGCTCACCCATATCTTTTTCTTTAGACTATAGAAATAGAATCTGTTGAAGTGGAAGAAATTAGAAAAAATGTAAAAGTAGATGAAGAAATTGCAACAGAAAAAGCTGAAGAAGCTCAGGCTTTGAAAAATGAATGTGAGAGTGATCTGGCAGAGGCAATCCCAGCCCTGGAGGCTGCACTTCAGGCTCTTGATACTTTAAAGGCAAGCTAAGCTAAACTTCAGCATTTTAAAGTGTTATTTAATATGATGAGGCTCTTCCATTTATTGGGGAAGAATACACTCAGATAAAAGGGTTTGAAATGCATTACATTTCCTGGCTTTTGAAAAAGGAGATACAATACCTGGAACAGTCATGGTTGAGTAGATGTCCACTTCATGTGCTCATAATACAAGGCAGGGACTTGTGCATTTGTAAATGTGTTTATTTGTGCAAGAAAGTGCACTTGTGGGGAAAGCACCCAAAACCTGAAGTTACCAGCAGTGTCATCAGCTGGATTTTCTTTTTCAGCTAAGCTAATGTTGACCACCAACGTGTAACATGGCATATGTATGTGGCTAAGAAATATCTGGATCTTTAAGTAAAAGGTTTCCTCATCATGACTTCAGAATCATCTGAAAGCAGTACCTTTTAGAAAGTCATACAGGAATTGCTTTGTAGGAGATATAATGTATATGAGATGTCTTAGATGACACTTATGAAAGTGTATCAAAAATATTATCACCTAGACTTTGAAGAGTATAATTCTAATTAACCATTGCTTTGCAGTTACTACATTTATGTCATTTTTATTACACTTGCATGGGATAAATTTGTGGAAATTTTTAGTTGTCTTGCAAATGCTGTATAATCCCTTCTAAAAGTCCTCTATAATTTTAATAATTGATAATGGTGTTATAATTTCCCTTTTTTTTTCCTGTTAGTTTATTTATCTTAGTAATGAGAAAGGCATAACACTCATAATTTTTTTAAATGTGATTTTTATTTTAGCCTTCTGATATATCAATTGTCAAATCAATGAAGAATCCTCCATCTGGTGTCAAACTTGTCATGGCTGCTGTCTGTGTCATGAAAGACGTAAAACCAGAAAAAATTCCAGATCCTTCAGGGACTGGAGGCAAGGTAATACAGCACACAATGAATTTCAAATAAAAGCGATAGTGATGTTTGTCTCAACACAGAGCACTTGTTCAGTAAGTAAGAGGTCCAGTAGTCAAATATTTACAACTTCCATCCATTATTTTATTGAAAACTATACCTCAGACGTTTTCAGTGTCCAACATATGTAAACATATGTAATTTGGAGTTCTGGAACGTGCAAAGAGAACTCATTTCATTTGTTGGACTCATGTATAGAGAAGAGAAAATAACAAATTCTAATCTGAGTCACTGCTTGGTTTTGGACATGGTTGGAACAGAAATATTTGATCTGACAGACTTTTTCTCTCCTTCATTGCTGTGTCAATGAGATGCATGATCATCAGTTTTAAATATACATGAGTTAATTAAAAGAGATTTATAATTTTTTGGTTTTTTGTTTGTTTTAAAGTTTGAAAAATTATTTTCTACTGTGTTTTGTAGATTTTGGATTACTGGGGTCCAAGCAAGAAACTGCTTGGTGACATGAATTTCTTAAAGGATTTGAAAGAGTATGACAAGGACAATATTTCAGTAAGGCTTTTGTCTAATTTTTCAGTAGTTTTTATGATATAGATATTTTTTTCTGGGAAAAAAAAGTATTAGATAATATTGTATCAGAGGCCACATTTGCCTTGAATTTGTCAACCTAGTATGACCAAGGATCTTTACAAGATTATAGGATATCTCTATGACATGAATATTGTCATGGCAAATGAGTCACAATTCCTTGGGGTGGCCCTTGTAAGTGGCATTTCAGAAGTATTTGAATTCCCGTTTGAGAATTTCTAAGGCTTCCGTACTTCCTGTTTTCTATTTGAGTTAAATATCCTTCTGTGTACAAATGTTTCTATCTTGGCAATTTATAAGTATTGTCTCATCAAAACCTAAAAATAACATGAAGACTGTGAGAGTAAATGGTCTTACCCATTAACCTGTGCCCAAAAATGGCCAGCAGCAGATGCCTTGGAAAGAATAGGAATATTGTATATGATATTTTTTCCAAATATTTTTCCATGTTCATGCTCTTTAAATGAAGGATGTCCTAAGTTATATATTGTTTCTGTATGTTTAGCAGCTTTCGTTGGATCTGTGACTTCTCTAGTTGCCTTATGACCATATGCATTTTCAACACTACAAGATCTTTTAGAGAACACTCCAGAAATCTCTCTTAAGTGATATGAAGAGCTATCTCCTTTTGTTTTTGCTGAACCTTGATCCTCTTAGCCTCATGTAAAGTTTTTTGTTTTGAGTTTATTTTTTGTTTTGTTCTGGGGAGATGGGAAATGTTTGCTCCCTGCTCAACTTTTCCTTGCCTGTGTGACTGTAATGCTCTTAGCACTTAGGTAACTACCACATGGAAGACATACCAACTGTATGATTAGAAAGGGTAAGGAGAGGATTAGGATGAAAGCATGAAAGAATGAAAAGAAAGACAGGGAAATCAGAAGAACAGATGAGAAGTGATTTCTACAACAATTAATATCGAGTCGTTCTTTTACTATTTCAGAGTGTAGAGAAGTGTCAGTCAGTGTAATTTGAAGTGTCAGCACCTTACCTTTGCCATTTGAAGGCTTTAATGACCTGTAATGTGTTTGTTATCCAGGCAGCCATCATGCAGAAGATTCGGGCTGAATACCTGAATAATCCAGAGTTTGATCCACAAAAGGTGGCTAAAGCTTCCTCAGCGGCAGAGGGTTTATGTAAATGGATTATGGCAATGGAGGTGTATGACAGGGTTGCAAAGGTATATTTTTGATTCTAGTGCCACAGTACTATGAAATCTTTCCCTTCCTTGGTATATTCAACTTAAGCATTGTTATTAAATAATGAATATGCAAAAATATGCTGTAAGCAATTGTGTATTGTTTGTAATTTAATAGGTGGTTGCACCCAAGAAAGAACGTTTGAAAGAGGCACAGCAGTCCTTGTCAGAGACAATGGCACTCTTGAATCAGAAGAGAGATGAACTTGCAGCGGTTGAAAATCGTTTGGCTGCTTTGGAACAAACCTTTACTGAGAAAACTGAAGAAAAGGCTCATTTAGAATTCCAGGTCGAGCTATGTGCTAAAAAACTAGAACGAGCTGAGAAGTTGATTGGAGGCCTTGGTGGAGAGAAATCAAGGTCAGATTAAAGTTCAAGTGTCAGATATAATCTCTGTCTTAGGAACAGAATTTGGACTTCTGCGAGCATTGTTTATAATGTAAAGATATGGGCAGCAACATTGGGGAAGTTGTGGAGAAAGTCTTCAAAATGAGAAGAAACAACAGCATAATATATAAAACAACAAGTTGATGTAGATATATATAGAGAGAGATGCATGAATACGTGATATAACAGCAACAAAAATGTTGATTTGGTCATCAGTGCCACGAATGTGAAGGTTTCAACACCACGCTCATCTGTAACTTCTACTTGTTGTAGATGGAATAGTGCAGCAGATGAACTTCAAGACATATACGATAATTTGACTGGAGATGTTCTGATATCAGCTGGTGTGATAGCTTATCTGGGAGCTTTTACTGCTGGATTTCGGCAAGAATGTACCAGAGATTGGAGTAAGCTGTGCAAGGTTAGAAGGTTATCTTTGATTTTAAGTGTTTAGGTTTCTTTTCAGATGACTGCAAAAGGCTTCATGATACGGGCCAAAGTCTAAAATCCTTTTTCATTTATTTGTTATTAGCCTAATAAAACTCACTAAGATTAGTGAAATAAATTCTTCACTAAATCAGTCAATCAGACTTGATTATTGCTTAAATATAATCTCAGAATTTTCTGTTTTGCCTTTGAATGGAAGAGTTAACTTTAAAATGCAGTTTTGTATAATCTGACACATATTTCTATATTAATCAAATAATGGATTTTGCTGTCTGCAAAGGGACGATTCCAACATACTTTTAGTAATGCCGTAATTCATAAATCAGTGATTTGTAAATCAAGTCGCTGATTGTGACTCTCATATTAAACAGTAAAAAAAACTGAAATACTCTATTGAGTTAACGGGCGACATGGTTATTAGATGATTTTCCACTTGTTCTGAGTTCCTTAAGGTGTTGCATTGTAATAACTATGTATTAAAGAAATATGTTTTTAACATACAGAAAACTAGAGACAACTCCCACAAAATTAAGGGAGAGAGAGAGATAGAGGGGAAGGGAGAGAAAAAATATTTCATAAGGAAACATATTTAAATATTCAAACTGTGATTTTATTTTTCACAGGGTTTTTGTTATGCTTGATCCTAACTCAACCTATTGGAAGGAAATGCGCACTGTCAGTCTGAATCAAAATGCCATTTAATGAAAAGATGTGAAGAAACATGGAATAAAGGTTCATGAGGTTTTACTTTTTTTCCTTCTTTTTTTTCTTTTTACAGGAAAAAAATATCCCTTGTTCTGAGAATTTCTCTTTGAGTAATACTCTTGGTGACCCAATAAAAATAAGAGCCTGGAATATTGCTGGATTACCAACTGATGTATTTTCTGTAGACAATGGGGTCATTGTTGAGAATTCCAGACGTTGGTATGTGACAAAAAGTTTTAATTTTCTAATCCAAACAAGAATTCTCCTAACAAACAAACAAAAGGTAAATATCAAGAGGCAGTGTAACTTCTGTGAATACAATGTATCAGAAAGCAGATCTGGAAACTTTATATCCTGGTCCTGAAAAATTTTAAAAAATTTAAGCGATGTAAGACTAGATGGGTTTGTGTTTGTAGGTACTGGAAGCTTTCAGGAGGTGAGATGTCCTTGGAAACAGTTTGTTTGTTTTTCTTCTGTTTTTTACCTGGATGTCCTACTACTGGCATTTGTCAGAATCAGTTTTAGAACTGCAAAGAAATCCTCATGCTTTAGATGTTTATGATTCAGGTTACTTAAATTTCAGGGTCCAGATACTGCAGTCCTCTTCAGGTTCTCGCATGTAAAGTTATCAGATGATATTTTTTTTATCTTTTAAAGATGTTTATTGTGTATTTCACATCTCTACAAAATATTGTTTCAGGACCTTTAAGAAATATTTTACTCCAACTGAAATGGAAGACATCATCCTTGAAATAAAATTATGTGGAAGTTTGACTAAGCTGTCTGCAAATAGTCTGCATTCAGTAGGAATATAACACTATAAAACCTTCTAGTGACGTTCCTGTGATCTGTGCTCTCTTAAGAGTCTCAACTACAGATTCAGATTAAATTTAGGTTACTGTTTGTAACTCCATTTTTTGAATGTTACTTAATTCTCTGAAGGGTGCAGTAAGAGTAGGTGTTGCTCATGCCTGACTTTTAATAAAATACATAGATATGGGTGAAATCAGCAAGAGCAAAGGGCTGCAAATTTTATTGAACAAAACAGCCATCTTGCCCTGTACCTCTTACAGTTCCAGCTTTATACTGGCTGACACACTAACCTCTCAGATTCAAAAAGCAACTAACTGTTGATTTTTTTTTTAAGTGCCAAGACAAATAACCCAAAATTATCAGAATGTATAGAAAGAAATTTAATTTAAAAATATAAATTCTGATAATTCTAGTGAAAAAATTTTAGGAAAAAGTTATGAACTTTTTTGCAGCTCTCAAAACTATTTTTGATACTACTTTTCAAGTTGTGATAAAACATCAATTTGTCAATGATGTTTTAAAATAATTGAATCAAAGTTGTATTGCTTTTCCTTGACAGCCTGACACAGAAGCATTTTAAGACAGAGTTTTGAAAAACTGTCTGGTGTGTTTTAGGCCATTAATGATTGATCCTCAAGGTCAAGCAAATAAATGGATCAAGAATTTTGAGAGAGAAAACCGTCTGAATGTTATCAAGGTCAGTGACACAGATTATATGAGAACCCTGGAGAACTGCATTCAGTTTGGAACTCCTCTTCTGCTGGAAAATGTTGGAGAAGAACTAGACCCATCACTTGAACCTCTTCTACTTAAACAGACTTTTAAACAAGGTACATAAAAACTAATTTTGAACCGTGAAGTGGAGTACATTACTGTTCATATTATAGTCTATGATATTGTCTCATGTTTTTCTTCTTACTTTCTGCTTTTCTTCTTTGGCGTTTATTTCAGAGAGATAATTGATAGAAAGGGTAGTCAGTAAAATGTGGTATGTGAGAATAATTCCACTGTTCTCAATTACTGTATCTGGTATTGTATATGCACATTGAAAGTACAATATAAGTTGGATTGACTCAATTTCATCTATTAAGAGTAAAATATAGCCTCAATGAAATCTGTGAAAATTTTGTAGTGTTAGATTTACTTATTTTTAGTTTTCAGAAATTTTAAAGACAAGAAATATTTTATTTATTTGCAAAAGTAATGATTTTATTTTTCTGCAAGTAATTGACATGAAGTTTTCTTGATATTTGTGTTCTTAACTTTAGGAGGCATTGATTGTATAAGGCTTGGTGAGAGTGTCATTGAGTATTCCAATGATTTCAAGTTTTTTATTACCACAAAACTGAGAAATCCACATTATATGCCTGAACTTGCTACAAAAGTTTCTTTACTCAATTTTATGATAACACCAGAGGGACTTGAAGACCAGTTGCTAGGTATTGTTGTAGCAAAAGAGAGGTATGTGTCTCTAAATGGCAAATAGCCATTTTAAATATTTTGTGGCATAATTCCAGGGCAATGCAAGGAGAAATTATTGCCAAACAAATGAATGTTACGTGTTTTAAGTGTTGCTCAGTGTTCATTTTCTAAGTTGTCATACTTCAAGGACTTCATTGAAAGAAATAGATATTACATCGTGTTTACTGTGGGATGTGTCAACAGAATAATTATGTAGTAAAATAGCAGATGTAAAATCATTATTTTTTTCTTGGCAGTTTTCTCTTGTAATATTCTTTGGATATTTAAATAGTATTAACCTGGTTTTCTAAGTTTAAATAATTACTTAAATTTTGCAATTTGACTGAACTGCCAGACATAATGCAAACCTATGAGGATTTAGTTTTAGTTTCATGTGAAATACATAGAGAGTACCTCTGAAATTTATTATAGGTTGTATATGGACCTTCACCGAAATACAGAGCAACAGTTCCTGGGTTGTACAGAACTGTCTATGCAGCTGGGCTAAATTCTATTTGCTAAAATTGTTTTTCTGGGAGTGAACTTATTCCACATACTACTCATTGTCTTTTCAGACACCAGAGTTATAATAAAAGAAAACTTGGGTGTTCTGACATTTATAAAATGCTAAGATGTTAAAGCTCAGGCAGTCATCTGCAAATACCAAACTGAAGTTATACAAAGAGATCTATGTTCACTTACAAATATATCTCGACAGTGGCAACTCATTTAAATTGGAGAGAATATTCACAAATATTTATGGTGGGAACAGGGAGCTGCCTTCATGGGCTGCCTTTATAGCCAGTGGATGGTGAGCATTGACTGTTTTTGTTGTGTACGTTTTCATTCATTAGACCAGAATTAGAAGACGAAAGAAATGCTCTCATCCTTCAGTCTGCAGCCAATAAAAAACAACTAAAAGAAATTGAGAGGAAAATTTTAGAAACCTTACAGTCATCTGAAGTGAATATTCTGGAAGATGAGTCTGGTATCACAGTTTTGGATTCTGCTAAAATAATGGCTAACGAAATCACAAAAAAACAGCAGGTAAAGAATGTTAATGTTATTTCCTTAACAATATGTAGAAATTAAATGTAGAATTTGCAACTAGCAGAAGAACTATGAATTAGATGCAAAGCACACGAGAGACATTCTATGCTTATAGAATGTGAAGAGAAATAAAACTGGGACCATTCTAGAATCTCCACCCATGGTTTATTTGGCATCCAATGTAGGAATGTGCTAAAGGATGTGTGTCTGTGTAAAGCATTGGATAAAAGGTAGCAAATTCTGAAGTTAAGGTAACATGTTAAGCTGAAGGACAGTTCTAATTTCAAAAGCAAAACAAAAAAAAAATCAGACACGTGAAAAATCTGATTGGCTAATATAGGTACGCAAGCCTAGGTTCTTTTGTTATACTTTGTGTACAAAATATCAGCTGAAGCCAGTGAGAGCTAAATAATAAGTGAATAAATGTTTCTGAGATTATTTAACAGAAATCAAAATTTTCTTAAACTGATGTTGTCCTTTCTATTCATTAATGCCTATTAAAAATAATCTCAGAATATGTCTAATGGTAAAATTTTGAAAAACATTTTTATATTCAAAGTATTGTTTTGTGTAAATCTGATTTGTAGAATAAATAGAGCTTAAATACATAAGCAGTCTGAAATTACCCGTATTTTTTAATATTGCAGAGATATAGGTTGATATATTTGATGCTAAATGATGCATCAAAGCTGTTGTTTCTAGTTTATGCTTTGACTATTGCATCATGCAGTATTGGTAAATAGATCGGGCAGCACTACGTTAAGGTCAGACACTAATTTTACTGGTGTGGTTTACTCATTGCACTGTGGTTGCATTTTGGAAAATAAAAGTTATCTTATAAAGTGATATGTAGAATTACTTTAATAATGTTATTAAGTAGTCATGTTTTTGTTCTAAAGAGAATATTGAAAGCTTTTCTTTGAAATACACCATCTTGAAACTACTGTTGATGTTTAGGTTGCAGAGAAAACAGAACTTAAAATAGCTGAATCTCGAGAAGGCTATCGACCTATTGCAAAGCATTCGTCGGTGCTGTTCTTTAGCATTGCAGACTTGGCAAACATTGATCCCATGTACCAGTACTCCCTTAGCTGGTTTGTTAATCTCTTCATCAACTCTATTCATGATAGGTAAATACAGTATTTCTGGTGTAAAATAAGATGTTTTCATCCTCTTATGAAGAGTTTCCTCCATTTTTAAACCATTTACCTCTCAGCCCACCTTAGATGCAGGCTTTTGAAACAAAATGCCATTTGTTAATAAAATAAATGCTCTCTTTAGTTACTGTTTGAGCAAATCATGAGCAGTAAGCATGCATTGGAGAGCTTCATTTAGGTATCTTTAAGAACATTACCTTTAGAAAGGTTCTTCACTATGAATACTATGAGAGTGCTGCCACCTAAATGTAGCAAATTGATTTCAGCTCATTACTGAGCTTGGAGCTTTCAAGAGAGCTGTAAAACACTGTGCCTGATTGAAACTGGGGGGGAAATGGGCACCTAAGTCCCTTGTGGATCATGTGGGCCCATTATAATTCCTCCACAGCCTTAAATAGATTTAGATTTCTTAATCGATCTGCTAAAGTTACTAAATCCGGAGTCTCAATTTCTTCTTTTTTTTTTTTTTATTTTTTTAGTAACAAATCCAAAATTTTGGAGAAGCGACTTCGATACCTAACTGACCATTTCACATACAATTTGTATTGCAACGTGTGTCGCTCACTGTTTGAAAAGGACAAGCTGCTCTTTTCCTTTTTGCTATGCTGTAATCTTCTCATGTAAGCTCATTTTTCTGAAGTCTTTTAATAACAAAAAATAATGATTTTTTTATTGTGGAAAAAAGTATTGATAAGAGAAGGTATTTGTGTGCATATTGATAATATAGCCTTTGGAGTAAAGTCATGAATGTTTTGTGTCTTTGATACTTGTAATATTTACAAGTGAAAGTTGTAGGTGTGTGGGGGGTGTACATATCACTGCTACAGCCTTTGGGCACAGCAGTAAAAGAATGTTCCTGTGCATGTTTAAATAAATGGCTTTATCACCGATACATCTTTGACTCCTTTTGAAGAAATTGGATAATGCTACATTCTATCAAAAGCCGATGCTATTGTTTGAAGCCAACTTTCTAAATGGAAGTCTAAGAAAGTAATGTGCCATTACAGCAATTTGTAGGCTTTCATCTGTTTTCCATTTTCCCTTGTCTTCCTTTTATATTCCTTTGCATACATAATGAGATTTCAGTTGTAGATTTCTCTCTTTTAATTCTAGTTGTCTTAAGAAAGTTGTCTTTCTGGGTTTTGGGGTTTTTTTTGTGTGTGTGTTTTGTTTTGTTTTGTTTTTTAATTCTGTGTGAATACATTGTGAAAGGAAAGATGAGTTTAAAATTGTTTGATCACAACTATAATGTGCATACCTATTTAATTACAGTGTGTACACACCTGTATATGGCCCGATATGTTGCTCTGCTGTGTTCCCAGAACCCATTTCTTTATGGAAACCTTTTAGAAGTTAGGAATGATAGCAGTTTTTAAAACAAATAAGCAGATATATACAATTTACTTTCTGAAATCTTCACTGTAGTCTTAATCAGTTTTTTACCATACAATTTCTTCATTGTGTAGAATACTGATCTTAGCTATTACTGCAGCATAACTAAGTGTAATTCAAGAAAAACAACTCTTTGTTATGTAAAATTGTATCTCAGTAACTGAATATTATCCATCTCTCTTTTTTTCTTTTTGCCCTGGAATATAGGGCTAAAAATGAAATTGAACATCAAGAGTTTATGTTCTTACTGACTGGTGGTGTGGGTCTCAAGAATAAACATAAGAATCCAGATCCGTCTTGGCTACCAGACAAGAGCTGGGATGAATTATGTCGTGCAAGTGAAATACCAGCTTTGAAAGGACTGAGGTATAGTAAAATGACATGAATTATCTGTAATTGTTTTTGACCAAATTATGTTTAACATGCCGGCAAAAAGTGTTGAAGAGTAGAGAAACATGAGAAGCCAAAACCTTATACCACCATCCAACAATCTTTCAAAAGTCAAGTAATGCTAAATGGAGGAGGAAGCAAAGCTTACTGTCAGCTCAGAAACTTTCAGGTTAAGTCTTGTATGTCCCCAACAGCACAATGGGAAGAGATCTTCATTCAATTGTAGGATTATTTGCTGATATAGATGTGGATTGTATTGTACGGGTTGTATGGTGTGTGATAATACAACACAATCTAACTGGCTTTTGATAAACATCAAAAAACAAACTCCAGGTGTTTGTAGTAATTTTAAGTGCTTTTTCCTCTAGGAGTAACATCACTGAAAATACAGGTGAGTGGCAGAAGATCTATGACAGCAAAGAGCCACAAAGCTGTCCATTACCAGAAGAACTGAATAATACATTAAATGAGTTACAAAAGATGATAGTTCTTCGGTGCTTAAGACCAGACAAGGTAAAATGATATGTTATCATGTGTTTGTAGACTGTTGCAGCTCTTGTAGCATAGTTTGCAATAGTTGTTAAAATAACCAATCTGATTTTCAATGTATTTCATTAAGAAAATAAATGCTGTTCTTGCTTTTCAGTTGATCAGTTCAAACATCAGAAGCATCATCTGAGATCTTTTGTCTGATGTGGTTTTAATGCATTTTTCAGAGTATACTCATCGCTGTAGTTTTCAAGTGCTCATTCATGTTTAGTCTTTTCTTTGGTGCGCTTGCTATACTCGAGCAGCATATGATAAAAAGAAGAAACACAGAGTATCCAGTACCATGTGCTTTCATACTGAGGGTTACAAGGCAAAGAGAGATGAAATGTGTTGAACAGCCAGGCAGAACTTTTAACACATTCTGCCTTATTTCCCTTAGCAAGTTGTATTGTATGTAGTTCAGAAACAAACAATGCTAGTGTTTAAAGTACATATTGCAATTGTTTATTAGTAAACATAGTGTAATTATTTGTAATTAATTCTAAGGGGAAACATGATGGTCTTCCATGTTAGGTGAAGCCTGAATTAAAGTCTTAATGTAGTTCAGTATTGTTCATATGAGGTATTTTACTTTGTATTTGCTGAAAGCTTTTTTTTATTACCTCCAGGGGAAAAGGAAAAAAAGTTTTAAAATATATATATATATAGATAGATATATAAAAGTATTAAAAAAAAAAAAAAAAAGGCAGGGGGGGGGAGAATGAGCTGAAACCTTTGCTAGTGAAACATTCAGCAAAACTAGCCTCACATCTATGCAAAGCAGGGAGATGTCTCCTGAGGCATTTTGCTCAGAAATTTAACTGATCTAGAGTGCAGTGTACATTGAAGATGCTGTGAAATACTCATTTATGTTTGATTTTAGTTAATGGTCTCTAATTACTTCTTTACCAGATTGGTCCAGCTATAACAACATTTGTAACTGAGAAACTGGGGAAGAAATTTGTAGAGCCACCACCTTTTGATCTAGCAAAAAGTTACTTGGATTCAAATTCTACAATCCCTCTAATATTTGTGCTATCTCCAGGAGCAGATCCCATGTCCAGTAAGTATACACGGAAAGAGAGAATGGAAGCCAAGTACAGCTTTTCAGATTTGCTCTTCAATGCATAATGAAGATTATTTTGCACTTTGCAGAAGTAGATTTGAATGTAGTATGTCAGATTGACACAATTCTGTGCTCCCTAAAAATGGGAATGGTATTTTAAACTGAATAATTACACTGCGCATCAAAGCTGTACCTCCTTGTTGTATGTACATTTAAAGAAATAATAATTGACATTTTTTTCATGACATAACTTCTTTCTAATGAAGAAATGCTATAATCTTATGTCTTCTGTTCAAGGCCTTCTGAAATTTGCAAATGACAAAGAGATGGTTGGAGATAAGTTTCAGTCCATCTCATTAGGACAAGGACAAGGACCTATTGCTGCAAAAATGATTGAAGAAGGCATGGTGGAAGGAAGCTGGGTTTGTTTACAAAACTGTCATTTAGCTGTCTCCTGGATGCCAATGCTGGAGAAAATATGTGAAGAGCTTAGCCCTGAAAAATGTCATTCACTCTTCAGACTTTGGCTTACCAGTTACCCTTCACCAAAGGTACGTGTATGACAAACATTCTATATTCATGGAAAGGAAAAGTTGGTGAGGTTTTAACCCAGACTTTCATACCCCTGAATGAACCGATTATGTAGAACTTCTCTAAAATATCTAGAGGCTGTTGAAGAGAGAATTTAATCAAGAAAAGGCATTTAAAATTAATTCTGAACATTACAATATCAAACTTCCTTTCTAATATTTTAATGGTGTGATGTGTGACATTTGGTATAGTAGTGAATGGAACTGCATTTTGCCAGCATGTACAATTAACAAATTTTTAGATTTTGTTTCAAAAAATTCTATAAGGTTTTGTTTCACTTAAATTCAAAAATTTAACTTTGCAGCATACATTTTAACTGTATGGTGTTGAATACCAAGAAAACACTTGAAAATAAAGGTTTGTAATTTAAAGTAAGGTCTTAAATTTATGTCTTTGAGTATTTTCCTAAGCTATTGATGTAATTTCTTACAGATAGCTGTTAATACAGCAAACACAGCATCATAGTATGTTTTTATAATAATATAACATCCATTCCATATTCTCTGAATGCAAACTTTGCTGTATTTTAATTTCTAGTTTCCAGTGACCATTCTGCAGAATGGAGTAAAGATGACAAATGAACCTCCTACTGGCCTCCGGTTAAACCTACTTCAGTCATTTCTTTCTGATCCTATTTCTGATCCTGCATTCTTCTCCGGATGTCCTGAAAAGGAGCTGGTAATTTTCTCTTCTCTTGACTGTTTGTTTATGTGTATGTAGTGATTTTTTTGTTTGTTTATGTGTATGTAGTGATTTTTTGTTTATGTTTTGGTTTGGTTTGCTGCTTTTAATGAACAGATACACTGATTGATATCCAGTGAATATCATAATCTAAAGTGATTGTGAGTTAGGATTTTAGAATAATAAAAATCATTAGCTCAGAATTACTGTACTACATTTTCATGTGGCAATAGTTAAAATGGTTTCTTAGGCTTTGTTGAATAATATAAAACTAATTATATAAAACTAAAAATCTACACATAGATACTACACAGTGTGTGTGAACTTTGAATATTCATTAGTAGTGCATACTTGTCCAAGTTGTGTAACTAAGGGGCGGAACACAGCCATGAATGCCATTCCAAACCACAAACAAACACATCTGAAGCCAAAACTTTTGCAAGTGCAAAATTAGGATAAATATAAGCATAAGGGTTGTAATTGTTGGGATGCTAGCACTCAGATCCTTTTCTTGCTATCAGGGACCAGTGCTGTAGTGATCCATGCAAACCTTGTGCAGTTGAACAAGGCCACACGCAAGGTGCTGCAGAACAGTCCCCAGCTTCAGTGCAGAGTGGGTGATGAATAGATTTGGAACAGCCCTGTGGAGAAAGACTTGGGGGTTCTAGTGGTTGAAAAGCTCAACATGAGCCAGCAACATGCCCTTGAAGCCCAGAAAGCAGATTATATTCTGGGCTGCATCAAAAGAAGTGAGGCCAGCAGGACAGGGGAGGTGATTCTCCTGCTCTACTCCAGCCCTCATGAAGACCCCACCTGGAGTTCTGTGTCCATTCCTGGGGCCCTCAGCACAAGAGAGATATGGACCTGTCAAAGCAGGTGCAGTAAAGGGCTACAGAAATGGTCAGTGGGCTGAAATGTTTCTCCTATGAAGAGAGGCTGAGAGAGTTGTGATTGTTTAGCCTAAGGAAGGCTCTGTGGAGACCTCCCAGTACATAAAGGGGGTGTAGAGGAAATGTGAGGAAAGGCTTTTTACTGGGATTTGTAGTGACAGGACAAGGGGTGATGGTTTCAAACTAAAAGAGAGTCAATTTAGATTAGATATAAGGAAGAAAGTCTTTACTATGAGGGTGGTGAGGCACTGGAACAGATTGCCTAGAGAAGCTGAGGATGCTTCCCCCCTGGAGCTGTTCAAGACCAGGTTGAATGGGGCTTTGGGTAGCCTTATCTAGTGGCAGACGTCCCTGCCCATAACAGGAGGTTGGAATTAGATGATCCTTGAGATCCCTTCCAGCTCAAACCATTCTGTGATTTTTATGATACTGACGCACCTATGGATGCTTGCCTATGTGGCAAATACCTGCATATTTCTTCCCTGATCAAATAATCACAGTGTTCTTAATGGTTGCCTGTATTAGTACCCTAGGTAGAGAGTGGTAATCAAATGGTTTGTTCTTGGTATAAAGTACTCAATAGCATGAGCACATAAGTCAGTTAATGATACTTTTCTGTTTTGTTTTTCTGAAAGGTATGGGAGAAACTGCTCTTTGGAGTCTGTTTTTTCCATGCTCTTGTTCAGGAGAGAAGGAAATTTGGCCCTCTTGGTTGGAATATACCCTATGGGTTTAATGAATCAGACTTACGAATTAGTATCAGACAACTGCAGGTAAAATCATCTATTGCTGCCTTTATTTAATCTCTGGTTTTATGAACCATAAGAATGAGATGGATAGTAAGAAAGGGGTATACACTTAAGTTGTATCAAATGTTCATGGAATTTTAATCTGATTTCCATCACTTCACAAAGGCAAGGAATGTCAATAATGTTGTAAATATTTTGAGAATGATGAGTGAAATAAAATAAACATTTGTTCTTCATGAGATTTGGTTCACGCAGTCTTATGGATTATAATGGGTGTATATGAGTATAATAGAGTTTAAATTGTCATATGTAAGAGCTCATTGTCTTACAGCAGCACCAGGTCAGTACTAATTATGGTAGCTTTTGTGGTTAGCAATAGAAATGTTGTTTTTACACATATACTGTTAATTAAACAGAGCCCCAGACTATTCTTGTTCCCTGAAACAATAAGCTCTGTTTTGCTTGACCTGGAGTCTTCTGCAGGCCCTCTAATAAATGAAAATCAGGAAAGCTAATGCTGATTTACTGAAGATAAAGTTGATCTGTTGGAGAAGTTATCAAACAGTTAATGAAAGAGATCAGAAGGTTTTGAAAGCTGGAAGAAAAAAATATGTGAAACACATTTCTTTATGGTTTAAAAAAAGAGATAAGTTTCCTAGAAAGTTCAGGCTGAAGAAACCGTTTGTAAACAATTCAAGAATGACTTGAGTGATTTACTAATGTTGGTGTTCATGAGATGCTTTAACTATTAACTCTTGTTAATTTTAAACAGTAATTTTACCTGGGGAAAAAAATCAGAATTTGAATTTCCAATACTTCAGTGGGTAAAAATCTCTGTAAGTGGCAGTTTTGCATGCACTTCAGCTTCCAGGCCTTTACACCATGGGTCATACTGTTGCTCTGCAGATTTTTCAAGTCTCTCTTCTGTTTCAGTTATTCATAAATGAATACAGCCATGTTCCATTTGAAGCAGTGTCTTACCTGACTGGTGAGTGCAATTATGGAGGTCGAGTGACAGATGACTGGGACAGGCGTTTACTGCTGACCATGCTGGATGACTTCTATAATCCTGAGATAATTGAAAATCCTCGCTACACTTTCTCTCCTAGTGGAAACTATTATGCTCCACCAAAAGGCACATATGAGGACTACATTGAATTTATTAAGGTATAAAGCAGCAAAAACCGTCATAATGATGATGTGCTAAGAACACAACCCTCAAAAGGTTTCCTTGATTAAAAAAATAATTTTGCAGCGTGTTTAGCTGTGTGCTTGGCTTCTTGCCCTACATTCTTGTATGATTCTTGCCATGATCTAGTGTGTGGTTCTGAGAGGGAGAAGGAATGGATAAGTAGATAGAACCTAGCATAGATAATTGGGAATTCCTTGGAAATGGCTTTCTATTTGTGAGGGAATCACTATCACCAGTAATGCTTTCTGAAAATACCCATTGTTAAGGTCCTTATCCACCTTCAGTTGGAAGTCAGTGGTAGTTTTTCACTCAGATTCTTAAATAAGCTTTGGATTTGGTTCTCAGTCTGTTGCTTAATCTCATGCAGCTTTTTGCTTTATTTTGCCCTAGAATCTTCCCTTTACTCAGCACCCAGAGATATTTGGTTTGCATGAAAATGTGGATATTTCAAAAGATCTTCAGCAAATTAAGAACCTCTTTGAATCTCTGCTTTTAACACAAGGAGGAGATGTTCAGGGAACTTCTTCTGGGGGTGGTGACAGCACTCTCTATGAAATTGCAGATGATATTCTCAGCAAGGTATTGTAGTTATGCCAATGACTCCAATTTATCTTTTTACGAAGAAGAAATTCTTTAGCTTAAATCTTCACTGTACAATTGACTATATAGTGGAGGAGAAAAGTATACTGGAAGAAATTTAGTGCAATATGAAAGGAAGAACTTTTGTGGCTGTAAGAATCTGCAGCTGTATTTCATTTGAAATAATTCTTACTGAATAGGTAGGTGATAGGAGACAAAACATAGCAAACTCAGCTTGGAAAAGTAGTTGATTAATGTGGACAAGTTTAAAATCAATAAAAAATGGAAATATATTCATGATTTTTTCATGATAGGAAAAATTCTTGGTGATTTTTAGAAGATAAACATCACTTAAAAAAAAAAAAACCTTTTCGTATGGATTAATCTACTGAATACTGTATTGATGAGAAACTCATCAGAAAGTTCAATGGTATCTGTTACTCTACAGCTTTTCACATCTGCATGCTTTTAATATAACTCCTATCTATAATGATATGTGGAATGATTTCTAAATACATTGGTATTTACAGCTTCCGAATGATTTTGACATTGAAAGTTGCCTAGCTAAGTATCCTGTGAAATATGAAGAAAGTATGAACACTGTGTTGGTGCAAGAAATGGAAAGATTTAACAAGTAAGAGAGTTAAATTTTTTATTAAGTGTAACCCAAACAGTTCCATTAACAGAAAAGGTTTTCCTGCTTGCCATACAGTAGTAAACTGTGACGTATTTTATTTATTTTGTTCCCTTCTAATTGTCTGCAGTGATATCTGCATTCCAAGCACAATTCACCTCTGTGTAACTTCAGAATGTAGGGTAGATTTTGGGAAAAATGATGTAGTGGCAAAATGAACTGAAGGAAAAAAATGTGGGATAGAAAAAGAAAGTCTAAGGAAGCACTTGTAAGAGGGAATATGAACAATATTTTTATATTCCTTTTTGTTAACTACTTTTTCAAAGTCTTTCATTATATTTTATTCTCTTCCTTCATATTTCTGACCTGCAGAGCAAAATGGTAAGAAATATAAATATGCACAGTTAATAGTTTATGAAACTTTTTATTTGGAAGTGTTTCTGCTTATTTATCATCTCATATGTTTCTGTTTTAAATTCTTACTTTTTTTTTTCTGTTTTCTGATACTTTTCTTCCTGTATCTCTGTGTTTAACTATTTTATACCTAGGATTACATATCTCTAGGATTACACATCTCTAGAATGACTCATCTATAGCCATTTTTATTTTTCTTTTTTGGATTGCAAGTCTCTCTTTTATCTTGTTTTCCATGCTTTTGTTCTTGTCTTTGCCTCCTCCTCCATTCTTTCTTCTTTATTTTTCTTTCTCCTCCTTTTTCTCTATTTTTCTGTTCATCTCTCTAACTAAATTTGCTCTCAATATTGTAATAATGCTCTGTGGCCTTAATTCTTCAAGTTTCAGACTTTACTCACATCTTCTTCTGTAATCTAAAACTTTTTCCTTCATCTAGTATGCAGTGTATGCATTTGGAGTTCTTACCATACAATTTGGAGTGTATCAGAGGTTAAAAATAAGAATGTGTTGAAGTGTTCCTAGCTGTAAATAAAATAAACCAACAGGACTCCGTAACTTTAAAGATGTGGCTAATTATAGTTACAGAGCAGTTACACAAGTTCTATAGATCATTCCACTGTCCTTTTTTTCTTCTTTTTCAGTGATGATGTGGTATCTTGCAAGTAATGAAAAACTTACGATAATTGTTTTGTTTTTTAATTCTAGTTTGATCCGAACTATTCGTATTTCATTAATTAACTTGAAGAAAGCCATTAAAGGATTGGTTGTTATGGATGCTGATCTGGAGGCTCTGTGTAGCAGTCTACTTGTTGGAAAAGTTCCTGAGAACTGGGCCAAGCATTCATACCCTAGTCTCAAACCATTAGGGAGCTATATTCTAGATTTCCTACAAAGGCTGAAATTTTTACAGGTAACGTACAAGAGGCAATATTATTAATTATTTAACCTGTTTTTTCACATAATTTGCCCTTTACGGTAAACGAGTATCAGGAAAGAAGTGATAGATTTTGCTAGGTTTTCTAAATGCAGTTATGTAGAAGGTTACCAAAGAACATATGATTTGCCTCTTTCTGATGATTGAATGTATCATTTCCCTCTTTGCAGGATTGGTATGAATTAGGGAAGCCCACAGTTTTTTGGCTGTCAGGATTCTATTTTACTCAAGCATTTTTAACTGGAGCTATGCAAAACTACGCTAGGAAGTACAGAATCCCCATTGACCTTCTGGGATATCAATTTCAGGTACAAATCAATTGCAATTACATATTTTATTGCTCTGGGACCTGATGCTGCTGTGAGAAGCAAGTAAATCCTGACTGGGAGGTTAATTTTGCAGGTATCACACATTTGAGGACTTACATTTAATTCGTAGGTAGGCATGTTAAATACCTTCAATAAAAGAGAGAGAGAAAGTATTTCTATCCTTGGACCTGGACCTCCACTCAGGATCAAAACAAAACAAAACAAAACAAACAAACAAAAAAAAAAGCAGCCCACAAAATATGTGTGTCTGTGTGATTAAAGCCTCATTTTATTACCTACAATAAAGGTAACACGCTACAGAAAGCTGCTGTCTTTATGGTTTTGTATAAAACTAGTACCCAAAGGTTTTACTATGTCATTCTCATTGTAGATTGTTTTTCTGAAAATTGGCAATTAGTATTACACCTAAAAAAGCAAATAGCTATGGAAGTTTCTTAATATTTAGCGCTTTTTTCTTGTAGGTTATTCCTCAGGATACTTCTGATGCTGCACCAGAAGATGGTGTTTATATCCACGGATTATTTTTAGATGGAGCTCGCTGGGACCGGACCAAGTCAGTAACAAAGTATTTTAAGTACAGTTTTAGTAAGCTTTCTTAGGTGCTCAAATAAGATTTAAGTATTTTAGGTGTCACTTTACATGCTATTTCAATAGCATGCTTGAAAATGTTTTCATTCTTCTCAAGAGCTCAAGATTAAAAAATGAAAGTGGCTCTTTTAAATGCTATTCTGCTGGAAATGTTGAGATTTGCTAATCTGCAGTAGAATTCAGCTGTTTCACAAAGTTGTCTGGCAACATCATCTGCAGATGTATTTCAAGCACACACTTGAAGTTTTTTTAAATAACCAGTAATTCTGAAAATAACCAGTGATTCTGCATTGTTTGATATCTACCCTGAGTCATCTTAACAAGAGTTTATTTTCAAAACAGGTGGGGTTTTTTGTTGTTGTTTATTTTTTTTCCTGCAGCTCTCTCTAGTCAAAAGATTGTTTTCTTTGAAATCGAATTTTTCTTTAAAATTTTTACATATAAAATTTTTAGTGGGGTTTTGGTTTGTTAGCATGTGTTTGTACTAGCTATTAATTAGCTGTGGAGCTCAGGCATTCTCTAGCAGTAGTCAGCCAGGCTGTTCTCCAGTTTTCTTCAATACAGATAGCTCTCAGGCAGCTTGACCAGCCTTGGGTCACATTGAGTGATGTCAAGATGTGGTCTATAGCAATTTAGCTGTTTGCTCAACCATTCTTTACTGTTTTAAGATATTTGTTTTTGATTACTGTGAAGGTATGGGCACCTCCAGGTGAATGGTGAACATTTAATTAAAAAAAAGGAAGTTTTATGAATGAAGTATGAGCAGACCAGCTTAGAACTAAAGTAGTTAGTTAGCAAAAGGTAGATTTTGCAAGGGGTTAATCTCTTCAGCATACTGATGTGAAGTCATTTTGCTGATAGATGCCTTTGTGCACAACCTTTCACTTCAGTAGTGAATTTGTCAGGTTTTAGAGATACTTCAGATATCCAATAACTTTTCCTTAATTCATTTGCACAGTAAATAAGTAAATTCTGCCATGAGATTTATATTTTCATTAGACTTCTGTAAGATTTTTGTTATCTGTGATGTTATCTTCTCTCCCTTCTATCTCTCTTCCTTCTTCTCTGCCTCACCCCCACAAAGAAAAAGCTGCATTTTTTTCCCCATGTAGTGTGAACAAATACAATAGTTTTGCCTAGAAGTTTGGCAGACCTGCTTGTTTTTAAGTAAGTGAACATTGATTGGACTGGGACTGAAATCTGCTTTCCTGTTCTTTCCTACATGAATGTTCCACATCCTGAATACAAGTGTCATTCTTGCTGGCTCTTTTGATTGCAGCAATTTTACAGAAAGCTGGACTTCCCTCAGAATAATCATCCTCTTGTGGCTAACCAAGAAACAATTGGAAACACAATTTCAATATCACTGTTGAATGAAATGTGATTTATGCATGTAAAACAAAAAGCAAATAAAAAAGCAAAACCAAACCGCATATAACTGTTTTGTTGCTTTCTGTCACCAGGGGAATATTAGCTGAGCAGTATCCCAAATTACTCTTCGATATGATGCCAATCATCTGGATAAAGCCAAGTGAGTATGATTACTCTCAAGTTAGGTGCTATCCAACCAGAAATTTCAACAATGAATTACTTTGTTACTGAGGACCAATGCTCCTATCCTTGCCAAAGTACCCAAATGTGCGTGGAATTCATGTGCACCTGACCTTTGACTCTTACATAAAAATTTGTTTGCTGTTGTGACTCATTCAGTCTCATCTCACCTGAGCAACAGGCCTGTCCCTCTCCCCACAGATGCTTGTAATTATGTATTTGACAAATTGACTAGTTAGATTGGCTTTTATAAGTATGTTTAGTTGCTGCCCAATCTGTTTCTCAACCAAAGTATAATTTTGGTGAGAACATCACGTGGTATTTGAATTCCTGTTTCTACTCAAGTTGACAAGAACTTGAATTGACCTACAGAGACTTGCCTCGTGATTTAGCAACATTTGTCAGGTTATTTTTATCTGCTTCTAGTTTTCTGTGATACCAGTAAGATAATTTCCATACCTCTTGTTTTCTTTGATCAAGAACAGTAAATACTTGATTTTTATTTATTCACTTAAGCAAGACTTTATATTGCAATTTAGATGCCATTAGGTAATATGCATTTATACAAAGCTTCCGCTTTTTCTGCATGGACCTTCTTTTGGTGTTGGGTGAATCTGTTCTCAGACGTGCATGATTTTAAACGTTGTGCAAGCTGCCTGTAAACTGTCTAGGTATGCAAGAATTGTTGAATCTCTGGTGATTTGAATTGCAGTAAGTTCTGTAGCTGCTGGACCAGAATTACTACGGAGATGTTAAAAGCTTGTGTCTAAACTGTAATCCTAATGTGAAAGCAGGATGCTTCAAATATCCAACTATTCTCATTTGAATGTGGCTTTGAATGATTACAGAGTTGGTAGAATCACAGAAAAACATCTATTCTCAAAAATAAATCTTAGTTAATTTTTTTTTCCTAAGGAAGAAAAAGTCACACAAGAAAACAACTATATATATATATATATATATTATGTGGCACACAAAAAAATTTTGCAATTTTTATTTAGCTGTAAGGATACTGCTATAAGTACTCAGTATTTGTATGTAGATTATATTCCTATCAGTGTATCTGCTGTACACAATGTATTGTTGTTTTTTCTCTTTGAAGCTGCAAAATCAGATATAAAGAAATCTGATGCGTACATTTGTCCACTCTACAAGACAAGCGAGCGTAAAGGAGTCTTATCTACCACGGGACATTCTACTAACTTTGTCATTGCTTTGACACTGAACACGGACAAACCAGTCCATCACTGGATCAAGCGCGGCGTTGCGTTGCTCTGCCAGCTGGATGACTGACTTAGGGCAGTTCAGATACATACACCAGAAGATACCTTCCTTCTTGTTTGCTCACAGAAGAAGAGCAGCATGCTGTATACAAGCAACTTCTGTAGCTGTGCATGTTGTTGGTATTTTTTTAATCTTAAAAGAGAGCATGCAAGTAGTTTCTGATCCTCAATATTTTGTCTTAAATAAGTATGTGTTGTTGTTAGTACCTTTGCAATCTGTGAAAGATACAGCTAGGATGTTAGCCTCTGGTTAACGTTCTTGATGTGTAAACAGCAATTTGATGCATTGCTCAAATATCACAAAATATATCTTAATGAAAAACAAAAATTGTTTGCACTTTCTGTGAGATACATTACAGTTAATGAACTTGAAGCATGAAGAGTGCTGGATCATGAGTGGGAGCCCAGCAGAGAGTAAGTGTGGGGATTTCAGTCGTGTTACAAACAGCCTGTGTTCTGTCACAGCAACAGTGAAGGCTGCAATATGAGAAATGGTTTAACTGTCTACAAAAGGCACTTCCAAGTCCCTTCCTTGTTCAGCAAATCCATCTCTCCAGTCTCACTCCAACCTATCTTCCCCATTATAAATAGGCTTTTTCGTCCCTCGTTTCTTTGCTCACTGTGTGTTACAGTTAGGAGAGGTTTGGGGTGTTTCTTTCTGAAACTTTGCTTTTCTCTGTGAAGACTCTATATTATCTTTTGCTTGCTTTTCTATTTATTCTAGAATGTAAATTTTGATTCGGCAGTCAGAAACTCATAGTAATTGTAATAGAATCCTCTCTTGATTTTGTTTACTTGTTTGTACTTCTATTGTTTGTATTGTTTTCTTTACATACTGCCTTGTACTTCTTTTAAGCAAGCCCCTGACAGTGTCTGTAGTTTACCCCATTATGAAAGCACTAACAGCTTTTTCTTTCCATAATCTAATATTTATTATTTATAGTTCTAAACTTCTCATTCCATGAGTATTAAACAAGAGAACTTTCGTAAATAAACTGGATTTCTAGCTCCTTGTTTTGCTGACACCATTTGTCAGATTAGATCGTCGAATGTAACCAACCTGTGTGAAAGAAACATGGAGAAAGGCCCAGGCTATCTTATGATCAGTTATTTATAGAGGGCTATTAATGGACACAGACTCCGCTGAGATCATTTTCAATCCTGAAAATATCACTTTCAACTTAATCACTTCTTCAAAGTGTAAAGTCTTCCCTCTTTCAGAAGGTAAGGAAAAGCTGCATTTCCTCACTTCTCAGGAAAATTAGTACTTTAACAAAATGTTTCTGTATACGTTGTGTTATAATTGTTATCAATACAAGCAGTTACTTGTCTGTGTGTTTTCTTAATGTATTTCTCTTTCTTGGTGCATGTGCAATTGAGAGCAAGGCCTCGCAGTCACATGTTGGTGGATCAGGTAAATGATGCCATGAATTACTGCTGCTCAGCTTTAAGAGGTTTCTAGAATTACTGCAAAAGTTGTAAGTGCTGTGCTGACAGTTTCCTTCATTTTGCTGTGCTTATTCATTTTGCTCATTTGTTTATTTGTCCTCATTTTTATTTATTCATTTTATTTTACTTTGCCCTGTATTTTTGGATTTTGTTTTCTTTGTGTTTTTCTTTTTCTTTTTTTTTTCCTTTTTAATTTTGTTTTGTTTGCTTTCAGGCCAACTCTTGAAAGACAGAAGTGGAAGTTTTGATGAGGTAAAATGATGAAAGGTTTGAGTCTAAAAGAACATCTTTGGTTATAATAACGTGTAGCTGAATGTACAAAGAAACAGTGTGCCAGGTTCTGTAGAAAATGTGTACATCTACATGTAAACGTGCAGGTATGCAATAATTGTAGTTTATCTGTTCCAAATGGCTGTAGATGATGACATAAAGGCTGTAAATTTGGTCTGTTTGGTCTTTTTTTTGAGCATGGAGTTTGATGTGTTTTCGATTGGAAGACTTGCACAAATGTACAACATTTTTGTGGCTACAGGACGTGTCTCTAGTGACACCTTTGTTGAAAAAGGTTGAGCAAAAGGTATTAACAAGAAGTTTTGTCTTTCATTACTCTTCACTACTTGTCCCTCTGCGAACAAACCAAGAAACCATGACAAATTTTATTTCAGATCTGCTTTCCTGCTAAGGAAACATCAGAGCGTGACTGTGAAAGGTTTAAGAGGGAAGAACTGTTTAAACTATCTGAAAATTATATTTTACTTATTTTTGTTTCCTTCTAGTAAGTAATGCCAGAAAAAGTAGCTATTCTGCATGTTCAGTCTTTGGAATAGAGACAAAAGGTAGCACATTCTGTGGGACTGGGAAACCTTAGTTCTGTGCTAAACAGAACAGTTCTCTGAGCAGTGCTCCAGCTAAATACTTGGGAGAAGACTGGAGCTTGAGTTGGAGAAGTTCTGATTAATTTTAGGCTGTGCTTTGTGTCTCATGATACTTCAGCAGTGATTGCTGTTTCTGTTACTGCAGACATAACCTGAAGCTTTGACATCTGCTTCCAACTGAAAAGCAGCGCTTTCCTACAGAAAGGTGATCCGGGTTGTGCCGGTTGGCCATGTATAGTTCTCTGTGTGTGTTTGATGATAATTCTGATGATGAAATCTCTACCCAGCAAGCTATTCAGGAAAGCTTACAAGATATGCATAAAATGGAAACAAGTGCCAATGCAACAGAGGATGAAAGGTAATGAGTAATTACTTCTATTTTTGATGTTTTCTTGGCATTGTTGTATGTCTGACCTTGTCCCACGGATGCTGAAAGCCACTCGTAGCTCGTTTGTTCAGAGTTCTCCCTGGAAAAGCACACTTATTTTCTCAAAAATATGGAATATATGGAACTTTCAGGCGAGTTGTTTTTCTAATAACTTGAAGTCTAATATCTAAACAAGTGCAAGGGTTTGTTGAAGAAAAGCATGTGATATAAAAAAAAATAGGTTGGTGTGGTAGCTTTTCCTCATTTTAGTATTTAATTGTTGTCATTTGCTGCAAACCCGATATTTATAGTGCCACAGGAAGACCAACAAAAATGCATTTTAATGTTTTTAACTCTGACAAAACTTACATCACTTTAAGAAATCTAACATGGTCTAGACTTGAGCATTTAAACTAACGTGTCATTATATTCTGAGCTTCTCATTAATTATAGCACTGTCATTTTGTTGTGTCTTTGCAGTTTCCAGATTGTTACAAGTAAAGAACGTGGGGAGATCATTGCAGCAATTCGGACAGTTAAGTACAAATACTCTTCCTATACCCCTAGGAATCGCTTGGTGCTGCATTGCTGAGCTACATTTTGTGTTTCATCAGCCAATTTAAGTGCAGCTTGTCTTTATATATATACAGTCTTGGAGAAAGTTAGGCAACTGAAAACAGGACACACAATAGCTAGCTTTTGTTAGGTAGGAACACAATAATAGAATGGGTTCAAATGCCACTCCCTGAAATTGCAGTACTTGATCTCCTAGAATCAAGGGCAGTCCTTCATAAAATTAAGCAACAGGGCAATGCTTAAGGACGATGCCTCTAATCAATTAGTGCTTCCTAAACAGTGTTTCTCGCTTTGTGAGATACCCAGATTTAAATCCCATCTCTACCTGAAGTGTTCCAGAATTATTCCTACATGCAATGTTCTTAGTCTGCTTTCTTGAAACTTCCACTTCTTGTGGTATAATCAGTTTACGTACTGAGTCACAGAGATAACTGAACAATGAGCAGAAGGAGGGCAGTGATGTGGCAGTAGGAAACCTTCAGTGCAGGCCTTATACACACAGTAAGTAGTTCTAGAAATATTTAGTGGGGTAGGAATCAAGAGCTCAAGTCTTCCTTGGAAAAGCTGATACAGTAAGTATACCGTGCAATGGAGAATGTGCCTAGACTACAGTTATGCTTTCTGTCTGGTCTAATGAATGTATAACTGTTTGATTTGTGGGAAAACTTCAGCAGAAGGGATTGAGAGCCATCTATTCCAGCACCCTGTAGCTGTAGCTAATAGGAGAACAGGCTGCCTTCTTCCAGGAATGATAGGATCAAAAACAGGAGGGGAATCCAGACCTCTACTTAAACAGGCTTTCCAGCTAATTGAAGTTTTTCTGCTTCTGCATGAGATATCGAATTGAAAGCATAATCATTTCTGTTAAAATTCCAGTGAGGTTTTTAGGAAAAGTGAGAATAGAGCTGAAGTTTCATCTCAGCTAAACCAGCTTCACTTTACTTTTGCTAACCAAAATATTTTCCATACAATTTCACTAGGACACCTGTTTACTTTATACACTAAACTCTGGAGCACTATTACATGAGAGGATTGGATTTTAAATATTTTAGCTATATTAATTATAGGCAAGTACCTTCAGTGTGTAACTCAAAATTCTGTATGAGTCAATGTGAATCACTGATTGTTCCACTCCTGTAAACCACCCTTTGATCAAAAATTGCTTTGATGAAGTTTTTTATCCTCAATACACTGATGGGATAAATATCCCTCAATATGTTAGTTGCTTTAATTTTGTGATGAATAATGGAATGTGTGCCTGTCTCAAAATATCACAGGCCAAGAAGAGGCCTTGAAGAAGCTGGTGGGGCACAGTTCTGCCTTTGAAGAAGCAGATCAGCAGGGCTGGCTGCCTATGCATGAAGCTGCATCACAGCTAAATAAGAACATCCTTGAAATAACTTTAAAAGGTATGGAGTCCTTCTGGTTTTCCATCAAAAGGTTTTAGAAAGCAAGATCTGGTGAATGATTCAGCTTCAAACATGTTGTGCTTTTCTGTGTTTCAGCCTCACGTGCTGTTACGTGGGAACAGACCACCCTCAGAGGGGAAACACCTCTCATGGTGGCAGTAAGAAATTGCTTTGTGGACAACGTCCACTTTCTCCTGCTCAATGGTTGCAATCCCAACATTAAGAATGAAGATGGAGATTCTCCTTTAGTTGTAGGTGAGTATCTTATTTGGGGGTAGAGAGGGGAGAGGATGAGGTGAGTTTATCGTTAGGTGCTTTAGGTTGCAGTTTTACATGTTCAACTTATGCAGTATCTAAAATGCTTTGCTATTAGGAGCAAAAAAATGTTACTCAGTCTTGAATGTATCTCTCATTGTCTGATCTTAAAAAATATCAAGGCTTTAAATGAGCTGGCATCCCAAGTTAGGGACTGTCACTGCAAAGTTCTTAGCTTTATTTATTAAGTGTTGTCCTTTCCTACTGTCTTGACAGATCAGGCTCCTTCAGATAAGGAGGTGTATGAGGCAGTCATTTGAAACTTGTTTCACGTTAGGGCAACTGCCTGCAACCAGTGACTGGAGCAGGCCAGCTGCTGGCTGCACTGCGAGCCTGTGTGTGATCTCCATCTAGTGGCAGGGAGGGTTGCATTCTGTTGCAACAGAAGATTAGGGAGAGAGAGATGACCATACAATTATTCCTTTGTATACTTTGTTATCCTCAAAAGAAAGAACAGACTTGGTGAAAAGTTAAACTTCTCTATGTAGCATGACATTTCTTGGTGTATAAATGGCAGTGCTGGGAGCAGCTTGAGCTTTCCTGGGCTGCCACCCTGCAGAAACCAGGCAATGGTCTGACATTCTGGCTAATGTTTTCTTTATTTTCTTACAGCAATTAAACACAATTCATATGAGGTTGCCGCCTTGCTGATAAGTTTTGATGCAAAAGTGAATTTGCAGTGCATGCACAAGAGGACTGCTTTACATGAGGCTGCCAGGCTGGGCAGAAAGGATCTGGTGAAGCTTCTGCTTCGTTCTGGAGCAGACCCCGATCCTCGCAGTGGGTATGGGCTCACACCTCTAGCACTGGCTGCGCAAGCTGGGCATACAGAAATTATGGAGCTTTTATTGCAAAAAGGTGAGACTGTTACAGAGGAAGAGAAGGGCGGGGGGGTCTTGCCAATGTTATCTGATGGATGTAAAGAAGACAGACCCAGGTTCTGCTTGGTGCCCAATCAGGGCAAGAGGCAATGGACACAAACTGAAACCTGGGAAATTCTGTCTGAGCACAACAAAACGCTTTTTTTCCCTTTGAGAGTGGTAGAACACTGGAATAGGTTGGAGATAACTCATTATTGCTGGGTGTGTACAGCGACTGTGAAAATCTTTGATGCTTCTTTGCAGGTGCCGATGTTCTTTCACAGGCAATGGATTGTTCTTCTGTATTGTTTGAAGCAGCAGGAGGAGGAAATCCAGACTCTCTGAACCTTTTACTAGAATACGGGGCTGACGCTAATGTACCAAAGCACTCAGGTCATCTGCCAATCCACAGAGCTGCATACAGGGGACACTTCCTGTGAGTCAATGTACTTAGAAACCAAGTGATGGTCAGACCAAAAATATTAATTTTACTAATGTTGAATTTGCAACAAATAAGTAAGAAACAATTCCTTAATACTAGGATTACTCCATTGTGCTTAAAAATGTAAGAATTTTAAATTCCTGTAGTAATGCATATATTTAAATTATATTTAAATATTATGTTGTGTTAATTTAAATATGATGCTGTGTAATGTTAGTTCTATTTTGTAGGTATTAATATTGTATTGTATTAATTCCCTAATTCCTATAAGCTAAGCAACAGCACAGTGCTCTTGACATTCCCAGAAAGCTCTTATTGAGAAGGAATGATTATTTGTCTCGCACAGAATGGGGTTGTTCATGAGTTATAGTATAAAAATTTATGATTAGCAGATGTAAAGTCATAGTATCCATTGCTGACTGACTATTTTATTCTTAGCAATTAAAGTTACTGCAGAGGTACAGCACGCTGTGATACTGATTTGGTAGATTAAGGCAACTGAACACAGGATAAATCATGAAGCCCAGCGACACAAAGATGGAGCTGGGTGAACCAATATGCTTCAGATTCTGAGACTGCCTTTATTTTTCATCTTCAGTGCCTTAAAGAATTTAGTTCCAGTTACTAATTTTGATGCCATTAAAGAAAGTGGAATAAGTCCAATTCACTCAGCAGCAGCAGGAGCACATCCTCAGTGCCTCGAGTTTCTCCTCCAGTCTGGGTTTGATGCCAATTTTATGCTGGATCAAAGAATTCGCAAAGGCTACGATGACCGCCGGAAATCAGCACTGTACTTTGCTGTTTCCAATGGGGATATCTCTTCAGCACAGCTGCTGCTGAACGCCGGAGCCCTGCCAAACCAAGATCCCATCAACTGTCTCCAAATAGCCTTGAGAATGGGCAACTATGAGTTAATGAATTTACTGCTCAGGCATGGGGCTAACGTTAATTACTTCTGCAGAGTGAACACCACACATTTTCCATCAGCTCTGCAGTACGCTCTGAAAGATGAGGTCATGTTGAGAATGCTGATGAACTATGGGTACGATGTGCACCGCTGCTTCGATTGCCCTCGAGGAGACGCCTCCCATTCCCAGTACGTGACCGATGGATGGACTTCTACTGTTATCAAAGATACCATGGTGAGCATAGCAGGTGGCTTCCTGTGTTGCTGTTTTACTGCCAGTACCCTTCATAGACGTAAATGTACTCATTAAGGCGATCTGTCAGAAAAAGAAGTTTTGAAATACTTTACACATAAAGGTAGGAATAGACGAGGCTTGAAAATGGAGTGAGTGTTGCCATGAGGCCTAGTTCCTGAAAGCAAAATATGATGATATTTTAGAACTGTGAAAAGAGAGCTAATGCTATGCTAATGATCAGCACAGAACGTGCTCTCCAGGGCGGTCTCATCCATGCTGTGAAAGCAGGGGTTTGCAGGCTGGCTTGTATCGTGTCACTAATACTGGAAGCCCGCTGTAGGGACCCCTTGATAAACACGGAGTAGGAGTTAACAAACCTGGACTGACCTCACCATGTTCCTAAAGACACCCTCCGAGCTGCTGTTCTGCAGTTCCTAAAGCCCACTGGAACACGAGCAGCCTTTCTTTAACCTGAAGGGAGTGCTGTGTGCAGCGGGCTGGGGCACTCTGGTAGCGTTTCTTTTTAAGCACTTAGTTACCAAACATACAGCTGTTCGAGTTCGTTTTTGGCTCTGGTCTAGGACAAAATAACCAGCCCTCAGACTGACAGGTTGTACTAGAGGCACAATACAAACTGTGACAGCCGCTAAAGCTCCTCTGACAGATGCCCATTCTTCCTGGAGCTCTGCTGGAGTGAAGAGAATTGCTCTTGTCCTGCAGAGGATGAAGTCATTTACAGAAGTACTGGATATTACCCAATTAAACATTTTGTTTCCACCAGTTCTGTGAGGTGATAACCTTGTCATGGCTGAAGCATCTTTCTGGGAAAGTAGTGCGAGTAATGTTAGATTATGTCGATCACGTTAACATCTGCTGGAAGCTAGAAGCAGCTCTCAAAGAACAGGAGCTCTGGCCAGACATCAATTCCATTTTAAGTAAGTACCTGATAGATTTGAAATGACAGGCTGTCCTGGGACTGGGACCTTTTTGTTGGTGGTATTTTAGGTTTGTTTTTTTTCCTTTCCTGAACATTGTTAGGCCTAAAGTTTTGTTGTGACAATAAGGTATCTCTGAAACAAAAATCAGTCTGTGGAGCATTTAAACAAGGTCCCTTTCAGGTATGTGACAGACAGTAACAGCACAGTTACTGTCTGTGGAGCACCTGGGAATTTTAAATACAGTACAGGCAATACAACCCTCTTCAAGAGGAGGGAAGCTTCTCCGCCTGCCTCAACTGATGGGACAACTCTAATAAATTGCTGTCTTTAATTGAGTGGTTGGAATTCTAGTCTAGATTAACTCTATGTCCTTTTCATTTGTACATAGATTAAAAAGTAGTAAGTCAAAATTCAACTTCCAGTAGCTTCTTCAGGTCGGCAGAGAACTAGCATCAATTATCTGGGGTTACAGTACATTCCCCAAACTTTACTCCTTACACTTGATAGACATATGTTTAGTCAACTTGGCAAGAAAAAAAAATGTGTTGATTCAGCTGATGAGTGTAAACAGGAGCAAAGTTTTTTTTTTTGCACAAAAATGATGAAATAACTTGCATGGATCTCATCTTGCTTCTAGCAAATCCTCGCTCTCTGAAGCACCTTTGTCGCCTGAAGATACGGGAATGCATGGGCCGGCTGCGTCTCCGTTGTCCGGTCTTCATGACCTTCCTTCCACTGCCCAACTGCCTGAAGGACTACGTGCTGTACAAGGAATACGATCTCTATGGACAGGAAAACTTCTTAGGAACATCCACCCTCAACTGCACGTAATTATTGTATATTTTGAAGGGAACGTTGAGGTGGGTATGACTCTCTTATGCATCTCCTTTTTTCGTTTGAGATTTTATCTTAAGGAATATCAAGTCTCAGCATTCTTCCTCTCATCTCCTGAAGAAAATGGGGAGAAGCCCCAAATGTCCCACTCTATGTACACACTAGGATACAAACTATCTGAAAGTTGTGGCCATACCTTTAAATGATTAGCATGAAAATTTGAAGAGTTGTTAAAATCACCATTAGGGCTGCAAACCTGGCATGATGGCTGGGACAAAGCTTGTCACAGCACGAAACACTACCTCCAGTCCCAGAGTTGAACTCAGGGTTCAGCTGAAGGCCATGAATTTTACTATAACCAGGACAGGGCATAGTTCTTTCTCATCTTGTACCTTCCTTTCTCTTGCTAGGAAGTCAAGTTTTACTTTTAGATTTCACCCAATTAAACAGTCCCACGTTCTAATCATTAAAAGGGGATTAACAGCTATAGAATCTTGCTTTACCACAGCAGGCACTGTGAAACACAAATGTTTCAGCAAGGCAGCAGTGTTTCTGAAACACGATGCGTTCTGCATCTCCCTCCCAGGCACTGACGCGTTTCATCCGCTGTGTCCTGGTTTGCTCTCTCCACAGCTGCTTTCTTTTTGCAGTGCTGTCCAAAGACAGGCTTGCAGGTTTTTGGAGTTTCTCTTCCAAAAGTCGCAGCTTAAGCTTATGGAGCATTCACCCCAAACCAATCACACTCGTCTTACAAAGCACACACAGCCCACAGCACGCTTGTTCTTTGTAAACATCCTACAGATGCTAGCGTGTATCTCCTTAAAAAACAAACACACACTTGGTATTAATAGTATTTATTCCTTCATTATCAGTTAAGCATAGATTTTATAGTTATACATGCATCTGTATTCACTTAAAGTTACATAATTCAAAAGTCTGCTTTTCTCCAGAAAAATCTACAAATCTTATAAAATACAAATTTAACCGTGATGTAGTTATGACCATGGCTTTTCACATGGTGTCTGTCATGTAATTAAGAAAGCTCATGAAGCCAGTGAAAACACGTGTAAGCACTCACATGGAGAGCTGTGCTGGTCCAGCTTCTGCACAGGCGCGTTCTGCTCCTTACCACAACGGCAGCTCTGTGCGAAGTGCTGCGCGTTGCCGTGTAACGAGAGCAACGTGGGCACCAGAACAGCCAGCTGCAATAGCACGGATTTTCTCCTAATGTTCAGTCTTTGATTGTTGCAGCAGTAAGTTACCAGCATTCCCAGGTAGAGTAACTTCCTCTGGGGATGTCTGGCTAACGTGATTAAAGTTAAGAGAATTGAGATACTCCTGGCAATGGAGGGATTCAACTGCACGGTGAAACGTTGTTTAATGGAAGGGAATGCATCCTGCCACCGGTAACGGGACATCCTGAAAGTCACTGCTAGGAAGGAAGCGGGTGGTTTTTGTATCAGTACAAATTCCACCCTGAAAGTTACTGGACTTAAGCTTTTACTTACCCTACAAAATGCTGGCTGAAGCTCTGGCGTAACAGATACTATTCGTGCTTCCAAGATTAAGACACAACAATCAAAGCTGAAGTAAGTTAAGTATGCTACTGGAGGTTCTCAATACAGCCATTCAGGGAAGAATGTGCAAGTCCCAAACATTGCAAAAATCACTGACACTTCACTAGAACAGGACCAATCCAGAACATCATCGTGAGAATTTGATCACTCCACTGTATTATAAAAATGACCTGAAAGATTGTACAAAATCCTTGGCTTGCAATACAAACTTCATTAGGAACACAAGTGCAATCACAATGACATACACTGACCTACTGTTGTCATGATAACTCAGATATCACTGTGCTATGACAAAAAAGCAACTTACTGCTTGCTTAGAAAGAAAAGCCTGGGAGACTGATGGACTTGCAGGAAATTTTGTAAAATAGAGGAAAAGAAATATCAGCTCTTGCTGTTAGACTGAATGTCTCAGCTAAACTCACTAAGCAGAGGCAGGAGTGTGTGAATTCTGAAATAGTAAGAGACTGTGTAACAACATAACTTCCTCCACTGGCTTCTCCTAACGTCTTTATTCATCAGACTTTACCTTAAACATATGAGCAGTCCATTTTTTTATTTATATCAACGTAAATAAATCATATCTTTATAAAAAGGTTCAGCTTTATGGGGGTTTACAGCTGTGGGTTTACATCCATATAAAGATGTAATCTGACTGTGCTGTAGAGGGGAAATGTTCCTTAACTCTTCAATATTATTTGGCTGTCAGTTGGCAAGCTGTCCTGATACAATTTCCAACCTAAACACATTAAGGAAACGGTCAGTTTACGCGGCAGGGCGATGTGTTACCAGCTCGAGGCGGCTCAGTGACCTCGTCCTCTGGGTTAGCCCTGCAGCCACCGGTTCATGGCCACAGTCACTGGCTGTGATGCACTAACACACAGGCCCCAAGGCTGCCACGCTTGATGATAATTTTGATATCACACTGCTATGCGTATAAAGAATGTATGTAGCTTGAAACAACTACGAGCAAGACTTGCATGGTCTACACGTTGCAATAAACTTAACAGCCTGTTATCCAAGAGGTTTCTCAAATAATACTAAGTTCACATGAAGCACACTTCTGCTTCAGCTGAAAGTGCTTACAAGATCAGTCCCTAAGTAAAGGAAGCATTAAGGAGCCAAAATAAATTACAGGAAAGGAAACCACCCAGTAGTTTACTTGAAATAACAGGTGGTGAAACCCTGCCACAGCAGCTCCCAGGAGAACACGAGGTGTTCATATTACAAGTTCTACTCTCAAAGTAACTATTAAGCACTCTAATTTTTTAATTAAGAAAAATGTTTTCTAGTGAAGTCGTTATAAAACTCGTAGTGAAAGGGGCACTGACTGGATTTTTTGGTGGGGAGGAGGGCAGGGGTAACCTCAGCAGCTGCTCTCTGCCTCGAGGTAGTTCCAACCACAGATGCAGGTGCTCCTCCCTTCAGGCAGCACCGAGCAATTCTCCTCCCACTGCTCCTAACTCACTGCACTGTTCCATTCTAACTTCCTGATCTCCCACAGCTTGTCCTGTGCTCTCGCAGCTTTCATCACTCTCCCAGAAACTTTTATTATCTTTTTGCTCGCTTTCTACCAGCAAAATTTTCCTAAATGAGCAAGCAACCCCTCATTTCACACACCTTACTGGTTTTGGTAAACACTGCTCTCTTTGTTCATTTCCCTTCTTTTTGGGGCTTAGGAGAGAAGAATCACTGAGTGCAAGTGAAATTCAACTCACTCCTATGCTGTCCCTTTTAGAAAACTACATTTAATGGCATAGATGGTAAAACCTGAACTAAAAATGGAATAATTCCAATCAGGTATCGTTAAATCTGAAAAATTCCACGACAGCAATTTCATGCGTTGGCTTTTCCTTCCCATTTCCTCCTCATGGTTTCATGTCTATGTCTAAACCATTAACTGTAAGGTTGGAGAAAAATGCGAGTGATCCAGCTCTGTGCCCTCTCCTGGGTGCGGCTGCGCAGCGGCACTGCTTCCTGCTGCGCCTGCTCTCGGCAGCCGGCCTCACGGCGCTGTGCCCGCTGCAGCTCGTCTTACTGCGACAGCTCGGTGCCCAGGTTCTAGGAACTGGGGACCACTGGTTTCGTATTCTTCTGTGCTGTTTTTGAATTACTTCATCTTCAGCACGTGCTTGAGGAAGACACAGTAAGTCTGAGCTGTGCTGGCATGTTATTTGATTGATAGAAAGCAGAAACCATGAAGTACAAAAAAAAAAAAAAAACCACAAACTGGAACAACTTGCAGAGATGGTTGCCTGGCAGCCAGTTTATCTGTAAGTCTAGATTTAGGCACAAAAAGAAAAAAAAAAAAAAAAGAAAAAGGCATTTTCTGCCTTTCTGCACATTTTTGTTAGAAAGAATAAACAGTCTCTTACAGATGAGATGAGAATACAAGACCATATATGAAGTAAATGCCACTTAAGTTTTCATTTCTTTGTTTGTTTTTGAAGCCTCAGATTTGTATGGTCCATGTGCCAGTGTCCTGCCTCCATCTGGCCGCAGGCTGATGCCATTTTGCCTGACCGGGTGACAGCAACAGCAGGGACTTGTGCAAGCAACAGCTACTGTGAGGATGTGCTGAAACAGAAGGAAGAGAACCTGGGGCCCCTCTGCTCAGCCTCCCACTCCACCTCCTTTTAAAGCAGCCATACCGTGAGCGCTTCCCTTGCCTGTGCTGCGGTGCCCGAGGCACCACGGGAGCTGCTCTCGCTGGCGTTGCAGTGGCAGCCTCTGCAGCAGGGAGGGTGGGCGGGCAGGCAACGCTCCCTCCTCTCTCCTGTGACAGGAGCCAGACGCAGTTTGTTTCCGCAAAGCAATGTCCATCTCCAGCACAGAAAGCAGGAGGACAGTGCCTTCAGCCTATGCGAGACAGCGGTGCCGTTAGGGCCTGTGTTCCCTCTATGCACCTACGGGCATCTGGCAGAGAGGTCCTGCAATTCCTCACTTACTTCATCAGCACCAAACAGCTCCAGCTATGAAGGGCTGGGCTGAAACCTGCACACCAGAAACGCTCTGCAATGGACTGTGAAACACTCCTACCTGTTATAAAATGGCTTAGAATATATTCTTCTCTTTCTACATTTTCTGTTATGCTCAGGCCACTATTAGAGAGACATCTGTTCAGTTGGAGTCTAATAGTTATAGTAATTAGTGCAAAAATAAATACTTCTTCAAACAAGTTTTCTCTTCTGGATCGTATGCTGAATGCATATTTAGTATTATACAAAATAAATATTACACAGGGTATGGACCATGGAGCTCAGGCTTATGAGGTGCAAACAGACACTGCTTTGAAAAATGCTTTAGGAGATTGACTCTGGGATGTAGACTAGCACAGCCTTTTACTTCTGTTGCAAAATAGTTCCATAAAAAGACTTAAGCCTTAATTCATTTTCAGCAAACATAGTGTACGGGTTGCAAGGCATTGCTAGATTCAGAAGATTTTTCAAATGATGGAATTCAAGATGTTCCTGCAACTTCTAAGCATGTTTTTGTAAAAAAATGAACTCAAAAGGCTTACAGCTTTCTGTTACACGCAGGGGGGAAAACCAAGAACATGGCACTTACGCAACGAGAACATATGCATCGTATTTACTATTTCATAAGGAATGCTTTATGCATTCCTCATGCAGCAAAGTGCAACTGCGTCTCTTCAGCTCTTCCCTATGTCTGCCAAATATTTCTGTCTCTCATGTTCAAAGAAGCCTTCCAGCGTTTTATTCACCAAAAAAAAAAAAAAAGACAGTACCATAACAGTGCAACATGAAACAAAAAATATGGTCTTTCTGTCTTGAACTATTGCACATCTTATTGATAAGGATTTTTCTTTCTAATTGTAAGAACAAATATGTGCAACAAGTTCTGGAGAGCTTAGCACTGTCTTATTTGGACACTCGCTCTTGTTTCCAGCAAGGTGCTCTGCAAACTGCAGCACCAAGAACAAATTTCAGCGTCCTGCTGAAGTTCAGTGAGAGTTTTGTTTTAAAAGCTGTCAATTGCACAAACAGGTAAATGGAAAAAAGAAAAATCAATCTTTTTCCTTACTGCAGAGAATTCTCTGAGAAAACATGACTTTGTAACAAAGCATGGTGATGCTACCATGTCTATCTGGCATACAAAAGAGAAACTGACACGAAAGTGGAAATCACTTAATTGAGGAAGAAAGAGCACGGCATATTAGGGTCGACACACCGTGAGTCTTTTACAGGATACAACAGACCCTCCACCTATGTTTCACTTCTTGTAGAACTTACTTATATCCATGATTCCAATTTTAATTAAGTAGGCAACCTTAGGTTTCAGATTCCCTTTTCTTCTTTCCATCTTCTCCTAAATCACTGTCTTCTGACTGGCTGCTGCTAAGGACTACAAACTGTCCTTCTCCACTGCTGGGGTTCGATCTGTTGGAAGCAGCTATCAAGCGGCTTTGCTCCTCTAAGTCCTAATTTGAGAAAGGTGGGAGGAGAGGGGAAGAAATCAGACAAATACTCGTTTTAAAGCTCCCTAAGGTGGAAACAATACCATTATCAAGATCTGTACGTTTTGGTTTCAGTAGCTGGCATTAGCTGTGTTATTGCCCATAGTCTATAACACACAGCAGGTCAGAACTAAGGGCTTGCAGTCTGCTCCCTGCAGCCCCTGCCTCGCTTCGTTGCTGAACCTTCGTCACCTTCGGTCTCTGTGCTTGGCAGATATTTACCTGCAGTCACAGCTGGGGCGGTTTCTGATAGGTGTTCCTTCAAGCACTGCTCTTAAGCATGCCTATGAAGATGTTTTGTGGTTTGTCCCCTCAGAAAAGCTCTTTTGAAGAACTACTATACAAAATTCTACTAAATCTGCACAGGAAATGCTTCAACAATTAGCTTGATTCCACACTGTTCTGAGAATTTGTTCTAAAGAATGTGACATTGCAGCTTGAAGTACAAAACTACAAGATAAAGACTGTTAACAGGAAAAAATAACACAACAAAAAAGAGCATTAAAAATAATGATGACATTTACCTTTTCAATTTGTTTTTGTTTTGTCAGTTCCTTTTGTTGTTTTTCTTTGACTCTCTCTATTTCTTTTTGCTTTTCTGATGCTTTTCGATCCTGAAGGGCAAAAATGAAAATAAAAGTAAGGAGCCTAAACTGCTTGATACACTCATGGTTTGTATGAGCTTGCTTAAACTGTTATAGCAGTGATTGTTCTTCTCTGAATGGACAGGTATGTTTGTTGAAGGCAGTAAAGCAGGCTCCTATCTTGAGCATTGTTCCCAAGTAGACATTGGTTCAAGTCTTTGTATCTCGAGTTTAAATTCTATAAAATGGATCCTTTAGAATATTGCACAACAGCATTACTGCATCCGTAAGCACCTTGCAGAATCTATTCTTTCACATATACTGTGTACCCTCTCCCTTCCGTTCACAGTGGCACCTTCCCCTAAAAGATTCTTACCAGTTCTGCATGAAGAGCTATCTGTTTTGCCAGTCCAACGGAGTCACAAATCTAAATACAAATAAGATTTGAAATCAACCATAAGAATCTAATACAAATGCTTTTGAAAGTATGCCACCTTCCCAAATCAGACACAATAGCACACTACAGGATTTCACGGTTACTTAGACTATGGGGTTAACTTTTTTTCAGTACATAAATGAAATGCTCTCCCACAGAACTCCCTTGGCCTGAAGGGAACATCTTGGAATCTATGTCAGGTTGAAAATCGATAGGAACATGACCACCCCCAGTACCTTTTCCCCTTCGTTGTTTGACTCGAAGATATAGCAGATGGAAGTCTGGCGGTTGTCAGCTCTCCCTCCTGAAGTTCTGAGCACAAACCCAAAGAGGCGCTTATTCTCCTGGTGTGTGGCGTACAAGACTACATTGGGCAAAGGAAACTGCCAGGAAGGATCAAATATGGAGATGTTAAAACTGGTTTCTGATACATTCTCTACGAAAGTTTCGCTGTACTGCACATTACTGCAATACCAAAAATGCACAACCACACCACAGAAAGTTACAGCCTGACTGAACGTGTAACTGCCAAACACCGAGCAGTGGGTTAGAGGGGAAGGATTAAATGATTCAAAAGATAAAAGAGGGGATTGCATTTGTGATGAGATTCAGTCATCCTTATGAACGTGAGCACTTCTTTTAGATTTCTTTTTTTTTTTTTTGAAAGACACATCATTTATACAAACTGCATTTGTGACTAAGCTTTCGATATCTGGTGCCAGGTCACGGCACTTTTCTAAAAGTTTTACAGCAAGTAGCTCAGCTCACCTGAATGATATAAGCAAGAAAATGAAAAAAAACAAAAAATTCACCTATCTTCTTTATTTTGTTACAATAAAAATATTTTGTATTCTCAATTTCTAAAAGCAGTTAGACAAGAAATTTAAAATGTATCTTCTTTTTAAAACTTGGCACAGGGTAAGATTTTAAATTCTGAAGGTCTCGACTGCAACTGTGATGAACTGACAGGGTGAGAGTTCCTCCTACCCACACAGGTACTCATTTTGAATACTGGACGTGCACTCAGTTCTTTGCCTCACCCGTAAAAGCTCACAGCTTTGGGGGAGTTTTGAACTTAACGCCACAAACAAAAACAAAAGGGAAAAAGTACACTGCCTGTCATATTAAGTTTCCAGTTTCCATGGAAATTTGTCTGGAAATCTCCCACTGTCAGTGATGTTTTCTAGCATTTAATAATATTGTTTAAATAGTAAAAGAACTACATTGTTGGGTCTTAAAATCTTAAAGTGTAAGGTTACTTACTCGTAGTCTTGTAACTTGTGTCTGGGGATCAATTAACCTAAAAATTTGTTTTTAAAAACAAACCAGAAAATAAGTTTTACCAAACTGAAAGATCATTCTGTAAATAAACATCAGTAGAAGTCAGAAAGCAAACTTACTTCAAACAGTCACAAGTGACTAATAAGTGGGATTCTGTCATCCTGAAAATGTTATGGATAGCCCGAGCTGCCAGTATTTGACGCATCGTTTCATAAACAACATCTGGACTTTCATCAGACTTCACCTCCATAGAGCCAAGAAACCTTACAATAAACAACTGATGAAGAATTGAATCTACGAGAAACAAAAGCACTGAGTCAGTGAACTCCATTTTGAGTCATCTGTTCAAACCTACTTCCAAGACCAAGGACGGAGTGCAGTCAGGAAAACGCCAGGTTTCCAGTAACTTGAAAAGAGACTGCTTGTACTCAGAAATTACAGCTACAATTCCTAAACAGCAACTCAAGTATCTTTGCATTGGCTTTCGTGAATACAAAAGATGCAATAAAACGATTTTGTGAGAACAAAAGCCAGGGCTTCCAGACAGCAGCCTGATATAACTCAGCTTGTCTAATGCATAGTAATGTAATGTAAGTAACCACTCTAAAACTGGTGTTAAAATGAAAAGATAAACATACTAAACCAATTTGTAAATTCTGTTATTTTGCATTGAAGTAATTTTTTTTTTTACCTTCTGTTTCAGATTTTGAGCCTCCAGATTCACCGAAAGGATTTGTGCGTCTATTAAAAAATGAAAACATTAAACCAGGAGTCAGATTACAGGAACCACCAATGAATAACGTAGTCTCATGCTGCATTAAGATAAGAATGAGATAATGATTTCACAGGCTTGTAATCTGGAGAAATAATCTATGATCAATCATAAGGGCAAGCAATATAATTGGGAGTAAGACATCAATTGCTCTATTTGAGGGCTCAAATTATGGAAAATACCAGATATTATTGTCCTATTGCTGCCACAAAGAGTTTGGCTCACATGGTATTTTTTATACTTGATTTAAGCCCAAGGGAACAAAGCATTACAGAACAGCTTCAGGAAGCACAGCCAACAGCTCGTCTTCTCATTGCTCCAAAGGAGCCCCACACCTCTTATCACTGTCTCAAGTTGATCAATTACTTACTGAAGAAAAGTCACTGGTTTTATTTCAAATGCAGCTTTCTGAAAACATCACTGGGGTTTTACTCCTAGAGGGTCAAGAGAAATGTGGCTGCTTCTGTCTCTCAAAGACAGAAGTGCTATCAGTTACAACGAAAGTGAAAATACTCTAGGCTTCCAAGTCTACATTTTTAAAAGCAGTAAAGCAATGCTGAAAAGACTATGGGGAATAGGGAAATTAGTTAAAACTTCTAAAGAGCAAAAAACCTCCTGCTTTGGCTAACTGGCAGCTGAAGAACTTGTTAAGGGTTCATAAATTTCGAGTTAGGTTTTAGAGGGGAGTAATGACGGTGTCACCTCTCAGCAGTCAGTGTCCTAAAAGCGATTTTCAGAACTAAGTCAGAGACAAATAATGAGAATCTCTCCTATTCAGCTACATGTCTGAAAACTGAGCAATGCCCAGAAGTAATAAAACTGACAGATGTTGAGACTGCATTGCTACAATGCTTAAATAATAAACAACATGGACTCAGTTAAGAATCCTCCCATTGAATTTTGACTGCGTAAATACACTACAGACAAATTCTTTCTATCAGCAATTTTTTGTTGCTTACACTTGTCATCTAACACGAGATGGGAAAAGTGAGTGCAAAATCTTATAGGATTTCACAGAAGAAAAAAGTTTATGTCATCAGTATCAGAAACTAGGGAAAGCCTCTTTAAAAAAAAGTATATCTATGATTTGTTTTAAAGTAGCATGTTGCCATCCGTACCAAACACTGCAATTCTTTACTGGTAGTGCATGCACAACACTGTATAATTTCTGCTATGAAAAATAGGAATTTCTAGAATAAAGTTAGAACTGATGACATGAATGTAACTGAAGTAGTACACTTTCCACTTCCTGGAAGACGGTTCAAGATTGATTTTAAATCAGAATGTTCTTAGGGTTCTAATTAGCCAAGTGATAATGCTGTTACACCAAGCAACAACAAAAAAACTGTCCAAAAGGGGGAAAAAAAGGTTGCATATATATCATTTTAACTCCTATCATCTACGAGGAACAACTAACAGCTATTTTTCTAGGGGGCAGGGAAATACAACACACTTTACAGTGACTACAGTCACGTCAGTTACTTTTCAGCCTTTTTTTTTTTGTCTCCCAACAGGAGCAGCTGGATCTGCCCATTTGCAAATATGTTTCCTTAACATCTGAATTCTGTACGTATAGTTCCAGAAATGCAGTGTTGATCTACAGGTTTTTATTATTATTTTTGAATGGGAAGATTAAAAGTTACAGCTAGGATAAAAAGTTTTTATATTTTGGGAAGAGCTCTTAGACAATTTCAACTTGTCTATATGTGAGATCACTCTAGAAGCCTAGATCATTTTCACTCACCTTTCAGTATAAGCAGAGTGTCATCGTATGCCATCATCACCTGGATGCAGGGCTACCAAATTTCTCTTGAGTTTCCAAGAGGAAATAACCCAAGCTGCTGGGTGAGCAAGCAATAGGAAAGGAAAATACTTTGTGAAACCAAACGATTAAAATAAATCAAGAAATAAAGCATTAGCTGCTAAAGCAAGAAAAGCCTCTGCAAAATAGAAAACAACATGTTGAATCTAGTGTATGTAATAAGCCACATTTTACAACTGTGTTTAACAACAACAGCAACAAAAATACTTATTCTTCTTCACTGGTCACTGTGTGTTCTTTGACAAGAAAAAGAGTAGGGGCAAAGGCAAATTTTATTTGGGGCTTCATTTTCCTTTCTTTCTACATTTCCTACCTGCCTGACTGCCCTGAAGATTTTGCTTGACCAGGCAGATCTTCACTAACTGGAGATATTATGTCAAATTGGATCGGAGTGTCAGGGGCAACAAGGGAATCCAAGGAGAGCGCAGATAAAGCTGCTGACTCAGATCCCAGTGACCCCGTGCTGCTGGTACGAGCTGCAGGAGGACGAGATTGTCTGAAATGAAACAGAAAATAAAAATGAAGTATGTTAATTTCAGGTTGGTTGAAAATCAATTAAACCAATGGAAGATGAATACAATATTCCAAAACAGAACCTAAAAACTGAGGAGGATCAGGATATAGTTAAAAACTTGGAGCCTATGTTCCAAACAAATTTAAATAAGCTGTAGTTACAATTTGCACTAATAGTGCCATCAGATTAACATCAGTGTGCAATCACATACAAAGTATAATACAGCCTGAGGGCTACTTCCAGGAGTTGTTCACATTAAAAAAAATCTCATTGTGAATACATGGAGCAAACAAACCAGACATGATGTAACTAAGGAAACTGGAAACCTGGCTCACTTGTAACAATGGATGCTGACACTAAACACTAAAAAGGTGAGTTTAAGAAATTTTCCTCTAGCCTATCAAAGCTTTAGTACTGAACACAGAACATCATGGGGTTTTTTTTTGTTTATTTGTTTGTTTGGTTGGTTTGGTTTTATTTGTTTTTTACTGGAACTTAATGCAGGACCCTTTTTTCTAGAAGTACACTTCAAATGACCCACAGTTCAGTAACTTACACGGCTGGACGCATGCTCTCATGCCTCTGCTGAAAGGAAGGAGATGGAGTAACAGCCTCCAGAGCTGACTGGTTTACACGCGCAGCAATTTCCTGCAATAGAGAGATGGGAAAAAGTAACTGAAAACGTTTTCCTCAAAATACATTTCCAGATTTTAGTTTTACATGCAGTTGACAGAAGTTACAAACTGTCCCCTTTCAATAACACAGTTGTAACAACTTCTTTAACTTGTAACATTTCCTGCTGTTCACTTCCTAAATTTGAATTACCACACTTGCTTTATCATACTGCCAGTGTTAGTAAAAGCCAGCAGTAAAACTGCAATACCTCTGACAAAATAAGCAAATGTAGCCAGGAAGAAAAATAAAAATTTTACTTGAAAAATGTGGCCCTCAACTACTAACAAAACATTTTGTATATAAATGTAAAACATAGAAATAAACATGACACCAAACTCTGTACACGAACATCAATTTCTAAATCTTCAAAAGAGAAATAACTCTTTAACACAGTGAAAATGTCTTTCCTACTAAATTATGGTTATCTAATTCATAAGATTGTCAGTTTGCTCCAGTAGGAATAAAAAAAAAACACCCAGATATCTGTCATACTAACTTGTAACAAAGTATCATGTGCAAAATACAAAAAAGGATCTTGAAGCTGTCAGAACATTACACCAAATATAAAAGCCACCTAACTTTAATGCTTTCTGCATATGCATTTTAGACGACAGAAACAATGCAAAGTAGGCTTTGAGTTTACGAAGCCACACAACAAAAAGCTGAAGATGAGACATGTGGGAAGTGCTCAATTCTATGCTCTCCAGTCAGATCCTGTTAACCACTTTTTAATTTTGTGTGTATTTAGATATGAAGATATTACTGACACAATACATTTTAGTGAGGTTACCTCAGGGTTTTCACTTAGATATATCTGTTTAGATATGTTGTTTATTGTGCATATCCACTGAAAAAGAGAGGAAAAAATATTAGATTTTTCATAGCTTTTTTCCAAGAAACTCAATTAAATACCCAGCACTTTTTCCATATCATTTGTAATTTCAGGGCCAGGCTGACACAGCCCAGCTAAAAAACTTCAGAAATAGCATAAAACATTGTTTTATACCAATATAACATGAAAGATTGGAGAAGAACTGGCATCAGGCTGAAAGTGCCAGAGTTTCTATACTTCCTTATTCAGCTGCTTGCTCAAATGCCTTCAAGTCAACAGTGGTTTTAAAATAGTTTTTTCTTTCTCTTCCCACCTATTATGGAAAAGTCTACATTGAATAACAATGCAAACAGACATCTTCTCCACTAACAAATAGTTTATATCATTTAGTCTATCTGTTCCTTTGTTTCTGGACAAATTGAGTCTTCATAGACAATATAAATGTTTTTAACCTACCAGTCTGGCCCATCCGTTCAAGCCTGCAGAAAGCTGTAAAAACCTATCCAAATAGAACAGGTATTCTAACAACTAGAGCCTTCTTTGTTAGGCTAATATAAGTCTCTAACACTACCTTTTACTTGTAGAAAGTCTAGAGAAAGCTAAAAAAGAGTAGGCAAAAAGATATCCCTGCTGTGGTTTTTTGTTTTGTTTTTCATTTCCTACTTCCCCCACCAATACTCGCTACGAAACAGCAGTCTGACCTTACCCAAGTCTTGACCTAGCACTTGAATGCTGACATTTCTCCGCTGCTGTTCATGCACTGCACAAGCAAGTAAACCTGCATCACCAGACTTAGCAGGCATTTGGGAATAGTGATCACAAGCAGCTTTGAAAGCTGCCCACAAGCAAATTAGGCCACATTTCTTGACTCAGCGTCTGTTAAGTGTAAGCATGTTTCCCCCATCATGTATCGGGGGCCAAAAGGCAGTTTTTCCTCACTCTTCTGCTAGCTCTATCATTATCTGTGTCCTAACCTAAATTTCCTTTATTACTCATTCCTGGCAAGCAGGTACAAAGGAACTTGGGAAAACATGAAAGGGAAGAAGCACCACTTGTTAAGTTTCTGTTACTAACAGCTATTTTGCTTTTTTTAAAAAAAAAAAATTATTCCATAATACTGGAAAAGAATTGCTGGCAATCAGACCTGGATATCTTTTTTCTCCAAGATTTGAAGACAGTAATATTTTGTCAGACTTAGTGAAAACTGTCATGGATAGAATGTTCACTGTTTACTGCCTAGAGAATATAAAACATGCACTCCAACTGCTCTTATTGATGTGTTCCCTTCTGTGCAGCAGAAAGTCACTGGACTCCATGCAAGCCTCCCGTAAGCTTACCTCTTCATAATCTTTTTTACTCTCTGCCTGTAAGATTGAAGACCTGAAAGAGGAGAATGGAAGAGAAAATATTGTCTATGTTTGAAATGCCTCACATGTCCATTCAGATAGGAAACTCCATTTCCATGCTTGTACATTGCACAACAAATTAATGAAGTCTGAAGCTTCTGTGTACGTGCTGAGTGCAGTCAACATTTAACTGGGGAAAAAAACTCTCATGTTTTCAATTCAACTGAAAATGAAAAATGAACAAAATTCAAATTGTGCCCACAAACTATGTAAGCACTCACAGAATGCAGATGAACATTTTTCTGTAGCCTCTGCAACATTGATAAAGCTGCAGCAATAGAAGAGTCCATCTTACTCGATTAAGAAAAATACTTTTTCATGGCTTTAATTTAGATTGAAGTCTGAAAAATGAGAGCATTCTCATAAGATATATGTTACTGTACCAAAAGCTTCAGCCTTTCACAAATATGCAAAGATACACTTAACATTGAGTGATATTTGCTGACCTAAAGCTGAGTAACTTGTTTCCACAAGAATTTGGTGGTCCTCAGAGAAAACAACCCTTATTTTGTGACCTCATCATCACTTTTAAAACAGACAGAAAGACGTGAGAAGGCTCTGAGGTTACTCTTTTTCTGAATTATTTTATTTATTCCACATCTACTACTATTTTTCAATTCATGTGCGTAAAACTCATTTTTTGAAGGGAAACTACCTTATTCTGATATATATAAACTGAAGATAGTAACTTATTATTAAACAATAAAAAGCCTGTTGTGGCACACTTGATTTCTCTGTTCAGATGTGCAGGGAAACTGCTGATCGTGGCCTGAACTGATGACTGAGCATGTGGTGGAGGGGTGTGGCTGGGCAGGGGAGCACAGGCAGGTTGTTGGCACCTGTGCTCCCCTTGCAACAGGAAGGGGTGGGCCCGGGGCAGGGTCACCTGGGGCTCATATAAGGGCCAGACAGAAAAAGTAGCAGCAGCAGCTCAAGGTGAAGGAAGCAGCATGAGAAAGAGGAGCTCATAAAGGGTGGAGTTCAGTGAGAAGGAAGCAGCAGCACTAGCACCAGAAGGTGTGAAGTAGAGCTCCCAGCTCTGGACAGGACAATGGCATATTTGTGTGAGTTTGGACCTTTCCATAACAAGATGGAAAATGAATACTAATATAGACTTAAGAATACTTTAATTACTGAGAATTTAAGGTAGAACTAAGCAAATATTGATTGCACAGGAATACTTACACTTATGCTAGGTACAGGTCTTTGGTTATATTTCTAATCACATAGTCCACTGACAAGATGTTTTGAAATGATTTCTAATTTAAATACATTAAAGCCATTGCTCTGCATCATAAACACTTAGAAGGTGGATAGACTTTTCATGTAAGGTTTAAGCAGAATGGTAAATCCATGTAGTGCATTTTCATTAAAATGAGGCATACTCTGAACCTCAAAGTTTAATCTATTAAAGTTCAAAATAGTTTACAAGAACTATACACATAATAAAGAAGATGGGAGCTCCCAAGATGCGTTTTCCATAATAGGCATCCAAAGTACACTACTAAATTAAAACCTGACTTACTCTTCTATAAGTAGTGAGATTTATAAAACTAATTTCATAAAATAACCGAAATTCTTCTAAAATCCCCAAAGCAGTAAGAAGTTAATACTAAGAGTTAAAGGTAATACTACAGATAATCCTGTGTACTAACATCTCACACTCCCAAAGTACTTATTTCAGATGAAGTGAGTGTTTTGGAGCCATCCAGAAAAAGCTTGTCCAATTTTAAGCCTTCTTTTTTTTCTCTACAAATATTCAGTTTGAATTTCCACTTGAATTTCCACTTGAAAGCTATGTGTATGGCACCATTGTAAAATGATTACAGAAACTTTATTCTGAAGCATCATTCAGCTATGTTAACGGAAGTTGCTAGTGAGTATAAAAAGAGACATCACAAAGTTAGAACCCATCTCAGATTGAGGTTTTAAATACACCCAAGATCTATCAAGCTATGATCTCTCTGGAGTTGGACCGTTTTTCTTGAATAGTGGACACACTTTCACTTACAGACTAAAAAGTAATGTAAGAATACTCACTTTTTACCATCAAAAGATGTTATCTGAAAGCAGTATCGTCTGTCCTCGCAGTCCACAGCCATTACTGAACAATTGTCTATATCCATGACCAGTCCCCCAGCTACATCACCTCTTGCCTGGCTCATCAGATTTCCACCTTGAGTGAAGTAAAACTGTCTCTCCCAACTGGAAGATACCAGCCCTGTCTTACTAAAACATGAAAAGAGATCCTTACTTAGTAGATCAGGAGCTTAGCTGAGCTCTGTAAATTAGATAAATGTTTAAAAATAAAAGTTACATGAGCGCACCCTCTAGGCACTGAAGAAAAAAATTTTCATTTAGCTGTAAAGCTAACCTAAAACATGAAATCATTTGCTTTGCACCCGTCACATTTTATTTTAAATCTACTGCTGGGCAAAGTACACAAATATTTGCTCTCTTAGATTTTATGAAATTTTATTCAGAATAAAAAGGCATAAATTATTCTGTTTTGATTATCAGTTTTTACAGTGTTGCTTTATGAAATATGTATATTCAACTGATATACATTACCAAATTTATATAGCCTCTAAACTCTATGCTTTCTTACATTCTTAGAAAGGCTGTGTTTTGGAGAACTTTGTGTTAAACATTATGTAAGATAGGTGAGATACCTAAATTTTCCAAGTATTTTCGATCATTCAGTGATATCACCAGAATTTTGCTTAGAGCATGTTTTTTTCTCATTTTCTTCCAGAACAACAACAAAGAAAACAAAAAATATTAACACGTGTGGTTTAGCCTCCCATTTTCTTCAGATACTTTCTTCAATCAGATACTTTCTGCAATTGTATTCTACAACAGAAATTCATGCCTCGTTGGGTGAGTATTTAACCATTGATATAAAATTAATCTAACTTGTTAAAAAAAAAAACTGCTTGCTTAGAGGTTATTACACAAACTATTGAAAAAACCTTAGCGATACAACTTATTTTCAACTATGAAATTCAGCTGCTTGACTTTATTAAACAGAATAACAGCTCCCTCCAGTGGACAAAAGACTGTCTCAGGAAATTGTGAAGGATGTTCAAATTGTATTTAGGCTAACAGAGTTTTGTCTCAAGCTTGTATTATTAGTAACTTCAATACCAAAGTTTTATTGCAAAATACCAAGTTATATTGCAAAACCACAATCTTCTTGGTTTACAATAACAGTCCAGTGAAATTACACTCTCATACGTGAGGCAATTCAAAGAAAGAAACAGAACAGCTCTGAAGGGACTTAATAAACTAAGTATTTAAGATCAGCGTAGCTAGTTTCAAAACAATATAGCACACACTTCTAGCTTTCCCAACATTAAGTATTCATTAAGATTTAAATAACAAGTTAGTCTTACTTTCTTGCATTGAGATAGCCGGCTTTCCGTGTTAGATTTCTATGAACAGGGAATTTTGTAGGATCAGGATCAGGCAAATACAGCGGATCACTAGCTACTTCCAAGTCCTCTATAGTTTGTTGCATGTTTTCTATTTCACACTCCATTTCCCTGCGAACACTAAGGTAAGTAATGTGTTACTAATTAAGGTAATATATTACTGAGTAGAAATAGAACAATAATGGTTTTGATAATAGTGCAAAATTTAACAACAACTTACTTTTGTACACTTGTGCCAATGTTGGTCAAAAATTCTTCCAGTTGCTCAGTAAGATTTTCCGAACCCATTTTAAAAAAACTTATCTTAAAAAAAAGAAGGAAAAGGGAGAATTTAGTCACGAATGAAACTAAATAAACTGTTAATAAATGTAACCATAGGAGTTCCTCAGAGAAATCTGGTTTTATTTCTCATTCCCATAAAAGTCTCAACAAAAGGAGCAGAATACTTGTTTTTGTCTGCAAGTGAAGGCTGATGCTGACATTGCAGAGGGATTTAATTTTGTTGAGAGGATGTGTATGGAGCCACCTGGAGAAAACGTGACTGTAGATGCTTTAAGCGTGGACCCAGTCAAGGGGAATTGACAATATACATCTTAAAACATTTCACTCCATATTGGTCCAGAGAATCTGCCACATCTAGATTGAATTTAGCCATATGAAATCTCAGAACAAGAAGCCACTGGAGGTGGTCCTGCCATTCCCATTCTGATTCAGCAAAAGCCTGCATGTGAGCACAGGTTGTGCTATCTACCTTGTCAAAGAAAACATTTAGAGCTTAGCTATTTTGTACAAGCTACAAACTTTGCAGGAGTTCTTCTTGGACATGGAAAACTTTCAAACGCTGTGTAGAAATTAATTCCTACACTCTGGCAGTGCCAGATGCTAGTAAGTCTCCCAAGAACTTTCTCCACATCTGTATTTTCTATTGCACCCATCCTAAAATAAACCCATTACGAGCTCATTTAGATTAGACAAAATCAAGCCAGAATGATCTTGAGCATTCAAATTCTTTCACGCTCTTGATTAGAAACAGTAGTGATTTGATTTTGATAATTATCTCAGAATAACTGCCACAGGACAGAGCTTAACTGCTTCCGTGTTACATTCTAAGAAGGTACACTTCCACGCAGACCTGCGTGCACTGAAACTACAATCAGCTATTTCCAGCAGAAAAAAAACCAAAAAACAGCAACTGAGACCTAGGCAATACCTTAAATTTACCCATTTAGATTTTGGATTAGAACTAGATCTTTATATCTGGCACCCAAATTTCCCCAATAGATATTTCAATGAGAGTGAAAGCATGTCATTATGAGATTCAAAAATCTTTTAAGATTGAGCAGAAAATGAATAGTGCTAATGGTAATGCTCATGGAACAAGTATTACAGCTAGAGGGATAAAGATGGTGTTTGCTTCCTTGGATTGCAAAACCAAGTCTTGCAATCCATTTCAGTAGATCAACCCTCACGAAGTACTGTTATATCTTCTTTCAGACCGAAAGCTTACAGAATCTGAAATTACCTGAGCTTGCATGTATCCTAGCAAGGGTTCTAGCATAGCAATTTTCTTTTTGTACTGAAGAGAATTTAATGCACAGAAATAATGCATCATAGTCTGATGCTGTTTTTTCCTGGAAGTATACACATCTTCTGTAACTTCGGCCTTGATCTGAAGAGATACAGGCAGGAGGAAGGGGAAAAAAAAGAATGTTTGAGTCTTGGTATTTATTGCATGTCTTCTCAACAGCTTTATATACAGCATGTAAAAAACAACACGGTAATGTACACTCCATCATCAGCATTAGCATCTTGTGGACTACAATTCCCTTTATCTAATTTACAGATGAGGGATGCATGAAAAACAAATACAGTCCTGTTTTCTCCCCAGAAAGAGTAGTTACTTCTTTACCAAAGAACTTGAATATAGTATCACAACTTTCATCTTCTTCTAACTTTCAGTGTTACAAGACAGGTATTCAGGAAAGCTATTTTCATGTTCTGAAGCAAACTGTCTGGAGTGCTAGAATGTCAGCTATCAAACTTGAAGCTCAATCTGCTGTATGTTATCCGTCATCATAAATACATACATACAAAACTTATCTCCTCTAAAAATCTCTTTATCAGTATTTTTGTTTTACTAACCTTTTCATTTTCCCTTCTTTTTGACAACCGACTGTATCGGGTAATGGCAGCATCATGGTCTAAGCAATGAAGAGAGAATTTATGATCATTTTGGTAAATTAATCACTTAGGAAATGAGCATAAAAACTTCTATATCGGTGCAGGCTGGATAGTAACCTAAATGCAGAGTTCTGCCATCATAAAAACTTTAAGAATTGTTGTTGCCTCTTCATAATTACTACATGGCCACAAATCCTTGGGCTGAAGAAAAATTCTCACCTGTGCAAATATGGCCAAATTGTTACAAATTTCCCTCAATGTTTAATATTAGTTAAATACAAAACCTGAGTCAGAATAGAGACAACTCTCCATGAAAACCTCTAACTAATCCTTTCTGCTTTCAAAGCAATGAAGCTATCTAGATTGAGAACGGTATAGTAGAGCAAACTTCTGACAATAAGGAAGAAAACAAACTAATTTTAGCAAGACAAGATTCGTATTTATTAATCCATTTTAAGTCCTGACTTTAATACATAAGCTAACACCTTTCTCCTTAAAGTAATTTTGGAAGTATAATCCTAAATCATTTATTAACTATATGCACATCTAAAGTATTGTGAGAAAGATGTAATATTGTCTATTTGCCTTAACACTTTAGTACACAAAGCAGAGATTTAGAAGTCACCTAAGGATAGCTGGGTGCCTAAATATCACTGAAAAAACTTACAGCATAATTACTTCAAGGCCCTCCAAATATCTTCACTAATTTTCTGAGTAAATGTACAATAATACTGTCGTACTGTAGTATCTGTAACATTGAGTATTTTACACTTACCATTGCTTGCAATCTGGAAAACTTCCTTTAGAGTTAATATCTCTACAAAACAACATATCGCAATTAAGTTGTTATCAACATTTATATGCTAAGGCTTCTCATGCCATGTTACGTTATTGAACAGTTGTAGTTCTGACCTCGGACCATACTGAAATATCAGTACAGACACTGTGTGGCTGGGGAAGTCTGCTCCTACTTAGGAGCTGAGTATCATTTATGTGGCTGACTTGCCCAAAATGATACTGTACTGTAAGTTAAGGAGAAACTTCTTTTCCAAAGACTTTGAAAAAGATGATCAGTCCAAACACACCACCTACAGTTGTGGTCAGAGGTCTCGTCTTCGCTGGGGAAGTGGAAGCACAGGAGAAGGGGAAGTATCAGGAAAAGGAAAGCCCCAAACACACTGTGATTAGCTCTGCATGTGTGATTCCTCCTACTAAAATTAGTCATGTTCTAGGTTGTTTTTAAGTCTCACTTGGTCAGGAAACAGAAATCAGTACATTACTTAAGAAAACTTGTTCTAAGCTTGATTGCATTTTTGTGTCACATTACAACATAAACAAGCGAAGAGCTATGTTCAACTTCACAGTAAAGCAAAGATGAAGTATGGAAAAGCCTTTAAAGGAAGTGTCTATGAAGGACATAAAGTATTGTATCACTTAATACTATGTTAGCTGGTGTTTAAAAAAAAATGCCAGCGGGAAAATTTAATTACTAATTATTGCCTCAGGAATGCATCTTCAGAAAATATTATCAAGAGACCCTCCCATGCTCTAAGCAGTAATATTAGCCTCGAAAAGGTCATAATTAGGGATTCAAATTACTTTGCTTTTAACCATAGTTTATATTTGAAACCCACTTGCCACACCAGCCTTTTCAATTTAGCACCCTGAATAAAATCTATCATACTCATTTCTACTATTTTAGACCAGGCAGATTAAGATACAGTTGTTACAAAAACAAGCTGTTGAAAGCATCTTGTGCTTACACTTACAAAGATACCACTGTTACCAGTAGGGTTGAAGACCTACCTTCCTCAGCCTTAATAATAAAGGAAATACTACAGCTTTGGTACTTCATCTTTTGAACTTATTCCAGCCATTACATTCACATCAGGGTATTGCTATATATACAAATATTTCCTGAACATCCAAATTATATGAAAACGTTTACAGCAACTGCAAAATTTTCATCTTGAATAGATAAATGCTTCCATAACATAAGTAGTACTGTTATTGTAACAGAAGTAGTGTTTAGTTCTTCAACTGTAATACTCTCATAAGTAGAAACAACTTAAAGAAAAAAAACACTGGGAGACACATACATTTGAGAGCTGAAAAATAAGTAGCATATCCTATTATGTAAAGTAAGAGCTACAGAGAAGGAATGCTGTGAGTTAGTAATCGCTGCCATTGATAAAAGCAGCATTTGTTTGACCACCCTACCTTTTAGATCCCTTTCTTTAAACTGAGTAATGGGAAACATCATTGCATCTGCAAGTTGAGTTGAAAGTACTGCATGGCAAGAGCTAAGCTGTGAAACAAAAAAAAAGGACATTTTAGGAAGACAGCGCTGAGACTGAAGAATGTAAGAAAAGAAGATAGGTTTCAGTCAAAGATATGTGTAACTTGAACATAATTTCGCAAATTCACTTTTGCAGTTATTCTTTTCTAGGTTCCCTGTCTGATCACCACCCTTTTACAGAAGACCTTCACAGTTTAGTACTTGCCCTCACTCCCTTCAACTATATTCCAAATCACTGGATCATGTCAGAAGATGTCCTCATACCTTTTGATGACTAGTCAACTTATTTCTACAGTTTCCCTCCAGCTGCATCACAGCCCATCTTTCTCAGGTTGCAGAGGATGCACAAACGTATTCTTTCTTTCAAAAAGTAGTGTTTAAACTGAGGAGAGGGATCGTGAGAAAAATCCTGCTTCAGATCTTAATGATGCTAAACTGTCTTTCAGAAGAGTCAGCCACTCTGCCTCTAACACAGACAGTGAGAGGCTCCTCCGTCAGCTAGGTATCTGAAATAAACTTTCTAATTATCATCCTGTAATGTTTCTTGTAGTTAAACTACATTATTTCTCAACAACGTATCCTCATTTTACTGTATTGATTTTCTACCTTCAGGTTATGTAACTTTAAACACATGGTGCAACACAAAAACTAAGCATTATCCTATTGACAAATGAAAGGCGTTCCTGAACCTCCTATCTTAAAAAAGACGAGAGGCTAGCAAGTCAAAGTGTATACATGACAAGTGTTAGGAAAGTAAATGAAAGAAATACAAGTACTTGCCTCATCGATCACTTTCGCAAATTGCTGTAAAGTGGAATTCATAACTTCATCATCTCCCCCTAGTGGAAAATGCTACAAAAAAAAAGAGGCATGCTGGTTGCAGTGTTTTCAGCCATTCACCCAACTACACTTATCGTGTCTATGAATGTAATAGGTATTTATTTTAAAATATATAGTTGAAATACACTGGGACTATTTTGTGAAGCACTTTTTTTTTATTGTCTCATGAAAAAAGATATATTTCAGAAAATAGTATATGATGAATTGTCTCTCTCTCCCCTCCTCTCCTCCCTGACCACTTCCTCTTCCCTGAACCCATGACAGGACACAGAGGAATGGCAAAAAGCTGCATCAGGGGAGCTTCAGATTAAGCATTAGGGAAAATTTCTTCACCATGAGAGTGGTTAGAAACTGGCATAGGGTTGCTAATGAGGTGGTTGATACCCTAAGACTGTCAGTGTTCAAAAGGCATTTGGATAATGCCCTCATTAATACGCTTTAACTTTTGGTTGATCTTTGTAGATCTCTTCCAATGTAACTGTTTTGTTCTAAAACAACACCACCCTGAGGAATTCTCTAAAACACTGATCCAAATGTAAAATCCCTAGAACTTATTTATATTCATAATGGTAAGAGGAACTTAATTCTGGAGAATAATAACAACAGGAAGTTTCTCTTGGAGAGACTATGTGTACCATTTTTCTATACTCAGTGGAAAGCATCTGTGTTTTCATTGGAAGAACTGATATGAAGATAGGTTGATTCTTTTGGTAAAAATTTGAGCCACCAATTCTAACAGTTAATTTAATCTGGATCAAACCTGAATATATTCTCTATTGTGCTCTGGAAGATAAACTACCAAAAATGTAGTCCTGACCACACAAAGATAACAGTGATTTACACTATACCTGTTTCTCATACTCCTTCAGAAGCTTTGAAGTCAGATGAGTTGCTGCACTTAATTCATTCTAATTTAGAAGAAAAAAGAGAAAGTTTATTACTTCTTGATGTAAAACACTTTTAAAAAATAACATATTTGAAAAGGAAACTACTGCAGACATGGAACTTAGAAACAGGAATCCAGATTACAGATATTCAGAAAACCTAGGAATCCTGCCCTTCCATTTCTGTAACAAGAGTGAGAGCTGCACACAACCTGTATGTACAGATATTAGGCTCACAGTTTGTTCTATGCACAATGACTTCTGTATTTTTGATGTTATGCAAATACATATTTGCTTTTAATCGTTTCAAATGAGCTGTTCTGGTTACTGAGCATAAAGAATTTGGTATCTGTGAAGGAAAGAAAATATTAGAATGAACCTCAGGACTACCTGGCCACAAACAGCTCTGACTTGTACACACACAGGACCATGTCCCATCCATGGTATGGAACAGCTTCATCTTTCACAATGCAGTTGAACAGGAGAAAGTACAGAAATGAAAAGCAAAATAGAAAGGCAATAAAACAACCACAGAGAAGCAAAGCAACAATAAACACACTAGTCATGAAAGTAAAAACAACAGCAAATTAGAAATATGAAAAGCAAGGCTAATGAATCAGCAAAAAAAAGTCCAACAGTGCAGGTATACACCAATTAAAAATACAGCCATGAACTTAACTGTTCAGAAAAACACACGAAATAAATTCTGCCTTTGGCATAGAAATACAGTTACTGATCGATGAGTGAAACAGTATGAATATATTATTTATAAAATTCCCACTTGGTATACACTATTATGCACAGTAAGACCTTGATGGCAAGGATTTTAGAAATGCTTGGGAAATATGACAAAACAACTGGAAGATGAGAAAATCTTTTTACTTGTCGTAAGAAATTCTCTTGCAAAAGAAATCCTGTGTGACAACCAGAATTTAGTCCTTACCGCCCTCTAGCACACAGAAAAACAATAATTTAATGTTTTTTTTATAAAAATGAAACCCTTTCATATAGTTTTAAAAAACAAATGCTGCTTATAATATTTTCCAAAAAAGCAAGAGCCACAAAACGTGGTTCAAAAGCTTTACAATGCATTCAGGAATTTCAGCAACACTACCTGTGCATCATATACTCTGTGCATTGCTTGAAATAACTGATTGACGTAGTTGGAAATTGCAGCAGCATCTTCTTCAAACACTCCCAGCAAAGAACGGGTCTGTAAGAATCAATCAGCCAAAACATTAATATGCCAAGTTAGCAAAGAAACATTTACACACAACAGATTTCAAAGTTAAGTAGCATTGCTGCAGGTTTTATTACTGGAAAGTTTATAAAGCCTCCAACGCTGTTTACAGGAATGCTGCATGCTGTGTGTCAGACAACTTAAAAAAAGGTATTTTAAAAAGGTATCCAACGTCAGTCTCACTGTTACTGTCAGCCTCTCTCCAGGTTAAAACAAGTACATTTTCAGAAAGGACCAAGAGACATGGATAAGTATAAATGTTGGAACTGTGGGCAACTACTGGTGTATCATTACAGTATATATCATATTTAAGGAAAATTATAAAGGTGACTACAACTAAGCAGCACACCAGGTATATACGTTTGTTCTGCAGAGAGGAGAGCTGTGGCTTTCTAGTGCTATCTGTCCTGCATGAATACAGCTGCTGGCTGTGCTGGGATATATAATTCACCTCTGCAGTAACATTCAATTCTGCAATCAACGGGCTGAGGAACCAAAAGCAAACCAACCAACTAACCCAACAGGTGACAGAATCTAGATCTTCTGCTTGAGATGTACATTTCTCCCCCTCACTGCTTCACAATGAATCGAGCTGTCCTTTTGTCCATTTCCCCCAGCTTGTCAGCCTGCACCGCAGCTGGAGCTACCCACAGCTCCACTGCCCGCACTGCTGATGTGGTGACCAAGCTCCTCATCGCTGTCCACCTATTCGGCTTCAAACGCTGCCCACCAACCTTTAGGCCTAACTGTTGGGCTGGTTTTTTGCACCCAGTTGCAGTCTGCACATCCTCATTCGGGCCAGAAGGATGTCACTAGAGGCCACACCAGAATCCTCAGGTAAGTCAAGGTAAAGGATGTTCACTTCTCACCCTGGTGATGAAATGACTGACTAGATGAGAAGGCAATCATGTTGCTTAGGCATAATTTGCCCTAAAGAATAATTAAGATGCTTACTCGGTGCTCTTGCATCTTTTTTGCATTTGGAAGCAGTATTACTGCTTGTGGGGAAGGTATCAGATAGCTTGCTTCTGCCCGGACAAAAGGGGAAGAGCAGAGAATGTAACTGTAACTCTGCACGAGCTACATTTGCTTTTCCTAAGAAACAGCTACAGAATAGTACTCTAAAATCATGGTTGTGATGCTTGGATGCAAGGCGTTACCACTTGCAAAACCCACCAAATGAACCTTTAACTCTAGTAATGCCTTAGAAAGAAGACTGCACTTCATCTTTGGGTTTGTACTAAAATTAATGTCCAGACAGAAAATGAAGAGAATCATGAGTACATAATTTTTGAGGAAAAAAAAAAATGAGTTATTTTTAAACACTTTAAATTGTTAATTCTCTTTCTTAGTCTCACTTAGGCTAAATAACTGTAGTTTCCTTAAAGAGGAAGGGATGGAACTTAAGGGACCTGGGAAGGGAATGAAAGACTGATGCAGGACATCAGGAAATCCTCTCTGAGGAGATAAGTGATGGCGGTGCCCACAAAACATGGTGTTTTTATTATAGAAGTTTTTATTATATTGAATAATTGTCTTGAAAGATGACTTAGAACGTAGTCCATCTCCCCTTGCATAAACACGTATGAAGTGTTATTTGACCACCTGATCATGAAAGTCTCTTATTTAACTCAAATTAGATGAGTGGTTGTCTCACGGATACGATCATACCATGTAATGCCTACAGGATACCTACAGGAAAAAAAGTATATAAGCAAACAGCATCACCAACACAGCAAACTGTTCTGATGATGGCTCTAGTTCACAAAACAACTGGGAAAAGTGTTGGGGGCTGGGTGGAGGAGGAAAGAGGTGGAGAGCTCAAATGTTTGCCAGGTGTGGCAACCGGTTGTGTCACCTTAATAGCCGTGACTCTTCCATTAAAGGGGCCAGACATGAAAGAATGCAGAAGAAAAGATTACATAGTACCATAACCACTGAATTATATATTCATGACCTTTAAACCTGAGCATAAACAAACCTGACCCTGCAATTTGAAAGCATTATCATGTTGGGTTTCTGTGCTATATTTACTCTCTAATACAGAACCCTGTAGAATAAAAGCATTTCCAGGTGTTTCATAGTAAAAATACCAGTTACTGATGTACAGACTTCAAAGTGTCAATGTTATCATATGGATGGAAAGGAAACACTCAGAAACTGAGAAGTTATGACAGATACTGCTTAATAAAAAAAACCTGAGGAACTGTTTACTCATGTTTCTAGTAAAAAACTGAGGAATTCTGTACGTTCCTTACGATGCTCTCATTCCATGTGTTCTATCAGCAGCTATGCTGGAAGCTGTCAATAATAAACTGCACAAAGAAACCATCTAGTTGGAAGCCAGTGAATGGTTAAACAGTTTGCATCATCACACATATGGTATTGTAAGTGACACAATATAGTGCCTGTACAGTCAAGTCTCTGGGCTTTTTTATTGTGCAATGGTTTGGAAAAGCAAACAAGAGAGGAGAAACTCTCTCTAAATGTATATAGACACACTGAATACATGTACAATATATGCACTAAGTTAATATTTAAATTGTGCTGCTTTGCTTTTCAAAAGACAATATAAAATGTCATTTGGTTTATGTCTAAAAACAGAGCGGTTAGATTTTTATCCTGCAACACGAGGAAATCAATGCTTTTAGTCACTTATGTTCCAATATGTAACTTCTTAGCCTGTGTTTCCCAAATGACATTTCAGTCATATGTGCTTGAAAGAACCTCAACATCCTGTTTGATAGGGATCCTGAGCTTATCTTACATTTGACATTTCCTGTGAACACAAATAGTTCTGATTTCCATATACTGACAACAGGCCTCCCATAGACAACCACGTTAAATTACCATTAGTGTAATGCTTTCATAATTCTTTCCTCTTTGTGAGGAGCACATCAGGTCTGGTCTCTGGGCCTGACACCGTGCTATGAGCCAGATATTGTCTGACACCTGGTCCTGGAGCTGCATGGGGCACTACTGACCTTTGGAAAGCAGTGATGGGCCTCCTACAGGGCCTTCTGCTGCCTTCTCTAAGCTGTCCCTCCACGCCATGTAGACTTGTTACAGTAGTTGTCATTGTCACTTCGGGGATTAAAAGTCTGTATTTAGCAAGGGAAAGTTTTTCTTTCTATGGCTGAGGAACCAAAACTACCAATGAATATGCAACTACAGTACAGGAACTCCTGCTCATCTGCATAAACAACGCAACACAGTAAAACAAGGATCTAACTCAAAAGAGTAAACAATTTATATCTTTTTCTGTAAACTTTTTTTTCCATGCCAGTACAGCTGAATAAAGCACTCTGTGCTTGACAGCAGTACAAAACAAATGGCCACGTAACACGTCGCTGGCAGAGGCCAAGCAGCAGGGATGGAACTGGAGGTATCTCAGCCACCTCAGATCTGTGCATCTCCCACTTCCTCACAGCATTACCGCCGCGACCACCTCATCCAATAACCGCGTGTTGCAGGCATCTATTAAAACTTTCGCGGTTTTTGCGCAAGGCGACGATGACAGAAGTCCTCCGGAGAAGCGGGGACGGGCTGTGCCGCCGCGAGCTCTCCCGGATGCTCCACGGACGTAAACCCGGGGGCGGCGGCAGGCAGGGCCCCGCAGCGCTGTCCCCGCGCGGCCGCCTCAGCGCAGCTCTCGGCGCAGCGCAGCGCGAGCGGCGACGGGATCGGAGAGCGGCCGGGGCGGGCCGGGGCTGACAGCCCGCGGCGGAGCACAGCGGCACAGCGCACAGCGCAGCGGCCCCGCGGCCGGAACGCGCCTCCCCCTCCCATGGGGGCTCCGCGCCGCCTCCTCGGGCGCTGAGGGACGCGCGGGGGAGGGGAGCGGCACCAGGCCCGGCGTTCACGGGTCAGGCCCGATCCAGCCGCGGCTCATCGGGCTGCGCGCTGGCTGCCCTACCTGGGGGCTGTCTTCCAGCGTCTCCTCGATGGGCAGCTTGTCGATGCCGGGCATGGCGGCCGCGGGGCTGATCTGCGCCGCTGCGCTCCCGCTCCCTCAGCTCGCCCCGCCGCGGGCCCCGCCCCACAACACCACACCGACAGCTCGGCCCTGCCCCGAGCCGGATGTCCCACCCACCTTCTGCCCGTCTGCCCTCGCTATTGGCTCCGCCGCGCAGCCTGTCCGGCTTCTTATTGGTGAGCGCGCCCATCTGCTTGTCCGCACGCTGTGGGCTCCGCTCCCGCCCCGCGCCTCAGGGCTGCCTGAGGGAGGCGCCTCGAGGCTGGGGCTGCGCTGCGGCCGCGCGGAGGTGAGCGCTGGCGGAACGGGGCGATGAGGCGAGGCTGCGGCTGCCGAGTTACCGAGCGGAAAAAACGGACCAATTTCTTTCCTTCTTTTTTTTTTTTATTCTTTAAAGCGTTCTCTATGTTAAATCGGTGTGTTATCCCCGCTCTGCGTGTTTTTATCTGCCACCGTATCCAGTAGGATTGGTGCTGCTGTGTCCGGCCAGGGCGGGAGCTGCTCCCGCGGCCGCTGTTAAAGGCATCGCCACTTGGAGAAGTCCCGTTCCATCCCCGCCGTGCCTCCACCAGGACTTTGTCAGGAAAGGATTTCTGCCCCTAGCTCCTGAGCGTGTTTTGTAACCAAGTCGCGGTGCTGCTGAGCTGACCGCAGCTCTTCTCCTTTGGAAGCAGAAGTGCAGTTAGTGCCGGGGGCTCCGTCCCTGCTGAGGCTGAACGGCTGCCGCAGGTCGGTGGCCGGCCCGGAGTGCTTAAGGCTGCTGTGAGAGTGTGTGGGATTGAACCAGGCAACTGTGCACTGTTAGAGGTAGAAAAAAAAATCACATAAAAACAAACAAAAAACCCGTGTTCTTGAACTGCCCTTTCTACAGCTCTGTGACTTGGATGTTTTGACTCAAGTTACTGTGCTTTAAATTATTCCTGTGGGTTAAGCAATTCATACTTCAAGAGTAAACCTCATAGGAGGCATAGGCTGTGTAGAAATTGTTAATGAAGAATATCTACTCAATTTTTCACTCAAACATGAAAATACAGTGTGTGCCAAACAAGAGGCTGCATGCTTGTTCTCACTCTTAAGACACTGGAAACTAAAATTGTACTGGATATTTTAAATTGCAGATGGGTTCAGCTCTGAAGTTAGCTGGTTTTTCACTTCTGCATTTCAGAGAGCAGCTTGCAGCTTTACAGGCACCCTTCTCCTTGCTGCGGGGCTGTTCCCTTGCTGGTTTGGCCTTCTGCTGGCCGGGTGTGTAACCTGGCTGTGAAGCCTGCCACGTCCTCTCCTGAGCAAATGATTAACTCTTGTGCAGTCTTGCTCTGAAGACCTTGCTCTATGTTGTATCAGGTCGCATCTTATTTTTAAAAGCAGGTAAAGGAAAGAGCTTTATGGTGTTAAGTTGCAAGCAGTTGAAGTTGTGGGGTTTTTCATTTGGTTGGATTTTCTTTCTGGGGAGTGGTGAGGAGATTGCAAGGTTACGAATCAGTTCAGTGGGTTCTTTCACCAGCTCATCTGGTGACTCATGTAGCTCAGCAAGCCACACTCCTTAACTTCCCTGTGTCCCTGTCATACAAGGGCAATCATACACAGTTATCTTACCAGGTATTTTAAAGACTAAGCCTTGTATCTCCTTGTTTGATCTCTTGCACTGAAGTATTTGCTGAGTGGTGATTGGATCTGTAATTACTGGCAGACAAGACCAGCACTTGCTGCTGACCTACATATATGTGCACAGCTTTCTGGTTTGGGGTTCAGCTAACTTGTGACTGATTTTTACATCAGTCTTCTGTAAGAAATGCTCTCTGTTCTCTAATATATATTAGAGGCATTCCCTTAGCAGAACTCAAAAAGGTTGTAATTAACTTTTAACAGAATTGTTTCTAGTTGCCTTTCTATTTTGTCAGCTGCAAGTGACAGGAAAGGCTCATTTGTTTAGCTCTTATGATAAGAGACAAACAGCTCTTAGAAAACTAAACGTTTTGTAGGTATCAAAATGAAACAGTAACAAACATGTTTTTAACGTGTAGAAATGTGCTTTGGTATCTCAGCTGGTATGTAGCATAATGTTTCTGTTGATCTTAATGATTTGGTTCACTTTAGTAGCAAGAGGGAGCTTTTAAAATCATTCTGCAGTGTACCAGGACCTCTATTAGTTAGCAGTTAGGTTTTTAAATAGATCCCTTATGTTGAAACATTCTATAACATCTTGTTGGCCTTGTACTTTGTGTACATTTTCACAAATGTCAGAAGTCATTTGAAATTTTTATTTGGGATACAAACTTGACTGCAGCAGATGAGATTAGATAGCAAAGGATGGAGGAATCCCTGTGAACTGCTGGGTATGTTTTCAGTGTTAAACTTTGTGGAGAATCATAAACTTTTTGTTAGTGTGTGTGATTCTTCTTTCTCGTTGTACAAAATCCTCACAAGGAGGTCCTGTAAGTGAGGGGAACTAACACTTGGCACTATGCACACAGGGAGAAGAGCCACCAACAGCTCTGCAGAGGATTTCAGATGCGTAACAGAAAACATTTTGGCTCTGCTGAAGAGTGAAAGGAGCTGTTGGAATCAGGTAGGCTTTATTTGCACGTTACACTTTATTGAGCACACTGTTTCCTAGACTTTTGCTGCCCTTGGATTTACCTTGAATTTGTGTGTTCACTTAATCTCCCTAGATCAAAACAGCTTTCACTTCAACTAAGAAGTAGCTAACTGCTTTTAGTTGAGTTTTGAAAAAAATGTTAACAGTCTTAAGGTATTCTTGCCTAAAAAAGCTTTAAGAGTTTGGAATTTGGCTTTGAATATAATCTCTGTAATTAATGTTTAAAACATATTTGAAAAGGAGGCTCTATGCAGCAAAATTTCTAATATGAAATACTAGCGTGCTTGGGTGAAAGAACCTTGGAAAGGTTACATGAAAGGCAGTTTTCTGTGTGATAAGTAATCAAGAAAGATTATATGTGCTGTTCATACCTTTTCAAAAAGCTGAAAATATTGCACAGACTGTTGTGAAAGGTGACCTGGCAGTGGAGCTGCAATGGGTGATAACAGCAGTAGGTAGCAAGAGTAAGCATTACAATTTCAGACCAAAGAACTCAGTGTGATCACCTCAGCTGGTATAGAGAGGGTTCTTTGAGGCTTCATGTCTCTGAGGAGTGAGAGCTTCATCCTCTCAACAGATGAACTGCATTGTACCTGGGAAAGAGCCAGGTGGTACAAGATCTGGAAGAGATGTGGGTTTGTTGCTTCATCAAGTGTGAAAAGATTGTTTTGGCATATTCAAGAACATTGGTTTCTGCTGTGACCTATCCTGTAACCCAGCATTTTCAGTGTAAAGTTTGTTGCATTGCTCTCATTGCTCCTATGTGGGTTGTAAGGGAAGTATTGCTCACTTCTAATAGGCTAAGATAATGAGAGAAAGTTTTTGAGTGAAGGCTTAAGCTCTATTTACATTTTCAGTGTGAATTCCTAGAAATTGAATCTGGGTCTTTACTATCAAATCCATCTACTGCTTTACTTGAGTCTAAAACATTTTTTCTGCTCTATGGAGAATGTATTTTCATCCTTGCTTCTTAAGGAAAGCTCTGTTTGCTGTTTATTTTTTTATTTATTTTATTAATGACAAATAGCTTTCTTCTACAGCTAAGCAAGCTTCTCTTCAAAGAAGTGTAACAATATTTGAATGTTAGTCATTCAGCCAGACTTTCCAGTAGATCTACCTCTGTATATATAATCTTGGCATTAATACTCATTATCTTTAGAATAATTTCTCTTTTCATGTGAAATTTCTATAAACAGTTAATGGAGCTGCATTGGCATGATCTCTTAGGTGTATGGTATTTCAGTTTTACTGAATTCCTCAGAAATAGAAAAGCACAGTGTGGCTACTTTGGGAACTTCTGAATTGGTACTTACAGTTCCTATAGGGAGTTGCAGCTGTACCCAGTTTCCAAACAGTGTCAGTATGTTTCAGTTACTGCAGTGCAGTTTTCAGGTCTGATTCAATTCAACTTTGAGCAAATTAACATAATTACTTTAATAGTAATAGTTTCCTATTCAGGTAACGTTGTTGAACCAATATATATATATGCAGCTGAGCAACTATAAACACCAGATGGCAGTATCTGATCAGTTTCTGACCTCTGCCTGTCAAATGCATTACCTGTTTTTTTGACTTATCTTATTAAAACTGTTTCTGAGAGCTGCTGAGATCTCTCTTCCCTGAAAAGTCCTTAAGATAAATAAATAAGCCCTGAAAGAATGATAATCTCCAGCTGGAAGCTAAACGCAAACTGCTCTGAAGGTTTACTTTGTCTTCCACAATCTCAGAGACCAAAATAACTTATAACTGCTTGGTTAATTTAATGGTTTGCCTTGTGGAGATATGTGCCTCATAAATGCTTCTCCTACCACTACACGTGCTTGTCTTTAGTGGTAGTTCGTGGTAGCTTCCTGAAGAGATCACCTGTGAAGGTTGTTACCCGTTTGGGACTTGGTGTATGTGGTAATCTGATTGTAAATCATGTGGCTTTGGTTGATTTTTGTCTCTATTCATTCTAGTGAAATAAATGTTTTCTGAAATGTTTTTCTATCAGTTATTTTGGTTTTTTTTGTATTTTTTTTAAAAAAAGTGGTTTGTATTCATTAAGAGATTTCCTGTATTTTTAAGTCCATGTTTGTTTCTGAATTCAAGGGACCATCTACCAGTGATTGTACTTTAAACCTCTTCAGGACACAGAAATTGGTAAGCAGCTCCAAGTTCATTTCAGGAGATGTATTGTTTTCTTTTTGACTTGTTATGTTTGTAGCTTTTTTTTTTTAATAAAGCTGGTGTTCCATGTAAAAACTGTAGAGGCAGAAAATTGATCTACCAGTCGCTTGGTATACAAGAAACTTTGCTTTGTCTCTTCAGCAGCCTCTGGACTTGGTGTGCAGTCTCAGTACTCAAGTGCTTGCACCCAAGGAAAGGGGCTCTATTGTTCAGCTGGGATCGCAGGTTGCCTTGTTAGGACCAGCTGGGCTGAAATGGGCACAGCTGCAAGACCCTCACTTCCCACTGACCTCTGATTTACCAAGTATTCCATCATGAAACTGATGGGACTTCAGGACAGAAGAGACTTTTCCAGAAGCTACTAAATGTGTTACAGGTTCTTGTGAAAACAGTGAAAGATCCATTACATTTTGATCTTGGCACTCTTGAAATTTCCAATTGGGAAAAGGTATATCAGCTGCTCTGCAGTTTTCTGAAAGCTGATGCAGGGTTTCCTTAAGAAAAGAATGCTCAAGTGTTAAGGGAACCTGAGGGAAGATTTTAGCAGGTAAGCAACACTGTCTTTCCCATCTGAAACATACAAGCTATACATTCTTTTTGCTCCAGGTCTTCATATATGTTCATAAAACATCACCAGCCTAGTGCAGAAGATTCATATCTTAATATGTCACTGTCAACATGTTTGTGGAATTCTCAGTTTTGATATTCTGCCATGGGTCTTTAATTGGACTTACAAATCAGCTTTCCAGACAACTGAGTCTGGACAAGCTAGCAGAGTTTATTTTTTGCTCAAGAAATTTGTGCGAATGTTGATCACACGAAGACAGCCTTACTCAGAGATGAGTCCCATGGGGCTTGTGGTGATGCTGGTACCATCAGAAGGCATGTCAGCAGCTAGGCAGCAGCTGGTTTCCTATACAAGTTTGTATGGCTTTTCTTCTGTCTGTACTTGGTGTTTGCTGAAGCTGTTAAATGATGGCTGGAGCTTAGCTAGCAGGTGGTCATTGCATTTATTCTGACGCCACTTCAAAATATATTGACATGTTGACAGGGTGTCTTGGTAAGATCCCTTGTGAATTGCCACTTTTTAGTACCTTGTTTCGACAACAATTTCTTTGCACAATGCTGTCAGCCCAGTAAGTCAGTGTTATTTAGCTGAACGTTGTTCTGATATAAAGTCATGTCTGATTGTATTTTTCACACCAGAATTTCCCTCAACACTGCACTCTCAGTTCCATTCTGTGCCATATCTGTAGGAGTTTTCCTGCTTCCTTCTATTCCTGAAGGTTTGTCCTGGGCAGTTTACAAATGTACAGAAAATCCAAGTGCAGATACTGTTTATTTCCTTTGTGTTTGTTCTTGGCCATGAGAATGTCTGATTACACAGAATTAACTGCTATGAGAAAATGGTGAAACAAGAAGAAAGAGGGTGAGATTTTTCCTCTGAAAGTGCACAGTCCTACATCACGTGCTCTGAAGTTTTATTGTAGAGGGGTAAAATTTGCAATTTGAAATTAAAATATTGCTTGCATTTTTGCATTTATCAAGGAGCTTTATGTAAAATAAGAAAAGGAAGAATCTGTACAGAGGTTATTGTGAAGGAAAAGTTATTGACCATGCATAAATTGCTGCATGGCTGACAGATGAGTTTGATTATGAAAATCTCATAGCTGATACTTTCTGTATAGTGAATTAAATCAGTGATCTTTTCAAACTTTGGACTTCAAAACAAAAGCTCTAATTCCTTTGTCTCCATTACTCATGATTTATGATCATTCTAAGCATATGCTCTGTAAAATAAATTTATATTGGCTATAAACCCACTTACAGGGGAAGAGAAGTACCCTTGCAGTTCAGAGATGTTTTAAAACCAGTGAACTTGAGTGTATGGTTCACATTACTCCAAGTTTTGCTTTTATTTTGTATAGAATGTTCAGGAAATTTCACGTATGGTATCTTTCAGAAAAACTGCAACAAAGTTACTTTAATAAGAAAAATGAATGTGTGAATTATTTAAAATAGTTGGTGCAACTGTTACTGCTAACTAATCCAGGCACTTGGAAGGCAATTACACTGAGCTTTGACAACATTGCCAGCCTGCTGCACAGTGCCTTATGCCAAAAGCTATTGTTGTTTTATTGACCACGTTCACCATTACATATGCATATGAAAAAACAGAGGCATTTTCATTGGGATTACCCTAATAGCATTAAGAGATTATTTTTTAAATTTCCTTGGAAGGAAATTCACTTAAATGAGATTACTTATTACTTGACTGGTTTCCTATCGTGCTGCTATGTTTAGGTAAGTGGAGTCCATTAGAGTATAAAGTTTTTTTAAAAAACTGATTTTATACATTAATGATTTCAAATAAAAGAGAAGTACTATATTTGTGCATAGCTTCTTTTGAGAAAGTTAAGTCGATGTTCTGGTTAGGAGAGATAACACTTCTTGTCCCTCTTGGTGGCCCCCCTAGTGTCACCATTAGTTGCTAATTACTTGCAAACAAATAAACAATTAACTCCTCGTGCCTCTTGGTGGGAGAGTTTTCATTGACATGCTAAAACTTTCTAATAAAAGATTTTAATTAATGACGTTGCAAATCCAACCCCCTTGTCAACATAGCTATAAGGACTTCTGGAGCAATGCAAGTACATTGTAAGGGGTGTGCTGGCTGAAGGTGAAATCATGGCAAGTACATCACTGTGTGCTGCTAATACATCAGCATCTCAGAATCTTCGGAAGGTGCCTGGTTTTGTAGAAAATAAAACCACACAGTGCTCTTTTTCCATTGAAAGCATTTTAGGATTGGAGCAGAAGAAAGATGGCATTGCAGCTGTGAAACCTCACAGACCATGGATGGATGCATGCACAAACTTAGGTAAGCCAGCCGTCTGTAACCTCTCAAGCTTTACTCCTTTAAAAATACAAATATTTTCATGTTTATATTGAAAATCAGTAAGTTGAAGTTCATGTTTGCTTGCTTTTTCTAGTTTTAGGTGATGACAGTAATCCCCATCTGCAAATCCCAGTTGTTTCCTATGAAAATTCATTATTTCATGCTCACAGTAATCCAATGCAAGAGGAAAAAGTTTTGAAATGTGAAAAATATTTTTCAGTCACCGAAAGGTTATCTTTCAAAAGAGAACTGAGCTGGTACAGGGGTAGAAGACCAAGAACTGCTTTCACTAGAAACCAGGTAGGGGTTTTCTTATTATTCAATTAATAAGTAACAATGTAGTTTAGAAAAAGCTGGTAGAAGCCTATAACAGCCAACTAATTCAGTATTGTGTAATTCAGTATTCCTCTCCATAGAGGAATGCAATTAAGAGCTAGTGTAAATTCAATTGTGATGCTAACTTCAGCAGATTGGTATTTGTGCACGAAATCAGAATTGTCCAAGCACTGCTTGGAAGTCTCCTATTAAACAAACTAAACTGTTTAGTTTTATTTTTTAAATTCCTATAAATGCAGTGATGATTACTCAACAAGTGTATTTTAATTTCCTCAGATTGAAGTCTTGGAAAATGTTTTTAAAATGAACTCCTACCCTGGTATTGATATTAGAGAAGAATTAGCTCGCAAGTTAGATTTAGATGAAGACAGGATCCAGGTAATTAAAATTTTACTTGAAAAGTTGCATATTTCCATCCATATGTACTCTCTGCTGATTTATATAGCTAGATTGACAGCAGTAGCAATAGTTTTAATGCCAAGTTAAAATAATATGCATTTATACATATGGTATGCCTTCAGTAATGTATTAAATGGAAGCCACAGAATTCTGTCTGTAATCTTAAACCTTGTCCTGTAACATCGGTGAGACATTTATCACAGTAATATTTCTGTGATTTCTGCTTTATTAACTCTAGTTATGTGCAGAACTTGATCCCTTGCTCCCAGGTTCTGAAATCATGTTTATTATGCTTGTAAACTTATGTTTTAAAATAAGTTGAAACAAATATTGAAATAACTTGTGTGAATGTATTAGTATGTTAGTATTGTAGTATGTTAGTATAGAGTGTTAGGAGAGCATAACTGTGTTAAACCAGTGTTTGAGCCAATGTCATTCGTCTAGCCAAAGGCAAAATCTACTCGGGTTTTAATTATTGATTTCCAGCTAATCGAATTTGATAAGCATACTATAAAAGTTAGAATTTGGGCCTTGCCTTGATACTTATTATGCTTTTGATGCAATTCATATATGGCTTAATGGGAAGCTCGATGTTATAAATTAGTTCAGCAGTTAAGCAGTAACACCTGAAGACTTGTTTGTGAATTCCAGATGCTCAGGAACTTCCAGGATCTGATTCAGTGTCACTGAAGTTGGTATTAGTTATTGTATTAATTGGTGAAACTGGTCCTCACTTTCCTGTCGAGCTGAGCGTGTTATTTTATTTGTCTTAATTTGTGCAGGTCATTGACTGCAGATTTTAAATCTGTATTAAACTTCCAAACTACTGACATTTATCAAAACACTGTAGAGTTGTGTGAATATTTTTAATTTTCATAACTTTCTCTGCTTACAATGCTGTATTTCTGACAAGCATGCCTTCATTTCAATTTTAGATCTGGTTCCAGAACCGTCGTGCAAAGCTGAAGAGATCACACCGAGAGTCACAGTTTCTAATGGTGAAAAATAGTTTCACCTCCAGCCTGCTAGAGTAGGAAGGAGGATGGTTTGCCTTTATGCTACTACAGCAGAACACGAAGAATTACTGGCATTGTTATAATTTCTATTAAGCAATGATGATATATTAACTATGAGTTTATCCCTAGATTTGAAAGATTATAATGATTTTCACTTAAATAAACTGTAAATACTTGAAGTCCTATAACCTACTTTTTGTGGAGAAAGTGAACTTTTCCTATATATTTTAATAAATATTTTCAGAAAAGTTTAGTTATCTTTTGCAGTTAAAAAATAAACCACAAAATCTGGGTTGCACAACATTTTCATTTTCATGAATTACTGCAGTCTTAAATGAAGGCAACAAAGCTTCATACTTTTAAAGTCTAAAATGCTTAATATGCAAAATAGATTTTGATACACAAAACGGATTGTGCATTACATGAGAGTTGAAATAGCTTATTTATAAAAAGTATGATATCATTTGCTAAAACCTGTACTCCATGAAGATGGAAGGACTAGCGTTCAACTGACTGTTATCTGTTTGAACATTTAATTGGTTAACAGAAGCTTGAAATTGTAATCCATTTGATATATTTTAATTCATTTATGTTTAGGATAGCGTTTGCCTATTTAGTGCTTCAACTCAGATGTCTCCTCTCCTGTCAGTGTGAGTGTTCCAATTATAGAAGTTACAGCAATTATCTTGAAATGACAGAACTTCATAGGATCAAATCAGTTGAGACCAGAGCAGCTATCCATATCTTTGCCATTAATTTTAGGGTGTTTAAAATTTTTATCAAACACTATATGAAAGTTAATTATCCTTATATTTGATATTCAGACAGAAGTCTATGTGTGACGTTAGCTTTACACAAAAAAAAACACCCCAAACTACCAACTTTTCATAGCCATGATGTAGGATAACAGTGTAGGTATGGGTTTATGCTGCTGCTTCTTGTACAGCAGAGCTTTAAGCACTTGCTTGAAGTGTTAGAGTCCATCAGAGCTCAGCCCGTGTGTCCCTATACAGTAACATTCTACATGGGTCCAGCTATATATTCCTATATATTCAAAAATCCGTTTAGTGTTAGGCTGATGGTCAGTAGAAACACTGACTTCAGTTAAAATTTCCATCTGTAGCAGCCAGTAAATTTTAAAGAACCAAGGCATAAGGCTTTGTTAACTAGGTTTTGCCACATGGCTGATGAGAAAAATAAGCTTTATTTGGAATAAAAACTGTATTTGCAATAGTCAAATAATTGAACTAAATGTTTTTATTTGATGCAAGCAAAATGTTTATAACATGCAGGATTGGAAACAAAAAAAAAAAAACACCATGGGGCAGAACTCCAAAAATTAGGGAGCAGAAATGATGTGAATACTTATGAGCTTCAACTGCTTTGTAAATCTCATTCCAAGTATAGATCTCAAACTATTCATCTTGAAGGAATGTCTAGCCACTGAACTCTTACATATTCAGATGCTGGTTTCCAGATTTATTGAGGAAACAGTTGTTTTGTATGAAGTACTTTGATATTCACTGGAGGAAGATCTTAAGCCCATGTCTTCAGCCTTTGTCACCAGGCTGATGCAGTCTCTAGCACTTGGTTTCCATAGAGCTGGTTACAAGGACATGAAGGTCAGCATGTCATTGTCAATACAGGTTAAATGTAATTAGGGGAAAAAAAAAAAAAGGCGAAGGAACAAGGAAGAAGTTGTATAAATCCTTCTATTGTTGGAGTTGTCCAAATACAATTAGGTTGGTGCTTCAGTTGCACTTTCCTGTTTAATAATAATCAAATTACAACAGAAATACATTTTATTTTTCTAGCATGTTACTTTCAATGTACTATAATCTATAGAGATTGATGTTAACATTTTTCATGACCTATCTCTACTGCTTCTGGAACATTCTTGATCTCTATACCTCTTCCTAACGTGTTCTGCTTTTCTTTCAGCTTAAGTTCTTCCTTAGAAATCTATTTTACATTTCAGTTTTAGTAACGGATGAGTTAATGTAGTTTTCTGAATGTTTGAAGATATTTCAAAGTATAGTTAGTTTAGGATTTCACTGGATATGTCATACCTGTTATGTCAAAAACAAAAGGTACATTGCTCTTCCCTTCTCAATGCTTGTATCTGTGCTATCTGCTGCCCTATACAATTAAGGGTAATTTAAAGGAAAGAGTTGATGTGAGACAAAAAAAGTCTCATGTTAGGAAAAACTAAAGGGAAGGGTGATCCAACTTCAGTCCTTAGTTGATATTTTGGATGATATGTTGAGATCTAAGAATTGGAATAAAACTTGCTTCTGCATTTCCTGAAAAATATTATTGAAAAGCTGAATTACTTTAGAGCTAAATTACAGGTACTTGCCATATTGTGTCTGTAACTTCATGGGTTTATTGCCTTCATTTTTATAGAAGCCCTGAAATCTCAAGTTGCTTGACTTTCTTCTGGAAAGCCTATTTCAGTGTGGGAATACCAAACTTTAAATATTGAAGTTTCATGCTTTGGATTTAGGAAGTAACACTAATGTTTAATATTACTAACTGAACTTCCATTTCTCTTAAGAATTTTTGAATGCAGGATACAATTACAGATAAAGCAATTTAAATGGTGCCAAATCTTTTACAAATAGTTTTAGAGAAATAGGAAGCTCAATTCAGATACAGACGTGATCTGAGGTAAAGACAATATTGGGAATGCATGAGTTCTATTTTGTTTTTCTTTTCACCTCAAAACATATAGCACCTATAGCTTGACTTTAGTGCAGGTAATTTGAAACTATTGTTTACCTTACTGCTGGAAACAAGGTTTCCAACAGCAACAGATTAGTCTAATCTGTCCAGACTGGTGCCTAAGAACCTTCCTCTATTATCTGGCAAATACCTAAATGCACCTAATGTCTCTTATAATGGAACTGGTCTCAAGTGACGGAAGTTTGACAAAGCAATTTAAGAGAAGGAGTAAAATAATAGCAGCACAAGCTCTGGTATCCAGCTCTCAATTAGCAAATCTTACTAGAGGGATGGCTTGTGTAAGACAGCAAGAGTTCTACACAGTGCTGTGAGGGGCAGAAGTCAGATAACATGATTGTGTTGTTTCCTTCATCTTGGCTTAGATTGTTCTTATGTAAATGTATCAACAAGTTAAAGGAGAGCCTTTTAACTTTGCGTGTATGCCTATTTTGACCAGCCTGGGTTTAAATTGGGGCAATGACTTTCTCAAATATAGTTGATTTTTTTTCCATCTTAAAACATTAGTCTGCACTTCACAGTACTTGCTAAGCTTGCAGTTCCTGATAATATGCAGCTTTCTGGGTTACGTCAGTAATACACATAATGTAATGTTAGCTGTCTGAGCACAGCCAGTCCAGGTAAGAATAGTGGATGAGACTGTCAGGAGAAGCCACTGTGCACACAGAAATCTGGTCCCATTCCAGTTTTGCATGCTTTGTCTTGCAGTGTTTCTGTCTGTTTGCTTTGCAGAACTGTGATAAGAAATGCTTCAGTTCTCTTGGTTCCTATTCTGACTTCAGATTCGTGAAGCCACAACCTCCTTTTCTTCTTCCAGCCATTTTACCTTGCTCATTTGACCCTGTGATGAGCTGCCAAATTTACAAGGATAGTGAAAACCTCCAGCAAAAATGCTGGCTGGTGTTAAGACTTCTCCCCTGTTAATATTGGCAAGCTGTGATGTCAGCATCCATCAACAGCCACAGTTTTGGCTTAGTGTCAGGTTGAAGAGGGCTCCTGGCATTGACTGCAGTGACACTTAAACATTCTAGTAGTGCTTTTCTGGAATAGGGTCCTGTTCCAGCGACCATAATCGGGATGCTGGGCTGCGTATTTGTTTTAAATTGACGTTCTTTTTTGGTGTCTCAAACTTCCAAATTTATTCTAGCCATGAACTTCAGCAATGCTCATTGCCATCCAAAAAGGATGATCATGGCTCATGGCCTGAAGGCATATCCAAACACATTCACACCAAAGAACCAATGCTTCCAAAGTTCCCTTGTAGTATCACTACCTGCAGCGTATGTGAGAGCGTAGTTTGTAACTGCCTTTAAATTACCAATGTTAGCTTTTAAAGCCTAAATTTAGAACAGTATTAAATTGTTATTTATAATTTTGTATTGGCAATTTGTTTTATCAAGTCCATGATTACAAATAGCAAGCTAGTACACCAGCAAGCTCAGCTATATTTCTCCTAGTGGGTGTAAGTACATCTGCATTTTTCTAGTTGTCCGAAGTTTTGTATTGAAAATACTTCCAATGCAACAAAACCGTGGACTTTTTTATGGTTATATAAAATAAGATTAATGCTATGCTCTTACTAAAAAGAAATGTGGGTTCAAAACATCACCCAAGCATTGGTATGGCTGGATTTAGCAAAAGGTTTTCTTACCTAACAATGAGATTAAGGTAATTTCAGGTAGTTGAGATGAACTCTCAAGGTTAACTGATGATACCAAGATGAAAGCTTTTTAGAAATTATTTGTAAAATAATGCTTGTTATGTTTCTTTGGATTGATTCAGCTTCTCTATCAGTTGTGAGGTTGATGCTTTTTATCTCTCCATTTTATAGGATTTGCTGTTGTGTAATTAGCTCATTATGTGAGGGGGAGGAGGGAAGGGTTCTATCTGATTGCATCACAAAGGAACTTCATGTGGTCATAATGGCCAAACAGTTGTCGGCGAGGGAGGGCAATCCAGGGGAGCTGAAGAGCCATGAATTCCAGATTCCTTTCTGGGGTATAGTCCCTGCACTTGCATGCCGAGAAGAATTAAGGGAGACAAAACATGGAAGAGCAGTTTTTATTTTGGGCACCCAAAATAAACATATGTTTGTAGAGCTTATTAGAAGTAATAAACTGAATTTCTTCTAAAAACATGTTTTTGCAGGATGTTTATTGTTGATGAGGTAAGAACAGCACCCAAAATCCTTAGAGCTATGTAGGTTTTGGCCTAGTTCTGGTATAATTGCCAATAATAGGCCAACTGTCATACCATTATGCCTGTAAATTTACCTCAACTTAGTTATTGTATCTGGTTTTTCTCTAATACTTTCTTGCTCTTTAAACACCAAACTTTTATTTTTCCAGTCCTTGTTATTTTAATATTTCTGTTTGACCGCAGTGTTTAGGGGTAGTCGTGTTGCCTACATATAACCCATTCATGCTTAATATATTAAATGAAAATGAATATTATACCTTCTAATGAGAGATTTCACACCCTTTTAACATTGAGAGTTGTATTACTAATCACAGTAATATTCCAGAATATCCTGGGATTCAATTTGTATGAATGATGCTGTTAGTTATGGAAATTAAGAAGATAGCAAATAGAATTTTCTGCATTAGAGGTTGTATATATATGAACTGTAATATATTGACTACATTGTAATCTTTTTCTGGATTTCAGAATTTAAATTCATAAATACTGAACAGTAATTCTGTAGTTCAGATGCAGCTGAAGATGCTGGGCTACTGTTGCCCTCGTGTGGCTGGATTTTAGAATTACAGTCCTAGGTCTTAAATTCGTGTTTGGGTGCTGTCTGCAGTCGTAAGGCAGGCTGGCTGTAGGTAGAAAACTAGCAGGTGATTACTTAATTGTTGTACAAGCTTTGTGACTAAACCTATGCTGTAGGTGCAGATGAATGCTTGTATCCGATTTTCAAAAATTCTGGTTGGGCAGTGTTTGAACCCAGTGGAGATGGGTGAGTACTTAGTATTTTTGATAGCCTGCACACTTATTAATACTTAGCTATTAATGTAAGAATTCATTTTTGGGCAGCCAACCTTTTATAATCTTTATTCTAGATCGTTTTAAGCTGCTTTCATTTGTATATATTTACAGCACTGCCCAATGCAGTCTATTTACTGTAGCAGAATCTTTTTATATTTGACAAGGTCCAGTAATTTTTAAAAAACCCCAGAAAACAACAACAAAACCACCAACAACAACAACAAAGAACCACCCTTACAATGGAACCATAGCAAGACTTTTGCTACAGCATCTACTAGTGTAATTCTTCTGTGATAACACATGAGAATGCAGACGTTTGCCGTGCAGGAGCACCGGTTACCACCAGCCTTCTCATACAGCACTGTTTCATCACATTAGAATAAGAAATGACATGGTGCTGTTTAAATACTGCACACTTGTTAGTGGTTTGTCTTGCATTTCAGTACGTTGACTTGGTAAAATATTTTAAAATGTGTTACTAGTCACTTGTATTCCTTTCTTGATTTGAATATTTCTACGTTGCTGTCTGGATATGTAGATATGAGGCACACAGCGAAATGTGATTCTCTCACTTCAGAGGTGGCAAAGCATCTCATTCCACGCTACAGGATGTTGCTTTGTGACAATATAATTGCAAATTGCTCTAATTCATTTTGACAGGGAAAGGAAGTCATAGGGAAGCAGCCTAATGAGGCATCATCCCCACTCTTAAAATGCAGTTGACTGGCTAAATATTTCTGTGAAACTCAAGGAGGTTACATAGAAAGTCTTTTCTTGTAGTCATTCTTGCTTAATTGGGATCTTTGCCCTCTTTCTCCTGTGAACATATGGTGCTGGACAGTAAGATCTATCACAAACTGCAGTTTAGTTGGAGTGGTGTTGTCAGTGATTCTTAACACTACCATCTAACTACAAGCAAATAATGATTATTGTAACCTGTTACTAACATGCATTAACTTTCTGTGCAAGTATTAACAGGTCTAGTTCATTGTGTTTGATCAATCTCTTATTACACTATTCTTTTCAAAAATAAGCAACTGACTCAATTCTGATGTCTGACTGCTTCAGGTTTTTATTATTATTATTATTTTTTACAACAATGTGCCAATCTGGGGAAGACCTTGAGTTGTTTGTTTGTGAAGTAGGGCTGTCAGCAATAATTGTTGTTCCAAGAAGGCCTTTCCTCTTGTTTTAGTACAGTTTTGTAGAATTACTTTTGTAAATCTGCCATAAAATTTTGCAACTTTTTCTCTGAAATACTGTTATGTGTCTGTCATATAAACAGGCTACAATTTCTGTATGCTTCCAGCCTTGATATTTTCTTTTTTGTTTGTATATTTCCCTTAGTGCAAGCAGAATGAGGTGCTATTGACAAAGTGCTTTCCAGTCATCTTCCATAGCTTACACAGCAGTAAGACTTTGGAATTCTTCAGACATGCTCCTATTGTTCTGTAATGGTATCTGTTAGTGGTGTCTCTGTTTTAATTACAAAAATCTTCAGCCTTAATTACACTTAGCTGTTGGCCTCAAATAGGGAATGATGTCATCCTGAAGTGCTTGAACAAATTGCTCTCTCTGGTTAAATGGGAAAGGGTTTAAGGCAGGTTATGCTCAGTCAGGGGTCCCCTAGCGTGCTAGGATTAGTTTCACAGACATTGCCACAGGATGCTATAGACTGGAGAATTTCGGGATAGGCTAAGTCAGTTCCACCCCCAGCCCCTGTATTTCCCTGCAGAAGGAAAATGACAAGATGCCTGTATGGAAGGTATTGTGCTGTACTAAGAGGTTGAGATTAAAAGTAAAACCAAGAAACTTTTGAAAAAACATTAACGTTTCTGGAGTGTATTCCAATGGCATTGGAGGAGGCTTGATTTGCTTTTTTGTTGATTGAGATGAGAGGTCTGTATTGCAGAAAAATATCATTTTAAAGTCAAACATCAGTAATGATTCAAACATGGCTAAAGAATAAAACATACATGACTTTAGGAATACAGCTGTTGGATTGGAATGTTTCAAGTTCAATGGATTTTTTTTGGTTGAAAAATCACTCTTCCATGCAATTTTTAATTTTCTTTGCATCACAAATCCACTCTTCTCTAAAAGTGCAGTTTCATATTACACCTAATCCAGCGTAACAGAAGACTGCTGCTGAAAGATGCAGTCCTGCTCTGCTCCCTATTTTTTCAGAAAAGATCGTGTGGCCACGGAGTGAGTCAGTTCAGCTTGCTTTTGGAACACAGGAGGGAATTTGGTGGCAGATCAGTAAGTCGAAGCATCTCTGAGAACTGAGCTCTGTCTGTTCCCTCTGTCTGTTCCTTTATTATATTCATATGAATAACCAGATGTAAAACTAAACAAAAATCAAGTTCACATTCGACTGCAGATGCTTCCTGCCAGCAGAGCAAGTCGGCCTGCGTACTCTACTAGGAACTGTGGGGTCTGGGGAATGGTCACATTATACAAAGATTTGCATTCATGGATCACTGACAAATAGTTGTTTCGATAGCAAGCAGAAGTCATTTTGTATAGTACCTAGTTCATTTCAGTCAGTGCCTTTTCAGTGTAGCTTTCTCTTACATCTGATGCTAACTTAAGCCTTTGAGAATATAGGACTGGAAAAACTTCCTTGGTCATTAAGTGCAATTTCCTGTAGAAGACATTAAGTCATCCAGAAAGGTCACAAGACTATTCACTCTACTCTCTGAACTCCACAAGCCTCAAAACACTCCCAAATACCTGAAGATGGACTAAGATTTAAGATTTTAAAAAAGAAAGCTTGGGAATGAGAGTGTGACAGAAAGTGAGCAGGAGGGAAATGAGACTGCCTGCGCCCTACAGGGAATTCTGTAGGGTCTAGCTTATTCAGCATTGAGTAATGGATGCTGAATTTCAGGACTTGTTGCAAAGCATCTGGATATAGAAGTGGTGGCTGCCAGTGCCAAAGCAAACGTAGCAGAATTCATGCATCTAATTCCACTTTCAAGTCCCATATGGACGCAGCAGCAGCTAATCTGGAAGTGCCAATAAATGCTTGGACACAGCAGGAGGCAGCTGGCTGCCAGGATGGCATGCTGTGCTCTTCTTTGCCACTCCCAAGATGCAAGCAGGCTCTTGGATGGACTTGTTCTGGAAGCTGGATCTGGCCTCTGTGGCCCGTGGTACTTTAAGCACCCACTGATAATGTCTGGATGACCTTAGGAAGTAGATAATGTGTCTATAGAAAGAAGCAAATTAAAAACAAAAAACATTGCCCCCAGGGGTCTCTTCCTGTCTTAGTAGGGGGCAGAGTCTTTCCTGACTCCAAATCTAATTACTGGTTTAGCCTTGAGCATGTGTTCAAGATGTTAAAGCGGGCATGTTTACGGCTGTGCTCAAGTTTCCCCATCTATAAAATGGGAGTAGTAAGACAGATCTTCCTTTTGGAACTCTTTTTCTTTTTCATTAATATTGACACTTTCATCAAGGCCTGGTGATTTAAAAGTTTCCTTAAAAGAGAGAACTATTAATAGCAATTAATAGATTTAAATTCAACTTGGCCTGGGGTTGCTGTCTTATCATTGATAATCTTTTGCTTGGGATTGGCCAGATCTTTTGAAACTATAGCGTGTTAGCGTATGGGAGACGCTGTCACAGTGCAGTTTTTATGACTCCAGGACGCTGGTGGGAACATTCATGCCCTTACTGGAACTGTCCACCTCAATTTCTCCCTTTCTAAATCTATTCTTAATGTTTGATGCTGGAAGGTCTTTTTTTCCCGATTTTTGTGCCAGAGGTAAAGGTGAACCATCCCCATCTTAGTATGACATTTTTGTAAGGGATCATTTTCAAAAGATCTGGTTTTCTGCTTTCCAAAAGTCCCTTGCTTTCTGTTGTGGCATCTCACTGGTGCTTTTATGGACAGTGAGCTGGTACTTGGTGATTCCAGACCTGATACTTGGTGATTCCATACCCCTAGGAGGTTTCTGAGGTGCTGCTGATCCTTTAGCAGCCTGTCTGCTTGGTTTGAATTAGCTCATCCACATTTGCTAGCAGCGGGCGGTGGTGTTTATCTGACAGAAGTGTGCTACTGCAGTAGTAACGGCCGTCTGACACCAGTGGGTATGCCTACAAGCACGGGCTTCCAAAACTAAAGATTTTTTATTTTTTATTTTTTTGTGCCAAGTGATAGAAATATTTGGTAGGGAATTTTTAACCGTACAGCAGAGCTTTTTGTTATTTGAGTTTTCATGTTTTTCTAGGAACTGCTGCGTTCTCACTGTCCCCTCCATCTGGGAACAGCTGCTCGGAAAGGAGGGGAAAAAGGGTCTTAGCTTTAAGCAAAAAGGGGAGAGTGGCAACTGAAACCAGCTGCCCCGTGTGTGATACCGATACCCATGGCTGAGAGATATTCTCCCACTCATGCATTCTGTCCTATTTTGAAACAAGAGGCCGTTGTAAAGGGGACAAAAGAGCCTGCAGAAAAGCAGTCCCCGCAGTCGCTTTTGCCCTTACTTCAGCTGGCAGCGTTTTAGGGGATCCAAGTAAAAAATTTAACTGCTGTCATTTGATTCCCACCTCTCCTCTATCCTTTTCCACAAAAGACTTCACTGGAAATTATCCTACATGCACACAAAGCAATAAAATACTTCTGTATGCAGTCACTTGTCTCTCGTTGGTAAGCTGGCCCCGACAGCGCTGGGATAGATGTTTTCCTGATGCATCGCTGGAGGAGCTGAGGTGTTGGGGAGGGGGCAAGGAGGCTGATGTTGTCGGGTGACGTTTTTGCTTTGTGCTAATGTTTGAGCCCTCAGTAAATAAGACCAATCATTCTTTCTGCTCTCTGTGTGCTGCCACAGTCATCAGAGGCAGCTGTGAGCTCGTGGGTTGTTCTGCTGCCAGGAGGAGTCGTTATCTGCTCAGTACCTGTCTGCATCAAATCACTGCGGGCTGTTGCACCAACAGCACAGCTGATGCTCTGCTTAGCTGTCACTCACAATTCCAGCTTCTCCAGCAGCCTAAAACAGAAAATGCTTAGCAAATTTCCCCGTGGCAGTTTGCAGGTCAGTGAGGATGCAGATGCCCACCAGGAATTTGTCACAGGTGGTTTGGGGCAGCAGAGGCGTTCCTGTTCTGTAAATAAGTGATGTACCTCTTCCTTTCTTCAGCCACGCTGTTGAGTTGCTCTGTGTATGTCCTTTGTGTTGAAATGTAGAAGGACTGAAGTTATTTTTGGTTGTTTATAGCCTGACTTGATTTGAAAAAATGTCAGTTTAACTCATTTGTGAGCCTGTTGGTCACTTCTGAGCAATGCAAGGGGAAAGTTGAGCAAGAACACCTGGACAGAAAAATATGGTGTGCAGTGAAGCTCCAGTTCTGGGCTGGTGATACCAGCGGGATTTCTCCTCCAGAATGAATGCTTTTGATACGCCCTTGGCAGAATGTTACCGTTCCCTTTCCCAGAATCCCATCTGCAGGGGACACGCAAGTGTCGTTTGCTCCCAGGGCCTTACTGGGACTATGGCCTGATCTCTAATTTGTGCTAAAATGTGTTTAATGGTGGAAATGTCCTTTCTGCTCATGGCATAACAAAGGGTCGTGTCCATCCCGACCTCCCTGTAACCAGGAGCACAGGAGCAGTGCTCGGTCAGCTGCAGCAGTTCCAGAATGCTCCTGCATCGCTTCTGCCAATGTTAACAGGGGATGGACAACCCTGTGAGAAGTTTAGGAGCAGAAGTAGTTCAGAAATGCCCAATTTGTTGCATTTCTTTTCAACCACTTGGCTGGGCGGCCTCTCTGCAGAGGTTTTCACGTGCTGCTTTAATCAGTGCCATAACGTCCTCTGTCCGACGGGTGGGTTGGTCTGTTCTGTTACCATTGGTTTTGGTTTGTGCCGTTAGCACTGGTTTTGGTCGGTCTGTCCCAGTAGCGCTGGTTTTGTCCAATGTTAATGATAGCAGAGGAATGTACTGGAATGTAAAATCTTCCCAACTCATTGCAGTTAGGCTGCGTAAAAGGCCGTGTATGACGAGGTGCTGAGCCAGCTGGATACAGCCAGCAGCCACCTGAGCAGCCGCTGTCCCCGGTGAGCCCCTGAGGTCTCTCCCGAGGGCAGAGACGCGGTTCCGCGATTTGCGGCGGCCCCGGCTGCAGCTCCCGTCACTCCGCGTGCTCGGAGCTCGCCCGGCGCTGGGGCTGTCGCGCTGCTGAGCCCCCCCCGGCCGCCGCGCAGCGCCTCTTCCGTCCCCNGGCTGAGCTTGCGGCCGGGGGGCGGTGGCGGTCCCGGGAGGAACGTGGACGGGTTTTCCCCCGCGGGGCGACGGGAGCGGCCCCACCGCTGTGAGGGTGCGCGAGGTTTGCGGGGAGGAGGATGCTGAGCGTTTTGTCCCCGGGCTCTGCCTTTTGTTCCCATTTCTGCTCAGTTTTGCTGTCACGCTCTTCATTGCTTTTCTTCCCTTTTTTTTTT
>WBMW01003488.1:662151-809824 GCA_013396635.1 Penelope pileata
TTTTTTTTCCCTCCCCTCCCGGACTTTTAAATAACTTCTGAAGTTCTCTCCTCTCCCGAAGCGCGGTTCCCGGTCCCGTCGGGGCGCGGCGATGCGGGAGCACCGGGAGGGAGCGCTCGGCCCCGCCGCCGCGTCCCCGTCCCGCCCGCGCACTCTGCGCGCCCCGCGCTGTCACGGCCGCGGGGGGAGCGCCGGGAGGCGACAGCAGTGGCAAAAAGCGTGGAAAAGCGAACTCGAAACCCCGGTGGAGTGCAGGGCTCCCATCAGTGCCGGCTGTGCGGAAGCTTTGGGCTCCTTTCCCCCCCACCTCGAGTCCCCCTTCCCGGGGGCTGCGGGTGAGGTGTCCCCGCTCAGTCCCCGCTCAGCCCCGGGAGTGGCCGCGCCGTGCGGGGATCGCGGTTCTGTGCGGCTCCGTTGTGACATTTACAGCGATGCACACTTTGTTCTGGAGCTTATTTCTTACTTAATTAATGCCATTGTGTGTATTACATCTGGAAGTGCCAGAATCTGCTTGATACAAGTCTTGTAGATTATTAGAAATTTTAGGTGTTTTTTTTTTTTTTTTTTTTTTTTTTTTTTTTTTTTAAATTAGCGTGGAAGAACCTTTGGCTCGATCGCTTGCAACAAATGTAACACTTTAACTTAAATATTTGTACCGGTTTCCGGTTTTGTTACACTTTCAGCATAAAGTTCGGACTTCCCTGGGCGATGCTCTGGGCATCCCATGCTCAGCCCTGACCTCGGGGTCTGGGTCCGGTATCCCCGGCGCTGCCCATCAGCGCCCCACGGCCCCTCCGCCCCATTGCCCACGGCCCCTCCGCCCCATTGTCTGCTCGGAGCGGGGCCGCCTTTGAAGTCGGAGCCTGTAGGAAGTAAGGAGACTATTTGCTCTATTAAAATTCCTCGGTATTTCCTCTGTTTAACCACAGGCCACTTCCCCTCTGCCACTCGGAGCACTGCAGGGACACTGACTGATTGAAAAGCCACCGGCCCCGGGGTGACTGCGGCCCATTCAAACAGATATTCTCATTGCAGGTTGTTAGTAGGTGGTGTCTAATTAATGTAAATTGAGGACACGAACGAATCCTGACATTTTATAAGGTGGAAGGCATACAGTGAAAACGTCTGCACGTGTTAAATGAAGCAGCTGAACAGAGGGAGCTCTCAAGGGTATGAATTATCCAGAAAGAAGTCAGCTTTTGGTATTTTTGAACAAAAAAAAAAAAAANCTGAGTGTTCTTACGTCCCCTCAGATGCACATGTTGGATATTTTCCTGTGCTAAAACCACAGCAGCAGGGCACTTCTCACCCCTGTTTGATTGTTTGTGTGTTGGGTTTGGAAATCTGCATTCACCTGAGTAATGCTCATTTTTCTTCTCTCTACAAAACATAGTTTTAATTTTCCTCAGTGTTAGGTGGCAGGGAAAGCTTGGCTGGATGGCAGCACGCACTGGGCCATGGCTATCAGATAGTGAAGAGGAAGCATCCAGTAATCTGATTCACAGCTCCCAAAATGTTCTCAAATAGGTCACATTTCAAAGCTCAAGTTGTTAAACATGACTTTAACAACGTACATTGCGGAATGCACGCCCGTGTTTATCACTTTCTCAGGTGGTATGGGGTGGGAGCTGACCACGTGTGTGCAGCACAGTGAATACCAGGCTGAGTAACTTTGAAAACATCCGTAAGAAATAGATCTGATTTCAGTGGGACCAGGGTTTTAGAATATGGATCAGCTTTGCTAGGAGTAGGATTTGTTTTACTGATGTTTAGCACCAATTTTAATGTATTCCTACACTTAACAGTATTCCAGATTGAGGTACAGCATTTGCTTAAAGCAGAATAGTATTGCAAAGTAGTTTTCCATATGGATGGTCTTACCACATCATATGCATACCTTTATCCAGAAAAAAAATAAACCAGAGTTGGGCCTCTGTTAATCTAGAAAAAGTGTGTCTGCATGGAGAGCTGTTCTGAAAAAGTGTTCTCTGACTTTTTTTATTCTACAAACAGGCTGAGGCAGAATTGGCTGTGATGTTGATTTGAATATATTTCAGATTCATTTATTCAGTGTTAAACACATGAGCAACTTTACTCTCAAGTTGTTTTGTGGATTCTAATGGGAGTACACACTTGAGTAACTTCTTTTTGTTTGCCTAATTCCTCTGAAGATTGTGGCACTGAACCGTGTTCAGTGGTGTAAAGCTTAAAATTAATGAGACTGTATGACGAGGAGGAGTAAACAGCCTTTTAGCAACCTTCTCTCCCCCTCTCTGGTTAGCAGGGAGTCGGACCTTTCTTTGCTCTGCTGAGCACAGCTCAGCAAACACCCCGGGGGCTCTCTGTTCCCCTGCATTCTCCCCTGAAACTCTCCCTGGGCCGTCATCTGTGTTCCTTGTTTGAGGAGCTTTCTTCACCTTCCCATTTCGTAGCAGGGACTCTGAAGATCCCTATTTTCTGCCGTTTCTCTACCAGGAGCTCTGCCTGCCCCTCTTCTTCAGGCTTGTGCTGCTGGGTTCCTGCACTGATCTCCTCGAGCATCCCTCTCTGCAGCTGGAGTTTTCCTAAGTGCAGAGCTGAGGCATGCCAAAGCAATTTTCTCAACTAAATCTATGTTTTGGGAACGTTATTTGGGAGGAAGAATGCCTTGTAAAATGGTAAGAAATAACTTAGTGGAGTTTAAATTCCTCCCTTTGGTTCCTGTTATTTTCCGTCAGTTAAAGAGTCAGATTTTTCTCTTGCAGGGTATTCAAACATTTTGAAAGGTGTTGAGCAGAGGACGGAGGTGAGATGAAGGGCAGTGGAAGGTGTTAATGGTTGCCATCACAGGGTTCTTTAATCTAGAGACAATTCCCAGTTGCTTGAAAGCTCTGCAGACCAGATGCCAGCAGTTCTATATCCCCTATTTTTCTGATTTTTTTCTTTTTTAATCAATAGATTTCTTTCCACTGGCATACAGAACAACACAATAGCGTTTTGGAATTGATTAGATGTGTCCCTCCAGGCTTAGTGCATTTCTCTGGTTAGATGTTATGCCGCACGTGGAGTGTGAAGCCTTCCAAGCATGGGTGGTCATGCAGGTAGGCATCCCTGTTTCTTTTTTTTAAGCTTAAAATTTGGCTTTTAACTTTTGTATTTTCCCCCTGCCCCGATGTCGTTTGTCAGGTAGTGTTAGCTGGGATGGTGACACCATTTCTACTCTGGTGTCAAAAAGTGTTAATGGCAGTCTGCATATTGAAGTTAATTGAAAAATGCAGTGACCCAAGGATGTTAATGTTAAAATAAGCAGATGAATGTTTATTTAGGAGCTCAGAGGCTATAGAGTTTAAATTCTATGCTCCCAGAATGAGCAAAGACACCCAGAGAACAAAAATTGAAGAAATGTAAGCCTCTGTATGTCATTGACAACAACTTCCAGTCTTAATGAAAATTGATTTCCTTGTATATTGCTCTTGGGAAATGGGAATGTGATGCTAATTAATAAGCTGTTGACCCAACAAGACTGCTACAGATTTGATTTATTTCCTCTTGAGATCACGTCCCTTAGTTTAGATGTCAAACTCCACTCTCTGCCTTGCTTCTCCCCCACCCCCAACGTGCTTTTGAGTCAACAGAAGTGCAGTAGCTGCTGTGTCACAGTTGTTCTTCAGTGTGTCTTCAGATTTTAAATTAGCAAGTTCTTTATTAGCTTAATACTTCCTAGCCCACTGGTGAAAAGATGTTAAGCAGTCATGATTAGGTGATACTAGCTTTTCTTTAGTTAATTATTTGTTAACATTAATACAAGATGGATGTTACTTAATTAAAACTGCAACATTTAAAGGGTGTTTAATAAGGACCAGGTGTCTTTTCCAACAGAACAGTCTAAAGATGATGAAACAGAGCTTTGATGTAAACTTGCCTGCTTAATTCTGCTCAAAGGCTGAATTTTACCCGTAAATTTAGTATGTTGTTTGGAAGCCAGCAAGATAACAGGAGAGCAAAGCATTGCCAGAGACCCATTAAACTCAGATGCCATTCTTAATTTATAATAATAAAAATATTTTTTTTTAGAACATACTGATTTGTTATACTGCTACTGGTATAACAAAGTGTAATCAAAATACTTTTTTTTTCCTGAAACTTTTTGTTAATGTGTCCATGCCATGGGTTGTTTTTATATATGAAAGCGAATGTTATCAGTGAATGCATCACACCTAGAAAAAGACAAGTTATGTGCATTCTCCCTACATTAATCATAAAATATTTTGTGGAAGAAGTACAAGCTACAGTATAACTGAAGATAAGGAGCTACGTACTGACATCTGAAGCACTTTATTTTAGGTTGTGATGGTTTGATGCCCTGTTTAAGGATCAGAACCTAAGTGCAGACTTGGACAAAGATGTTATACTCTAATGCATGCAGTATTTGACCGGTGTCTTGTTTAGCTCTTTGTCTTTTCCAGCTCTCTTCAACAGGAGTCAACTCATGTTAACACACAAAGCTTCTACATATTTTTCCCCTGAGACTTTGATCATATACGTATTTTGTTTATTATTGAGTACGATCTTATGCCAGTGATGGATAGACTCATTTCTGTAGTTTTACTGCAATATCTATTTAGCAGAAACATATATATTATTGCTTTGAGTCTGTCAGCCAAACTAAGATATAAATGTATATTTTTACATGCTGAACCTATATTACTTAATAAATCTTACAATCAAGAACATATCTAAAATAGTTCCTGGATTTATTTAAAAAAATTAATAGTAAATATTGGTGATCTAAGTGGATTGGAGAGGATTCTCTAAATTAACTGCCCTTTATTGAATTCTTGTACCTGTATAAACCAGAGAGGTGTAATTTTTGGAAGTGGATCTCAGGATTCTGTATGTATAGACAATAAATGTTAAGGAACAGAGGAAAGTACAGTTAAGAAATGTTTCTTAACAAACTCCGTTGGCTGTCCAGTTTCTGTGAGGTCTCTCTATATCATGTTCTATCTAATGAATTCTTCCTTATTTGCCACCAGAACTCAGAAATGATCAGTGAACCTATTTCTAGTAAGTATATAAATTCTTCATGCTGTTTTCTGAAGTTTGTAAATGCTTTCCAACTGCAGGTTGTTAACTGGTTTTGCTTGAGCTTATTGGTTGTGCTTTTACATCTGACTTGAAACCACTTTGAGCACAAACTTTCTTGGTTGGCCACATCTATCTACAAGGCTCCGAGTTTTGTTTCAGAAAGGGCTTGGGGTTACCTACTCCACAGTGCCAGTGCACCTGATGGCTACATGTCAGTGTCTGAGTTTTTGCTACGTCTTTTAGTAACACACGTTTTCAGTGATCTCTGCTTACCAAGCTGTCTGTCCCACAAATTGCTTCTTGCTGGCCTCCAGTGCAGAGAATGCTGCTGACACCTGGTGCTGGCCTCGCTGCTCAGGCCCGTTCCCATCGGGAGGGTTGGCCAGCCATCCCTGGGGAGCATTGTCCATGTGAGCTGCTTCTCGCCTACAGAACGGCAACACGCTTCTGGTTAATTCACTGAGTGACTGCAATGAAGAACATCACTCTGAGGAAACAAACTTCCTGTGCTGGTTGAACAGTTCCTCACAGAAATTGTTGGAAGTCATTTTAGCTGGGGCCCATCTCATACAAGGAGCTTTAGAGAGTGAGCTGTTCCTGACAAGGCAAGTGTGGGCAGGTGCCCGTCCAGCAGTGACTGTCGTGCTATCTCTGCAGAGTTGGACTAAAGCTTCATCCCTGCCCAAAGTCCAGTTTCCAGGCTTCCAAACAGAGCACCAGAGGGGACTGTCAGTATAAAAGCTTTACGTTGTAAGGGAAGTTGTGGATAAGCAAGAGGGTTTCATATACTATCTTTTAAAATGTTGTCATTAATAAGCAGTCCATGAAGCCACACATACAAGCCACATCCGTGTCATTGCTCCAATCCTCTTGCCACCTCCCACTGCTATAGGGATGGATTCCTGGAGCACAAGGGGAATTAAATGTGCAGGTAGGGATTTGTTCTACATTTGAATTGATCATTAGAGATTCAGCAACCTTCTGCACCTTTCAAGATGTACCATGCTGTTTTATATTCCATATCATTAGAAAGCTGTTAGTGTTGCACTGCTGTTGGCATTGAAGGATCATTGCAGACAGCCTGGTTTGTTATTCCACAATGGATGCAGAAGTCCGCTGGGTATGGCATAACTTTGGTACTCTGTTTTTGGCACAGCATTCAGGTGGTAAGGGCAAAAAGAAGCCAACCCTGTGGCTAAGGAGTGTCTGCATCCTAATTTGGTGTTCTCTTCAGTGGTCCCCCACATCTCTCCTCTCCTGGCTGGTGATGGGGATTTTTCATATATCTGAAATTCAGAGTGCTCTGTCAAAACCCAGTATGGGGCACATACTAAGTGGCTTTCTGTGCTTTGTAAGCCCTCTCCTTTCATTGCTAGGCTTGTTAAAGGTAGTAGGTGATGTACACCTCCTTTGCACAGGTGAATATGTTCCCTCTATTGGCTTAGAAATTGGTGTCTGCTTCTGCCAGAGAGATCCAGCACATGAAACTCCTCTGTTCCTTCTTCAAGCTGAGTTACCAGTAATGGCCCTGGATAAGTTCCTTATCTGTAATGACCAGGTTAAAAAAGTTAAGTATGAAATCCTTTCCATAGTGTGGTGTGACTAATTAGGTCTGGAGTTGTGGCTAGAAAAACCTTTGCAAGGCTTATGCAGGGATGAGGTGTAAGTACTGTGACAAGTTTAAGCATTGGCCTGCAGGTGTGCATGATGCAGAGCTAAGGGCAGGGATTCTTTTCTTCTAGATGCTCTTCACAAGTGAGCAAAGCTTTCAATAAAGTGTCAAAATCTGTTAGTAGTGTCTAAGTAGATGTGTGGAATAGATGTCATAGGGATCTGTTAGATGCATGTCCTGGTCTTCCTGCCTGTTTCTGAAACTTAAAGCTTGAGGTGCACGGGCACCCTTTGTTCTTGTTCTTGTGGATCTGGTCCTGGGCTGTTCAGGAAGACAGTAAATCTACTTCTAGGGCTCATCACTTATTCTGCTTCTTTTAATGCATTCAGAAAAATGTGTGAGAGAGCTTTGTCCCAAGAGATTTCATGCTGGATCAGATGTCATAATCTCCTCCTGCCAGCCTGAAAACATAAACTCTGAAATGTATGTTCTGGTTAATTCAACACAATCAGAGTTGTGTGTGCCTGTGACTGATCTGAATCAAATTTGAACCACTCGGTGATCGGATGGCGTGCAAAGGTGGTTGGGAAATGGTGGCCCTGTGCTGACAGATGCACCTTCTTGTTGGCTGCTTGAAGTCTGCAGGCAGCAGGCCCAGAGTCCACACCTGGCCTTTTCCTAACAAATCCTGTGCAGAGCAGAAGGTGTCACAGATCGTTGGAATATCTCCAAAGGAAGTGCTGTTGAAATGTGTTCTGTTCTCCGTGACCTTTGTATTCTGATGGCCCAACATTGAAAGAACAGGCTGCTCCTGTCCCTGATTGACAGAAACTAGAAGGGACAAATGAGGAGCATGCAGAGTTCAAAGGGCTCCAACTAAATGTGTGTGAAGTCATAAATTGCTCTGAGCTGGGAGAGTTCCATTAACAAGTCGACAGCATCAGTCCAAGTCTCGAGGCTGCACTGTGGAGGAGATAAGGGTGCAGTTCTGCTTGGGGCTGCATGTTCTGTTTAAAGGTTGCTAAATAATTCATTTTTATTAATCTGTCTATCTATGATTCTCTTCCCCCACAACACTGTATGTGATAGCCATTTTTACACTCACAGTAATATGGCAATGCCAGGTTGTCCTCGTGGTTGGTGGGCGGACCTGGATTTTAATTTCTGACCTTCCCTATCTGCTTTGCTCTTGTATCAGTGGGAGGAACTAGATATTTCTGATCTTACTTCTGACTACATTCAAATCCAACCATGCAATCAGTGACTTCTCTGACTTTTTTTGTATACGGCTGTGGGAAAATTCCTGGTTGGCTGGCTATGAATTAATGAAAATCCTTAGAATGCTTCACTAATGATAGCTCCTGTGGCTTTAAAAATGCTATTCCCTTTTTTAATTTGAGGGAGGTCACAGAGGTTTACAGAAACTAAGAAAAGAAACCTTAACATCTGGTTGTGCTCTGCTGATGACTGCTTTTGTGTGAAGAAAAGTTATGGCGTCTCCTCAGCATCAAACGCATTCAAGGTGATCCTTTCTAAGGACGCTTTGCAAGAACACTTTTCACTCAAACTGTGTTTTCTAATTAATTTTGCTTTGTGTTTTCAAATGGAGGATTTTAGTCTTAACCATGTCATGGGAACCTCAAGCTCATTTTCACTTAAAAAACACCCAAGACCCTACCTTTATAAAATAAACTTATTTTGAGCTTTCTACTTACAAGGTAAACAATATTTATGTATATTTCTATTATTTTTCTTTACTTTGTAGAACTCTAAGATAAAAGCAAACTGTGGGGTAAAATTCTGGGATATATGGAGTTAAGAGGTTTTTTTTTGTTTGTAGATGGTGTTCACGGTGAAGTTCAATTTCATCCATTTGCACCTGAAGTTCCAAAGAGTAATCTGAGTTGCAGATGTCCCCTTTCTGTAATTTTAATTCTGTGGGTTAAAAGATGACCTTTTAAATAACGCACATTAAATTTGTGTGCCAGTGGAGCTCAGCTCGCAGGAAGGCTCGCTCTGAGAATGTGTAGGTCCAGACCGTGAATCTTCGAACCTGTCAGAGCTGGAAGCTGTCGGCTGCTCCGTTAAACATGTGTGTGCCAGGTGTGACTGGCCTGGGTTCAGGCAGCACAAAAAATTACAGCTTTAACAGATTTAATAGTCACGTGCCCACTGTATCCTATTATCTTTTTATTTTGTACAACGATTCAAACTATATGCAGACGTGTGTACGTTATTTGCCATTTACCTGTGGAAACAACACTCTCATCAGCTTTTCTTTTAAATATAGAAGACCTCTGAGCATTTTTATTTCTGTTTTGTTTTGTTTAGTTCATTTTGTTCAGATCGGTGGCAAAACACTGACTTCAGTTTGGGTGGGTGTTTGCCTTTTACAGCAGAAGTGGCTTCACGCTCGGTGACTACCAGCGCTCTGCAGCTGGCCCTGGTGCGGGAGCTGGGTGCTCAGCCCAGCAGCAGTGCAAGCCTCACCTGGCTGCTGCCGTGTGCATGGCATGGCTCAGCTCACCCACTTGGATGCTGTTATTTCCGCAGTACCTTCCCATGGGGAGAGTCTTTGGGTGCATCTTCTCAGCCCAGGGCAGTGCTGCAGGCAGCAGAACCGACCCAGAATGAGCAGAAGGGCGGTGCTGGTGGGGACAGCACTTCCTAACAGTTGGCAAACGGGGTGATCTCTCATGCTCAGGGTTTCTTGGTAGCAGCTACCTTTGATCTGTGTGCTGCATAGGTGTGTACTGAGCATCCCGAGTGGTGTGTTGTCATCGTGTGGTTGCTGCAGGGTAGATTTACATCTTCATTTATCACATAGTAATAAGTTCCTTGTATAAACAGGCCCTTGTATAAAAGGGCCTGCAGGGCTGGATTTTCCTCTAAAAGTGCTGGAGGAGCTTTGGGTGCAGCTGCCCAGGTGATGAAGGCCATCATCCCCTTCCCTGCTGCTCAGGTGCTGGTCTGTGCCTGATCCCAAAGTCCCTGCAAAGCCTCCATGGACTGCTTCATATTCAGTGCTGCCCCTGGTTACAGGCAGCAGAAACGATGTGAGGACAGAAGCTGGGACCGGTAAGTTGTGTCACTTGTGCTGAGCTAAGGGCTGCTCTGTCTGGACGAGCTGTAGATACGGTGCAGGAGGGAGGTGCTGCTGTGTCACAAAGCTTTTCGGTGAAGTTTTCAAGCTTGTGCCCCTCCAAACCTTAGAGATATGTGGTATAAATGGGTGGTTTCAGGCTGACCCTGTAAGCGTGTGTGGATCTCTAGAAGCTTGGAGTGGGGTTTTGAAAAAGAATGGAGTGCCCTAACTCCCATTAACTTTCAATAGGATTTGTTCTCTTTTGTGGCTTGGGGTGTAGCTGCCTTTTATATTGACTCACAGGGAAGCTGGTGAGAGCAGCTTTCACTGCCATCTGCTTCCTCTCACTTCAGCATTTGCCCTTCCCTCCCACCTGTGTTAATGCACCTGTGTGGGAGCTGCATGGTAAACGATGTTATTCAGACCCTTCGGATGGAAAGTATCCCTGCTTGTTTTTTATCTTCTTCTTTTTCCTTCCCTACTTGGGTCATTTCAATCACACGGGTAAAGAGGTCCCCAGGCCTCGCTGCAGTCCTTGCCCAGAGGCGAGCGGCAGCGTGGAGGGGGAGCCCGGGGCTGGGCAGGGCAGGCAGGAGCTCCCCCACCTCATTTGGGGATGAAGTCCATCTGCCATGCAGCAATTTGAATACTTCTAAAATTCCCACCAAAAGATGGGCCAAATGTCAAGTCAGCAGCTTCAATTAATTATAAAGCACTATCTAAGGTCTTGCTTTTTCTGTTAACAGCAGAAACATTTTGCTAAGATACTTTTCAAAGAATATCAGTAACACAAAATGTTCCAAAATAGTTACAGCTTTGCTTTATTGTTTACATTTTTTTTCCTGCCATTTATATTGGTGGTGTTTAGTTATCTTTACCTTCACTTACCTCCCTGCACCCCCCCTGTTTTTTGTTTTTTTTTTTCTTTTTTTTTCTGGCAGGAGTAATAGGTTAACCACAAAAAAATTAAAGTAAAACCCCACAGCCACACACCTAAGCCAGCCTGACCTGTAACAGGTGAAAAGTTATTATTCCATGCTTCTTCAGAACATCAATGGAAACAAAACCTTTATCTTTTATTCATTAGCTAGGAATAATGCAGGTTGGGATAGCTTAGGTTTCTCCATGTAGTTGCATTTGTAAAAGTAATTCACTAATCGTGCCATTCACTTTTGGGGGTCTTTTTCAGGAAGGACCACTGGCCGTGAAATGTCATGCAGGGCTTGGAAATGGGACATTCAGCTCCCAAAAGAATGAGCTGCAGGGGCAGAACTTTCTTTTTTCATTACATTCTGGCAGTAAGTGCAGGAATCAAAGGCACAAACCAAATGCCGGAACAAAGCCCGGTATCACCTGACCCCATCGGTGGATGCAGCTAGCTGCTGTTGGGGTGGCCACGTTCCATTTGCTGTCGATGTTTTAGTTATTGCTTGGTGTTTTCCACTCAGCTGCAGAACTCAGTGATGTGCAAACTCCAGTAGCTGATTTGTGTGTGTGTATGTGGAAAGCTGGTCCGTAGTTAAAGGTGTGGTCCCACCCCCATCTGGTTTTGGTGCCACAGAAAACAATTGTTTCCATGTTTGGGTTTTACAGCCACGTCCAGGTAGTTTTCCAGTTGTACGTTATCATTTCTACTTGAGGTGAAACTTAATTGGCCTTTGCATCTACTTCTTTATTTACGACAGCAGGGTAATTTTGTTTTGATGGAGACAAAGTTTTGAACTGGAATGGTTTTACATTCTGTGTTGTATTAATGTTTCCGTTCAGTGGCTTAGGATTGGTTATTTCTGAATTCAGTTTAGCTTTGATAAGAAGTGAAGTAAATGTTTTAGAGGAGTGCACCTTCAATTAAACTTTTGTTTTTCATCTGTGTATTTGAACGCTTAAACTCTTAAACATTGCATTGCCCTCCTGCCTCCCAAAGATGCCTGCTAGAAGGAAGCTTGTGCATGGCATTAACTGTCTGTGTAGAGACTTCTTTTTTTTAGAAGAGATTGTTTCCTGCAGAAAAAGATCAGTTGGTGTGTGGATCTCGAAAGCACAACAGGTTACAGTATTGTTGGAAATGCTTTTCTAGTATTTTTAAAATCAAGAGACTTTTTCCATAATTTTATCAAAGTCGCATACCCCATGGCTCTGTTTTTGTTGCACACGCTGACGGTCTGTGGATAACATTACATTTTTTCAGCATGAAACCGAACACTTCAAATCCCTAAAGCAGTCTCAAATTTATGGTTAATAAAAGAATTTATTGTACTGAATGTCATCTGTTATATCACTCTGGGAACAGAAACTGGCAGTGAGCGGACAGGAAATAGTTCCATTTCAAATCACTTCAATCTCATGGTCTGGGGCAAAAGTCTCTGATTTCAGAAAAAAATCACCGTGAATATCAATGTAATGGAAATACTTAGTTATCACATTTTAATTATCAAAGTGTTTCATGTTTTTTTTTTCTGCTAATAGTGTTTTATGTAAGCATTATTGGTGTCATATTTTCTGTGTTGCAGTATTAATCCCTCCCTCTTTTCGAGGCAGAAGGGATCTCAGTGCTGTGTTCTCGGTTGCTCCCTGTGCGCACGGAGCGAGCAGCGGGTTGAGCAGCCGCTGTGCTGCAGCCAAAGCGCTCTGTGCAGCCAGGCTGAGGTGTCTGTATTTCTCATGCGTTAAGCAGTATTTCAAATGCTTCAAACACTTCAAAACGTAGAGCTGTTCAAAGAGTTAAACATAGAACTGGGTGTGTTTGGGGGCCATTATAACCAGGAGGAAAATGTCTGCATCTTCATCTTCAGCAGATACTGACATCCTGATAGAGGACGTGTTTTTATTTTCGTACTGCTGTGCATTAGGTTGCTGTGGTTCTAAAAGTTTGGAACCAATTGATCAGATTGTTTATATATTTTGTTCTTTAAAGCATGTGTACTGGAGGCAGAAGTGTTCCTTACTTTAGCGATACTGCGTTGGACTGCAGTTTGTGTAGAGAGGTTTTTGAGATGTCAAGCAACAGAACTACATTTGTCTTTAAAGGTGTCAGCTTTTTGTTAGTGCAAATAAGCTTATCTGGCATTATTTTAAGGAAGTTGTTGTGGGAAGAGCTTGTGAAAAGAAAACATGTAGTGGCCGTGTGAGTATTAAATGCAGTAGATAATTTGAGCCCTTTCTCTTTCTGCCAATTGGTTTCATTTTATGGTTTGATGAAGTTAAAGGTGGAAGAAAAAAGGAAGGAATGGTAGTGCTCCAAAGGAAGTGATGGAACTCTAGTGTGATTCCTTTCTTTTTGGGAGTGGTATACTGTGGTGTGACACAGGTCCTTTTTGAATAGAAAAATTGGTTCTGAAGCCCTTTATTGATGATTTTCCAGAACACTGACAAGCTGTGGATCAAGGCGTCTCTTGTGCCTTGGGGATCTGGGCTGGAGCAATGATTAGACAGAGATTAAACAAGGTTCAGACAATATGTGCTGTATTTGCTTGGTTGGGTTCTCTCCAGTCAGAGTAAAACGACTGCACAAAGCCAGTGGTTTACCTGCAAATGCAGCCAGTGCTCCCTGGCACTAAGGCTGGAGCAGAGCTGGCTCCCTGTTCCTGCTGGAGCCTTGCAGGAGGCTCAGCGCATCGCTGCTCTGAAAGCGACCTTTGTTCCTCATTACATGTTTTACATATTAATTTTGTAAGTTTTTTTTCTAAGTCTCAGTGGATTATACTTCAGGTTTCAAACAGTTCTTGTCAAACTTATCAGCACTTATTGTCTGTTATCCTGGTTATACTATTGTAGTAACTTAACCTTGCACCTTATTACTAATCAAAACAACTCAAGCAAATAATCCACACATTCTAATGTGGGAAACTGTGTGTCTGTTTTCTTTCATAGCCAAGCCTTAGCTTCTGTATATCAGCCTGCCTTTACTTCTACCAAGTAGGCTACTTAAGCATACTTTTGTTTTGATTTGCATTTCTGTGAAGCTGAAAGACAAACCTTAATGAAGTCAAGACTCGTTTAACTCAGGTAGCTTGGAAGTTTCTTATTGTTTGGGTGATGGAAAAAAAATACGTAAAAGCAAAGCACTCTCCTTTCAAAGCAAGGAAAGATTTGAACTGTAGATTTGTCCTAAAATTTACTAGGATGAATATCACCAAAGAACATCAGCTGCAGTCTGAGTCCCATACACAGAATATGAATGCAGAGCATAAGTGTAAATACACAGAGTATAAATGAAGTCCTCACTCTGAGTACTTTGCTTTCTAAAATTACTTAACAGAAAACTGGAGGAAAGGAAATTCTCTTATCCCATTTTACAGATGAGAGGCATAAAAGATATTAAATTCCTCAAAGTTGTAGATACAGAGTATGGATAAAACAGGAAATGAATCTCTGTTTCCTGAGTCTCTGAGCAGGGAGAAATCACATGGCTGCTCTTCTGTCCAGCATTACTGCAAAAGGTGCCTGTGGTTTTTTTTTTTTTTTTTTTTTTAATGGTCAATGCTTATAGTACAATACGTATAAAGCAGATCACAGAGAGAAAAAGTGAGATTAAAAATGCATCATTTTTCAGTCTTAAGGCTTTACAACCATCACCATCCATGCTGCACATTACTGCAATGCTGCAGGAACGTGCCGGTCTGCGACGCGCTGGTACGGAACGTGCATGGATTGGGCAGGTACAGCTCTGGCCTGGGTTGGCCTTTTAGGTGTTACCATAACACAAAGACTGTGCAAGAAAACATGAGAGACTGCTGTCTTCACTGGTTTTTTTTTCACTTGAACAGCTTCTCTGTGTGATAGTGTTCTAAAATGATTTTTTTTATTCCTGTTAAGTGTAGAGAGATGGGTGAAACTACCACTTAGAGCGGTAATTCTTCAGAGTCCTTTCACTTTAAGGCACTCTGTGTGGAGCGAGTCTGGATCTCATTGGTGCTGTTTATATGGAATCCAGCGGAAATTCTTTAGAACAGCAGAGCAGTGGTATTTGTCCTGAGGTGAAGTGTGCTTCGTGCCATTCCTGCCTCTTGTCAGTGCAGGTGGTGAGAGCAGACCCACGTGCCCAGCCTTCATTTGTGCATTGCATGTTTGATGTCAGAGTTCCTGTTATTTTTCCCCCAGGTGTGATTTCATATTACTTATTAATGAATTATGTCAATTTATCATTTGAAAGAAAGCTACTTTGACAAACAAACAAACAAACAACAACCAACCAAACAAAACACCACCACCAATAGCAACAAGAAAAACCCCAAGATGTAGATTTGGTATAGATTTTTCTTTTTTTTTTAATTTAATGATCTAATTTTAACCATTATCCGAGAAAAGAAAGTGCCATAAAGTTCTAGGAACTGGGTAAGAGCAATCATGAAAATCTCGGTAAGAGCTTCATGAAAATATTGCAAGACCTGAAGCAAGACCCATGCATTTAAAGCCCAAGCAGGTTGTGATGTTTGTTGTGTGAGATGGTGAGCTTTAGCAGAGACACATTTCATGTCAAGAGGTGTATTAGTTAGTATGTTAGATACTGATTAATAAACAGCAGTTATGAACTAGCCATTTACTACGGACAGAATGTGTAACCTTTGCTTTGGCTTCCTTTCAGAAGCTCTTAACGTTAAATGCAGAGGAAAAAAGCATCTCTTAAACTGTTTTACTTGTTCAAGTGTATTATAAAGTGTGATATCCATAGGCTGTAACTTTTATTAGTGGAAACTGACTGCAGTCAGACTGGAGTTTCAATACTGTTCCAAACATTAAATGTCTATTTCAAAATTTGTATTTGGATTTCTTTTTTAGTAGTAAAAAATCTTATGGGACTCGATAGCACGTAAGGCCCAAAGAGTTTGCCAGTGCAGATATACTTAAAACACATGCATTTCCTTGATTTTTTTCCAACAATAAAACTTAGCAATACTTAATGCTTTTCAGCTCCAAATACTGAAGAGAAATGAGCACATAGGAATATTTGAATGTGTTCTCTCTTTTCTCCTTTTTTTCGTGGTGCAGTCTCAGTGACCACGATGGCAGAAGCTGTGCTGTGCAAAGAGCTGGCTGCACAGCCTGAGGAGGGGTACAATGCCTGGGTCTGCAGGGTGTGAGAGTCACATCCTAAGGGGAGGAAAGTCAGCCTTGATCAGGTGAAATCTGGCCCATCTAAAGAATTTGCCTCCTTGGAAAGCTGCATTTTGTGTGGCTTTATTGCGTTGTGTTCTCATTCCTGGCGTTGGCCATCATTTGGCAGAGCTTTTCCTGCCTGAATGGCTGCAGGAGGGAAAGCTCCCCTTGGCTCGTGGAGAGCGGCCGATGCTGCTGAGTGCTGCTTCTTCCAAGTATCCTTCAGGTGGACCAGAAATGTTCGTGCAGCTTTGTGTGCATTTCTGACACGTTTCAAATGGAGGTTTTTTGGCTGCAGATACGATGGCTGTGCTCCATAGAGGTTAACCAGCAGTGTATAAATTCCCTGGCAGCTGAAGCTTTAAATCTGCAGCCACCAAATGTCTGCCTGTGTCTCAAGTTCAACCATGTGGATCATCAGCACACAGCAAGCACTGGGCCTTCTAATCCGCGCTGCTGATTGTGTTACTGCTTAAGCTGTGGGAGTAATTTTCATCTCTGTCAACCAGGACTAGACAGAGGCTCTAAGAAGAAATTTATTTGCTAAAAGCACATAGTTCAGTAGTAAGAATCTCCATTTGCATGCTTGGCTCAGGGAGGTAGGAGCAACGATTTACAGCTGTGAAGGAACCCAAGCCCTTACCTTGAGCACCCTCAGAAGGAAGGGCAGCATCGCTGGGGCTTGTTCCCAGCTCTGCAGGAAGGCAGCTTTGCAGCTTGTCCCTTTGTTTTGTGAAAGGAGGAAAGGGAGAATTACTTGATGGCCTTCTAGGGAATGGGAAGATTTATAGGGAAAGCTAATTAGTTTGACTACCTTCACTGGTGTGCAAGAACTTCTTAGCAAAAAGTATTTTTAGTAACTGTGTTTGCTGATGTAAACACAGTAAAAACAGAATGATCGCTGGTTTTCCATTCATATTTAAGAAAGGTAAGGAGAAGACTCTCTGATACAGTCATTAAGCCCTTCTTGATCTGAAACTGCAGTAGTCTGCCCCTTGCTTCTGATGAGGGGACTGTATAACGCAGCTGTGTACAGAGGAAAAGTGGCACTTCTTGGTATGTTATTTTTGTATGTCCCTCTTTGTCCTGAACTTAATGCCAAAGGTAGGTTTGCGTTGCTACTGAGCAGATGCCTACCACCTCACTTGTCATGTGCTGGGCCTTAAGCTAGGTAGCTCGCAAGGATGGTGACTTCAGGAAGGGATGCTTGTATCGTTTTAAATAAAATTGTTTTTCACTCTATCTCCTTCAAAACCAAGTTTTGTGTGAGGTATTAAAAATACTGTTGGAGGAATCGTGAAAGATTCTGTAAAGCTGGAACGTGGGGGATTTTGGCAGGCAAATTACTGATTGTTCCTGGAATTGAACCATACTCCTCAGTAACCCTGAGCTTTAAAATCTTATGGATGAGTACAGTCGTATTTTTCTAAATCCCCAAGAAAAGCTTTTTATGTTCAAAATAATTGCATTACTTCAAAGGAGAGATTAAGATGGAACAATCCCAAATCTTGTCTACTTCAAAAGTTTTACAAGTTCTGTGATGCTCTGATCAGTAGAGTGAAGTTACTGCTAAATTGCCTTGCTCCATATCCTCCAGAATCAAAACTTTGGTTTGTTTATCCATTGGTCCTACAAAACCAACCTGCACTTTCAAGCATCACGTAGGGTTTAGCTAGATGCCAGAAGTTAGTTCAGTGTCAAGATAAGAAAGAGAATATATATATAATTCTCCAAGAAAGTACATGGAAAAGTGTGACTTAACGAGGGAAATTCCAAATGTTAGTCGGGGGTTTTATGTCCGCTTTTAATAAAGAAATGTGGGAAGTGGTGTGCAGACTGCTATTCCTTGGACTATTTGTTTTGAGATGGTAATATTTTTTTTCCCATTTTTTTAATCAACATCTGAAGTTCAGGAACACCAACAAAGCTTTTGCATCCACTTAATAACTAAGAGTTCTCCCTACAATTGCTTATTTCATCTTGATAACTGTTTCTGAAATACTCTTGGAGCAGAGTTGTTCCAGCAGTTTGGATCTTCTGTTTTTATAGGCATCAGGTTTCAGTGATGACAACATTTGAGTCTGATCTGTATGTGTGTATGTATATGAACTTCATAAAAGTTTTCTGCGTAAACCTGGTGAACCAGTATATAGTGAGTGTTCACCTGTCTATAATGCTGATAACTTATTAGCTATCATTAAATCTTAAAAATAAATATCTTTGGGAAAAAGAAGTCACTGCCTATACATATCAAATGCCTGTAATACTTTCCTAGGTAGTTCAACCTGAATACAACAGAGCGCTTTACTATTGCAAATATTCTTTTACACCGTTAACATTCTACCTTTGAGCTTAGCGAGGTTGGAGTTACCAGAAAATGTGTCCTCTTAACTCTAAAGTCAACAGACACGTAATACTTCATCACTGAATGACAGAATTATTGTCTACTATTAGCAAAGGTTTGTCTATTGTAGTAGCAGTTGTCTGTTCCATCTTCATCCATGCAGAGTACTTGGACACACATGCAAACAAGTTTGATTTACAAATTTGGTGCACTGAGACTGAGAGCATGCTGTGTTATATGATGCATGTAGAAGTAGTGAGAGAGCCCCTGATGAGAGAAAGCAGAGGTGATGGAAAAGATGCAACGTGGCCTTCCGTTAATTAATTAAGGGGAATGAAGTGTCCAGTATTATATAGAAAAAAAAAAACACACACAAAACTATTCAGCCATTATTGCTATGAGTTACACTGAAAGGAGAAAGCAGTATTTTTCTGGCCCTTTTTCTACTTTTATTTGCTTTATGCATGTGACCCCAGTTAAATATAGTTAGTTAATATGAAAGTGGCCGTACAACTCTTTACAGCCAGTTTCTTTGCTCTTTATGTGGGTTGAACAAAAAAACAGCAGAGAGGAAATTATTTTAAAACAGGACAACGCGTTTGGAAAATGACTAAAAAAATCACTAAAACAGGAAAGCTACTACTTTTCAATGTCTGTCCTGCATTATCCTTTTTCATTTATTTTTCCAAATAACTGTTTGATCAGATTCATAACTGTGCTAAAGATCTGCAGGAAAAAGAAAAAGCTTTTATGTTGTTTTTTTGGAGAGCATTTATGTTAACACAAAAAAAAGTGACAGCAGACTGTAAATGATGGCCAGTTTTCACTGCTGCTGACCTCAAATGCTGATGATATCATCCCTGTATTTGCTAATGTGAAGGAATTACCAAAGTGAATGAAGTAGAACTGACTGATACTGAGTGTAAGAGTGGAAAATGGTCTTCAAAATCCTTTATTTGTTATTTTTCTTTCCATCTTTCTAATGTTAATATAGTGGAGCTTTGAAGTCCTTCAAAAATCTATTTGCTTTTAGAGGTTTGTATATTTATTTAGGTGATTGTGAAAGCGGAAATTTTCTTTTTGGAAGTGTTTTTCCGTCTGGTTATCCGTGTTTTGTCATCTCAATGCTGGATTTTGTGCTCTACCTGGCATAGCTGCTGGAGGTGGCTGGAAACTTGGAACTTGAGGTGATGGTACCTCCTTAATTGGGAGGCAGCTTGCCAGCTGTGCTTTTATGAACCATCTTGACTTCTGCATAGGTTCTAAGTGAAACTTAAGACCAAGCCTTCAAAGTCAATCCTAGTTACTTTCAGAGATTGCCTGATTCTTTGGATGAAACTTGGGATCAAAGAACTCATTCTAGGAATTCCCAATTTAAAAGGTAGAAGTCTGACAGCAGAACATTATCAGCAAACCATTCATGATTCTGGAATTAAGTTCCTAAAGTTGTTCTCCAGGTGCCATTGCATATGTTAAGCTTCAAAGGAAACTTTTTTTGAATCTTGCTGGCTTAGAAATACTGATTTAGAAGAAACAGCAAATCTTTATGTGCATATCTCGAAAGACACAAGATTGAATTCACTTGTTCTGTAGATCTGAAGTATTATTTTCCTTTGCTTTCCTTCTTCCCCAAATGTTCTTTCCTCTGGAAGTCACATCATTTCTTAATATGTGGTTAACAAAATAAATGAATGTATTTCATATCATTTCATATATCATCTAATATCTATTAAACACATAATAATGTAAATATAGCGTATATTTCTGTATGTATCCAGTATTCTTGCATGTTTCTTAGTCACCTCTTGAAACCTTTTATTCATGGTATTCTAACTCCCTGAATGACTTTGGGGAAACAAAGACTGCCTCTTAGCTTACGGTTCTGCAAATTTTCATGTCAGTGGATAGTCAATTAAATGAATGAAAAAAATAGATCTTCTATTGTTTCCTAGATACGTTAGTTTTAAAGTACCCATGAAAAAGCTAAAATCCTGTCCTTATAGGATTGTTCCTCTAAGTGTGAGGGACACTCCGAGCTTACCATGGATAACTTCCATCTTGAGAAGAAATGTATTAGAGTACAATAATTAGCCAGCTTGTTAATTTTATAGTATGCTCTGTTGTAAGCAGTAAGTGTGCATAGCAGGCTCCGTTAATTTCTCCTCTTCCGTTATTTCAGAAGTGAGTTCTGCTGTTTATTTATTGTTCACAGCACAAGTCAGCATTTCTCAAATTGAATTGCCTTTGGTCCCTCTGAAAACATCTCTACTTCCACACCCCGTTCCTTCCCAGTCACCACTCGTGCACCTGCACTGCTTGTCCTCCCTTAACTTTTCACAACACCTCTTCTTCTGTTCCACCTGCTGGGGCCATGTCCCACAGGTAAGGGAACACTGGTTTGACTGCAAATTTTTGGCTTCTGTCCCAGGTATCCTTAGTCTAGCACATTGCAGTAGTGTTCATGAGGAATATGTATGGTTTGAAAATATTTGTTCTGTTGATTTTTGAGGGGCTTTTTTGTTTAGTTTTTTAGAAAGTGTTTAATTTACCCAACATTATTAACCGAAGAAAGCTGGAAAAATCAAGTATGACAGGACAGACTACAGAAAACTTCTTATGTAAACTCACAGATTGCTTGAGAGAAATAAGAGCTGGTGCCCTTTTTCTGCCATGCTTTGCTGCATTTAATTCCTGGGCTTGACTGAGAGATTTAGCATTTTCACGGTAGGCACAGTATAGATTAAAGTTGATGCTATTGTTGAGTTTTGGCTTTAAGAGCTGTCTGTTCCTTAAAGCAAGTTGACAGACATTCAGTGAACAGCTGCATGGAGCCATGTTGCATACTGAGGAGTCATACTATATATACTTCTTGTGTTTCTTTACTATGATTTCTTACCTGTGTATTAGATTGATTGATAAAGTGTAAACTAACCACCTACACTGTCGCTTTTTTCTAAGAGAGAAGAAAATAGCCAGGAATGAGGCCCAATAAAAATACATTTCGACTGTGTGTATACATACTTTTTTTAATTATTTATTTATTTTATTTTTTTAAAGTTAGGGTGCATCAGTCATCTTCACTGCATGTTCCACCAGAATTGTAGAATCATGGAATAGCCTGGGTTGGAAGGAACCCCAAGGATCATCGGGTTCCAACCCCCCTGCCACAGGCAGGGCCACCAACCTCCAGATCTGGTGCCAGATCAGGTTGCCCAGGGCCCCATCCAACCTGGCCTTGAACACCTCCAGGGACGGGACGTCCACAAACTCTCTAAGCAGCTTGTTCCAGCACCTCACCACTCTCTTGGTGAAGAACTTCCCTCTGATGTCTAATCTAACCCTTCCCTCCTTCAGCTTAAAACCATTCCCCCTTGTCCTAACACTATCTCCCCTTGTGAAAAGTTGATTCTCCTGCTGTTTATAATCTCCTTTTAAATACTGGAAGGCTGCAATGAGGTCTGCCTGCAGCCTTCTCTTCTCCAGGCTGAACAAGCCCAGCTCCCTCAGTTTGTCCTCGTAGGAGTGGTGCTCCAGCCCTCTGACCATCTTTGTGGCCCTCCTCTAAACCCTCTCCAACAGCTCCACATCTTTCCTGTACTGGGGGCCCCAGACCTGGACACAGTACTCTGGTTGGGGCCTCACAAGGGCACAGTAATCCTAAGTGACCCCCATGAAGCTAACTGCCTCACAAGTATACCGCGTTTTAGGGAGCACGTTATCCTCTGACAGGATTTAAGCCAGCAGCTGCTTGATTCAATATCCTTTACTAGTAGGAGTAACCTGAGAAAACCATATCTAGCTCAAATGACAGAAGAATGTATTCAAATAAAATGCAGTTACCTATTTGGGAGGTCAGCCATAAAACCATGGATAATATCATGATTTTGTGAAAAATGAGATATTTAATGATTGAGAAAGGTCAAGACAATTGTATTTGTGTTAGCTAAATGGAGCATGAGTTCCTTAAATTTGTTTTAGGGAAATAAATATTCCATGTTCCTTTTAAGAGAATGTTTTATTTCCCAGATTCTTATGTAAAGTTTTTTTTCTGGTTATACCTGGATGGTCATAGCCACTGGGCCATCTGTACAGTCTGGTTGGTGCATTTTTAAAAAAAGGCTGCTGTGGATGCTTCATAGTGTTTGCTCCAAGGGCAAAGCTGGTGTAGAAAAGCTGTGTTCTGGGAGATGGAGGAGGACCATGCTGAACATGACCACATGCAAGCATTTGAAACAAGAGAGGAGATTTGTGACCACCCGGGGCCCCAGGCCTGTCGCTCCCCGCAAGGCCCCGCCGCGCTGGGACAGTTGGAGAGTTGGGAAGGCTGTGTGAAACCAGGCCTCTTCCTGCTCAGAAGGGCCTCTTTGATCTACCAGGCAACCTAATACTCTGTCTGAAAGGGGCAATTGTATAAAAGCAATGCACTAACACCTGAAGACCAACCACTGAATTTTCACAAGTGATGTGGAAGGAAAGCAGGCTCTTTGAACACAACGGGCTGCTCTTGGGGAGGCCGTGCTGGGGAAGAGCCGGCTCAGCAGCCTGGATAGCAGGGGGTAATCGGGGCATGACCTCCTGTTGGATCTTCTGTTCCAACTCTTGGGCTCCACACATGAGGACTATGGGGCAGTTAATAGAGGTAAGGTAGTTCCAAATGTTATTGGCAATTTTTAAGATTTAGTATTGAGTTTTGATATCAAACTTTAGACTAATTTTTATATTAAGCTGTCCTCTGTATGTTTATCTCAGGCCTTTGGCATTGGTTGTTGGTAAATATTTAGTATATAAGTTCCAGAGGGCTTCCTTGATGATCTTTGGAAGAAAACAATGCTTGGCCGTAATTTTTTTGTTCTTCTTTAGAAGAGGGATTGGAAGTAAAGAGATGCTAAAGGGTTAGGGATAGCAATGGACTTAGGGAACATAAAATTAAAGGTTTGCAGTCTCTGCTTCTGCCTACTCAGAATAATGTTCACTAATCCCCAAATGCAGAAGCCAGGTATTCTGGGCTTTAGGATGTATCTAGGAAACTACATTGTGTGGTACTTGAGGACAAGTTCTAGCAGTCTCAGACATTGCAGGAAAAGAAGCAAAAACATTAATGGAAAAGATTGCTGGCTAAATCTAGACATGATTGCAGGAGGTAATCATGCCACTGCCTTCGGTGGAATTGTACATGCTCAAACCAGTGATGAATGTGGCTCAAAATACTGAAATGGGAAGTTTCCTCAAGGAAGCTGCGTTGTAATTATCAGTTAACAGAAGCCACTTAGTTTTTGTACTGACTTCCTACTCAAAGTCATGTTTTCATAGAGTTGTTCAAACAAATAAACACAAGAAGAATTTACTTTGAAGTATCAGAAGGTTCTTTTGAAGGGGAAAAAGAAGTTTTCATGGCAACATAACCGCCTAATTTTAGAATCTGTGTCTTATAGAGTGACATTCTAGACATGATATAGCATTTGGATATTCTTTTTTTGATCCATTTTGCTTATATTTAAAATTAGCATCATCGTGTGCATCTTTCTGTATGTTCTTAAATTATCTCATTGATTTTCTTTTGATCTTGACATATTTCCCTTCACCTTCAGAACAGCTAACACATTTATTGTTTAAATGTCTGACTCCTGCTTGGTTCCATGTAAATTTGTCTGTGCTGCTACACCCCTTGCAGTGCATCTAGACAGATGGATTTCTAATCCTTTACTCCAACATTTGTTGCTCCTCATCTGTCCATGCTTCTAGTTTTTTTCCTTTTTACTGGTTCCCTTCAGATATTTCCTGCTCTGGGAATTTATCGTACATTTATTTTTTTCTTGCTACTAGTTATTTTCCTTACAACAGTCACCAGAAGATATTCACTATTTGTTTTTCTATGATGCCACTCCTGAAATGGCTAATAGACCGGTCAAAGATTGATTTTTTTCTGAAGATTGAACATTATGAATTTAGCTAATTTATACAATTTTATGAACTACAGTTGTTACTTTCTTTCCTGTCTCCCCAGCATATTCTTTACATCACCGTCCTCCTTAAAGTATGAGCTTTGAGAAGGAAGTGAGAACATATACCATTTGGTTCTGCAGCACCAATAAATTAAATAGTACTTTCACATTTTGTGTTCCTGAACGATGTACATTCACTGCTGGGATGGATGAATTTGCTTTTTGAAGTTTCTTCATGCTTGTAAATGAGCTTTCTCTTTTTCCCTCATACATTATTTACAAAGAAGTAAAAACAACATTCTGCTTTTCATATCGTAGGCCAAATTCAAGAAGCAAATGCCAGAAAGACACATTCAGCACCTCTGCAGCTGAATTCAACATGCCGTGGCTCTAAAGATGAAACAGCAAAACAGTAAATAACTAACAACAAAGAACCATTAAAATCTGGTAACTTCTTATGCAAGCAACATAATGATTTACATGAAGGAACATACAAGGTAGTGAAGTTGAAAGAATGTTGTGAAGAAGAATCCAGATTTCAAATCAAAAATAGGCACCCAGAATCCTATTGATTCACTTTTTATTAAAACTTCTCAACTGTCACTGCTGAGCTGCTTTTTTAAAAAATGTTAGTTCCATAATTGGTGTATGCAATATGGGAAGATACATAAATGCAGATATGAAAAACATTTGGGGTTGGAATAGTCATTTCCACTGGAAATGTAGTAGTAACAGCACAAAGCCATCTGCCCAGGGTTTAGAATCCATTCTGCAGTAAGTGGAGTACACAGAAATGATATAGCATGCATGAGTGTGGATTGTGTATTTTGTTATATTCTGCTGGAAGCAATCCAAAATGCAGCATGTGAACAGCACAGATAATTAACTTTGTTGATGACTGTAGAAATAGGAAATAACTTGTTTGAAAGCATCAAGAAAGCTTTAAAAGAAAAATAGCAGATGTCAAATCTAAAGCCTCTAGTTTACTGAGCAATGAGTGTGATAAACTCTGATTATTCATCTTGATGTTAGAGTTCAAAAACAATTGTCCCTTCAGTTTGCCTTGGGGGGGTATGAAATTAGGACCATGTGTGCATTGATGAACAACACATGAAGGATGAATCGTGATTGCTGTTTTGGTCTGGTGCACAAGGCTATGCTCGAGGGGTAGTGATTTCCTACCTCCTTTACCAGATCTCTGTAATTAGTGCTAGCATGGATCTCTGTTTCCTAGTATTGATGTTGAAGTGCCTGCCCGACAATGCCTATTCACATGCATAAATTGCCTTTCTTGAATGAATGGGTGTTTGTTTAAAAAAAATTGAATGTTGAATCCTCTCTGGCCTAATAATGAATAGAAACAATTGTGGTGAGTGCATTTCATTAATAAGAACTTACCATGGATGTAGGGCAGGTATTAGAAAAATATAAACAAACAGAAATAGAGATCACCTTTTCATAACGGTCTGTCTCTTGCGAACAGCCATACTTTTTCATGTTGAAAGATGGATGCTTACGGTGAAATGCCTGCACATGCCTTGATCAGCCAAGTGAGTCATTCATTCTGCAGGAGGTGAGCTGTAGCAGTGCTGTGCAGAACTGTGCTAATTTAAGGTATCTTAGGATCTTAACCTCAACTGTTGTAGGTTGAGGAGCAGATCCAACCCTGATCTCTGTGATTTGAGGTATGTGCTCTGTGATGGAAATTCTTTTGGACTCACTTGCCCAATAGAGAGACAGGATTTGGATTTTGCTTCTCGTGTTTTTTACAGAATTCTGCGTTTTGAACTCTGTGAGACTTAATGTTGTTGTAGATAACAGTCCCCCACCGCCGCTTCTTAACAACCAAGGTTATGTGTAATTTAATCTATGTGCATTTCAACTTTGATTATCTATTTAAAGATCAATGGCCTATAGTTTTTCTTAGAAAATGTTTTGGCAATTTTTCTTACTGTGTATTCCTTCTCAGTCCATGTGTATAGAAGTGTGTGGACCAAAGGGGTTTTATAGACAAAGCTCCAGGCAATGGAGCTTTCTAGCAATGTTCAGAATAAATTAAAAGCTGCGTGTAAATTCAACAAATGTTAGTGACTAATTAACTAAGAATGTGGAGCCCTAAGGCCATAACATCAGTATTTGTAGTTTTAAAGTAAGATGCTCTAGACAAATTGTCTTAGCTGTAAGCCATTTAAAATAGCACAACCACTTTATGGCTTAAACAGAACGGAGCTGGAAGAACGTATCGTCCAGCGCACAGCAGGAAGTGCCTGGGGGATTAGGAGCAAAGTTTAGCATGGTCAGTTGTCTGATTACCTTACATGTTCTAACTTAAAACCCGTGTGGCAATTGTCTAGTTCAACATCTTAAGGTGCTCCTAACTTTCCACATTTCTACAGCATTTTTGCCTCTTTTATATAGAGAATAAAAGATCAAATAAATTAAAATACTTGTGCTGATTTTCAGTGGGATTTGGTGGAATTTCTCGCCCTCAACACTTCAGTTCTATGCCAGTAACAATTAAACAGCTGATCTTATCTGTCTTTGCTCATTTATAAATACACAAAGTCACGAGGTTTCCTTTTTGACTTTTTTTGCATATGTTTTATCAAACACATAATGTGCCTTTGTTTTGTTGCAGTTAAAGGAGATTTTATATAGCTTAAGAGAAGCAGAAAGTGTTTCAGAAGAGAAAATATATTAATAGAAAAGTTAAGACTGGAAAAAAAAATTGACACCTTCCTGTTTCAGGAAGCGTTTTTGTGTAACAGCTTGTTTAATGCCAATTGAAATCAAAGCTAAACAAATGAAAAGCCACCTAAGAAGAAAGTGAGATTACAGAAATGACTTCCAAGAATACTATCAAGGTCTGCTTTGCTTTTAGCCTTTATGTGCTATTTTACACTTTTTTCTAAGGTAACTTCACTCATACTTTTTTTTTTTTCCCTGAAGACTCTGGAGTGAGATGCGGTGCATGTTTACACGACTCTGACAACAGATACTTTAATTGGAATCCTTTTATGCTATTAACTTCTGCTCTTTAGATTGTAATGGTTAATTTTTTTGTCCTGGCTTATTGTACCTACTTATGTTCTATACCTCTGCTTTGAGTTCTCTGTGGTTTGTGTGAGCACTGAAATATATTAGACTTAGAAAAAAGGATGACTTGATTATAGGTGAATTCTGAGTGTGCTGCAAATTTGCTGTGTTTGCCCAACTGGCAGTTAGGTAATATTCTACACAGGCACCATTAGCCTACATGGTGGAAGTTGAGAACATAATTTTATTTCAGAAATAAGTCCTCTGATTGACATCTACTGGGCACACCAGACTGCTTAAGTCACAATTTCAAGTCCTCGGGCAAATGCTGTATTCAGGCTTCCATTTCTCCTTGCTGTTACATCTTTCTGTATTATATCTGGTGGCAGGTGAGTACGTGCAGGTATATGCGACCATTCTGTCAGTGCTTGTGTTCAGATAATCTGGCTGATGGCATGCCCCAGCAGAAGGAAAAAACAATGAGTTCTGTCATTGTCCGAAGCACTACTTATAGAATAAAAATGTTCAAAGTAGCCTTTCATTTTTATTCAAGTTATTTTCCTGATATTTCTCAACAGGGCCTGTCATCAGTCACCAAGAACAACGGGCTGCTCAATATCACCTTTAAATATGACAGTAAGTTGAAAATTTGCACTATATTCACAAAAATCAAGGACTCGGTCTCAGCTGTCAATGTATGGCAACATCCCTCTTAAAAATGGCTCTATGAGCTTTTAGTTTTGAACTAACTTTAAAATCTGGATTTGTGCCTGCTGAGTCTGGTAGGTTTTCCTTCTTGTATTTCAGTGATTATTAGAATGATATGGTCTAATCATCTGTGGTCGTTTCAGATCATTCACCTACCATTGGTTGGAGAATTATAAAAAATGTTTTCATTCTGTGGAAGAATGCAGTCATTGAAAGCTTTTTTCTACACACAAATTGATAGGAAAACATTATCTCAGGCGCTGTGCATCTTTCATATGTAATTTTTTGGAAAAATGGATTGTGGTGCCTTCTTTAAGGTAGAAAATGCATGTAGTTTGTATTTGCATATAGGAAAAATATTTTTGAAGTATGTGTCTCCATGAAGACTAATGTTGAATATTAATATTGAAATAAGTCACTTCTCTTCAGCTGGGAGAAGTAGCAGGAAGCCTTCATTAGCTACAGTCCAAAAAGACCCCAGGTTAGTGGAAAACTGCTGGTGGCATTTCCAGTAAGCTCAAGTGCAGTTAGTGCTGCAGCAGAGGTGATTGCTGTGGTTTGTGTTGCAGTTAGACTGATAAGAAAGAAATCTTCAGCACAATGAAAGCAATAAGCAGATTGTAGCGATAATATCTTGAAGCCCTTCAAACAGCTGCTAAATGGTTGTCTCTTATTGTTCTTATTTTCCTTAAGGGTTTGCCACTATTGACTACATGGGGAAATTCACCCATCTGGGCAATAAGTGGCCACCATCAGTATATGCTCAACATGCAGACAAGAGAAGGTCCTAATTTGCAGCAGCAGTGTTTGTAATAATGCCAGTGCAAGTCATAATTCCCCTCTCCCCCTTTTTTTTTTTTTTGTCTACCCAAAGAATTCATTCTCATCATCCTTACATTTCCCATTTTTATGCTAATTCCTGAATTTGGAATCTTGCATTGTGAATTCACTTTTTATTTAATCTGCTTAAAGAAAACGAGCAAAATTTAAGCATGTCAGATTGCACGAGAGATAACTACAAAAAAGTTGCAATTTCTTATCTGCGTAAAGAAAAACAGGAAAAATATCAGCCAGAGCCAAGATCGCCACATTTAGTTAACACAATGGAGTCTGTTCAAGTCTCAGTATGTCATGTTTTTTCCATTAATTCTGGCACCAGGGACTGTAATTAACCAATGGCAAGTGTTAATTCAAAGTTTTGCTGGCACTGCACCCGTCCTGGACAAAGGAGTTATGTGAGTTACGCAGATCTAGGGAAAGAGGTCCCTGACATCAAGGCTAAAGAGTTCCCATAATGTGGAAATACATTCTTAAACTGAATAAGCCAACATAAAAGAGAATTTGGCTTACTAGTTGTGATTTAAAGGCTTTTATTTTGCCATGCAGCAGCTCTAATGAACGCTGTTTTATGTTCTTTAATTAGTTGGTTAGATTGTTTATTCAGGTGAAAAACAAATGTTTGTATGCCTTAGTATTTCACTTGTATTCAAGTAAAAGAAATGATTTCCTGAAAAGGGTGCACGTTTTCCTTGCTATTTTCTTCCTAAATCTGTTGTTCTTTGAAAATGTAAATCAATGACTCACAGTCAGACATCAGACAGTTGTGCTATATATTGCATTTTGGCAAATTGTCATTTGACCATAAAATTTTAGTCACCAGGATCCAAAATCTTGGGCTTGCTATTAATTAGTTCCAGACCTAGCAAAAGCTGTTACTTCAAAGTTTCCATTGAAAGAGATACTCTATTCTCCTCAGAGGAAGTTCATGCTGTCATTCCGTTCACTCGTAGCAACAGGATTCTACAAACAGCAGAGTAAATACCAATGGCCCAGCTTTTGGAAAGAGCAATGTTGTACAAACTGTTCCATTTTTAATTGTGTGCGGTTACATAAAAGACCTCGTACCATTGTTGTTAGAGCAAAAAGCTATTTTCTAGAATTACTTTTTAGTTAGCAATTTTTTTCCCCTTGTTTTAAGGGCACACATCTGAATTAAATTCTAATTTGTTGCATTGGCTTATTACTTGATTTTCACTTTTTATTTTTACAAACTGTGTATGCAAATATATAGCATATAGGTTATGTCTGGATTTTAGAGTTTATCATCTGCCAGTAATTTTACATTACCAATCAACTGTTTCTGGATTTTGTTGGCTTCACTAGTTCAAAAGCAGAATGTTTGTTCACACGTATGCATCTGTGTGTATGATGCTCCCTGGCCTCTACTTCTCCTCCTGTCACACAATACGAGCCTAAATATTGTAAGGCTTTGAAAGTAATGAAATCTGGAGTTATGTCTTTTCTTATTTTGAACGCAGTAAAACTTGGTCAAGAATGCTTTTCTTGTAGCTTAGTTCCTCAGTGAAAGGTGGGTTTATTATAATCCCGTGCTCACAGAGCTGTAACTTTATGGAATACACCAAATTCAGTTGGCTTAATACAAGACAATGAGACATGGTCCGTTCTGACTGGGTCCAGTGGCAGGAACGTGGTCTTACAGGGCTGTGGGTACTGAATAGATGACAGAGAAGGATGAATTTAGGCAGCAGAGCCTTTGTAGTCAGGATCGAGCAATACGTGTGCGTAAAAGCACTCCTTGGGCACCAGTTCTAAAACTTCCCATCATCGTTGTTGACGTACATGCCTGATCACTGACCAGCGTTCTCTTGCTCTGAGCACTGTACATGCACAAATTAAATGTCAGTGCTTATATTCTGAGTAATTAGTGAGGGAAAAAAATGCACCTTCAGGGAGTTCCAAAATATATCATTTTTACTTTCTGTTTTGCAGGCTGCTCTGACAAGGCACAAGAAAACTAGTGGTTAGTATGTTTTTCTCAAAGCATCTATTTCTCTCTATTTTCAGACTGCACTCCTTATCTGAATGCAGGGGGAAAACACGTGATCGGAGATGTGCAGAATATAACGATCAGTCAGTACGCGTGTTACGAGCAGGTTGCAGTGACAATACTTTGGACAGCAAATGCCATCGGTAAGTAGCAGAGGAAAACAGATGAATCCATCACGTCTTTGGTAATGGATTCTTGTTGGTCAGTATCAGTTAAAATAATTAAATTGTGCTCAAAAGCACTGTAGCAAACTGCTTAAGAAAGAAATTAACAGCTTTGCAAACCTGCTGCTTTTAATAGCTCCCTTGAAATTCCCTTTAAACTGGGTTGTTCTCTGCAGCCACACACACTGCTTTTTACTAACATCTTTGTGAGCTAGTAAAGGAAAGATGTACCAGAGAAGAGATATTCTGAACAGTAAAGTATGTGACTTCTTTAATAAAAACAATGTTTTTATTGTAACCACTGATGGAGTAACTACTCTGGAATGAAAAGAAGGGATTCTGGGGTAAGGTTACAGCATAACACTGACATTGTCCTGTGACATTTTTATCACCGTAACTCGGTTTAGTCATGTAATTAAGTAATTTCATGATGAGGGCATTGCAAAGAAATGCAAAGATTGTGCTAAGAGTTGGTTGTGTTAGATTAGCTTGAAAAAATTGAGTGTAGTTCTGGCATTACTTATAAATAACTGGACATATGCACTCACTGGAATGGATTCCATTCCTTTTAAGTCATGCTTTCAGTTAATCTGTACTATACTAGAAATAAAGAAGTTGTCATAACTGCTATCTCTTTAATCTGGTAGTTGAAAAATTATAAGAATGTGTTATGAAGGTGTATTTCTATAATTTGCTAGCAGACTGTTACATTGTACTGCAAATAATGGAAATAGGAAGTTACTATGAAGTATTGCTGGTGAAGGTACTGATTATTTATATTGCAGTGGTAATTTGGAAGGTCCAGCTGCAATGCGAATCCCTCTGCTCTAAGTATTACACAAGTGGGTGGTAATTACAGCCTTTGGCAAAGACTGAATTATAGGCAAGATAGAAAATGTGGGAAGAACTGATGCAAGAGCAGGTATTAAAACGCGTGTTTCAAATGAAAGGATTTATTTTTAAAGACAGATGAACTATCTTCATATTGCATAAAACATCACTGAATGCATTTTGAAGTATCAGTCTTTTAAAATGCTCTGCTGTTTGCAGGGATTGAATACCTGAAAGGATTTCGAGTAATACTTGAAGAGTTAAAATCAGAGGGAAGACAATGCCAGCAGATGGTCTTAAAAGATCCAAAGCAGCTCAGCCCAAGTTTTAGAAGAACAGTAAGTGCTTTCATTTAAGGAATGCTTCACTGTTGCTTGATTGTGTGAGTAGTCTTGATCGTGTTTATATGCTATTTATAAATTTGTCTATATGTTCAGATAGATATATAATTAATGTGCTGTAGATTAATAATAATAATAATTAATGTAATGTAGATTGCTTCCTAACATTATTGTTCTTTAATGAACAGTTGTTGATCTAGAGACAGATCTACTCCCCTTCTTTAGAAGCTTCCCTGAGGCTGTAAACCATCATGAAATCGTTTGGGGTGACTGTGGAGTACAGGTGGCACATCTGTAACAGTCCAGATCCCAGCTCTGTATTATGCTTCCTCATGTCAATGTGTGATGGAGGGACAAATAAAGGTTTCTTAATGTATTATTTAATACACATGTTTTTAGAACTGTAGCTCATTTAGGAAGAAAATGCTTTCAGTTAAAATAATTCCAATCTTGTGTTTTTTGTAGGGAATGGAATCTCATCCCTTCGCAAATCTGAAGTTTGAAACAGATTACTTTGTAAAGATTGTTCCTTTTCCTTCCATTAAAAATGAAAGTAATTATCACCCATTTTTCTTCCGAACTCGGCGTAAGTATTCCATACAATATGATATTGCACAACACCACTGCCTTCCCCTCCTTGTTTTTTGTTTTCAGAAATAGATGTAGAAGAATCGCCTTTAATGTAAAACATGATGATGTTAGAGGAGTCTGGGTTAAGATAGTTATTGACATAGTCTTTGAAGGAAGATCTGAGCGTTAAGTGGAAATAATGTGGATTCCAGTGATAAATCTGTGGCGTGTAATACATGTTAGCCAACAGCAGAAGAAAGCTCTCAGGAAGGCCTGAGATATATGCAAAGTATATTTACTCTGGGCATATTACAGACTGGAAAAGGAATGAGCTTCAAAATGCTGAAATAACTTCCTTCTTTTGCCCTTTCTTTTTGTACTTAAATAACTTAAATAGCACTTAGATGCTGTATCATTAATTATCTTTACGTGTATTTTTAGCATGTGAATTGTTGCTACAGCCAGAAAACCTCATCTGCAAGCCTTGTAAGTAAAATGTAATACTTTCTATACATTTATAAAAAATTACTGTCCTTGAAGAGTCACTTGACAATTTATGAATATTTCCTCTAACAGACTGGAAGCCACGGAATCTGAATGTTACCCAGCAGGGTTTCAACATGCAAGTGTCTTTTGATCATGCTCCCCACACCTTTGGGTTTAGATATTACTCTCTTCACTACAAACTTAAGCATGAAGGGCCGTTTAAGCAAAAGACCTGCAAACAGGTACGTCGCTGTGTTTGCAACTCTCAAAAGCAGAAAATCCATTAACATAGGTGCTCCAAGGCTTTATAGAAACTTAAGAAACTCACAGTAATACAGAATTCTATCTATTTCAAAATATTTGGTGCCGTTTCTGTAAATAACAATTGTATTGTGATAGCACTCATCAGCCAGAACAAGGTTTGAGTGCTCCATTGGTGCTGGATGCTACAAGAAAATGAGAAGAGGCTGTTTTCTTACAGACCATACAACTGATTAGTACTTCAAAGTGCAGTTTATTATATTTGTTAAATATTCTTTCCTACTACATGATTTTATCTCTACACCAAATTTTACCCCTGAACAGATTACCCATTTGAGTTGATATCACAAGGTAGCTCTCATTTCAATGTGTGCATAGAATTAGGCTCTCTGTGACTTCGTACAACTGTGCTTGTGTCTTCCTATGGGCAGTGCAATTTGCTGTGTTGTTTCCCTTAACTTTGGTTAGTATCCAATGACAAATTCGATCTCAATGGACAACCTTTGATCCAAGGTCCCAGAAAGCTATGGAGCTTTAGGGCGTAATACAGCTCATGTATTAGACCAAGATTTTGAGAGTTTTTTGGATAATCGATCATATTTAAGTTCTGCAGGCAGAGGACTGTAGTCCTTGCAGATTTGAATGAAGAGACTTAGCTGAACTGGTTTAAGATGTCCTAATACAGAAGAGCACCATACATTTCTAAATCAATGTGAATGTATTTTATATTGCAAAGTATGTGAGTGACTTGCAGAGTATTTTCTTTTTTTTGATGTAGGAGCAAAACACAGATACTACAAGCTGTATTCTTCAAAATGTTACTCCAGGGGATTATATAATTGAGGTAATATTTACAAAGTCATTTGTACTGCAGCAGAATGAGTACATTCATGGAGGAATTAACAGAAACTAAAGTATTTCAAGTCAAAATCTTAGGTAAAATTAGACTTCAGGCATCCCCACTGAGGTACCTTGGGCAAGTAAAGGTTTTAGGCAGATTATTCTTGACCTTTCCATAGTTTTGCTCTTGAAGCACATAGTACTTTCGTCTGTGCCTTCAAGGAAAATTTTGGGCCTCAGTAATCCTTGGACTTTGATTCTTAATTGGAATTATGCAGTTTGGTCAATTTCCACTGTATTTGAATGTTGTGTCTTTCCTTTGATGATGACGGTACTTGAACTCTAAAATTTAATATCACAACAATAAGCTTTGTACTGTCAAAGACAAACAATTTCACTAGTTATTACTTTTTGATGCTCTTTAACTGTAATTTTTTGAATAGTAAGTTTCACATCTGGTTGTGGAAGCTGTTACAGTTGTTTCAATATTGCAGAAAATAAAATGAAATTTCCACAAAATAAAATTCAACTTTTACTTTTCAAAGCTGGTCGATGACACTAATACAACAAGGAAAACAATGCACTATGCACTAAAACCAGGTATGAATATTGTTTTTTAAACAGTATACTGTATTTACCTTATTAATTTAGATTGTTTAAATTACGAGGGAAATAAATGTTGATTTGACTTATCTGTTTGCTGTAATGATGACTACTGAGACAAATGTGCTGTGATCTTTTGACATAATGAAGAGAGCACACTTGTGAGAGCACACATCTGCATCTCTGTTAGTACAGTTTAGATCAATATATAATTGGAAATCTTTTTGAGAACATCACTTGTGCTATACATTTACATGAAAAGCCATAGCCAATATCTTTATTGCAAATGAACAATGCATGCAGTGGTATGGAAATAATGTAATGAAACTTTTGAGTGCAGCCTAATCTCATTACCTTAATACACACTTCAGCCCTGAAATGAAATTGAGCAGTCTGGAAAACCTGTCAGTTTAATGCTTGGCATCTCTCTGTATTAGACCTGCAGTTGAGAAATTAAATAGGGATTTCACAATACAACTGCAGACCCAAAGCACAGCCATAGATGAAGGCAATAGACAAAATGGACTGATTGCTAAAGCTTGTTGCTGAAGGTAGTCTCTGTAGGAAGCCAGTTTTTCCTAAGTGATTAGTTCAGCACCCTGGAATGAAAATCTGAGAGGTGAAATGACTACTGTGTATCTTGTCAAAAATGCAACTCGTGTAAAACCCCCACCATGGGGGAGGAAGCATGCATAAAGCACTTGTTGCTTATGTTAGTTGCCCTAATGCTGTGGTTATGAGGACAATCAGCATAAAACCTATTTAAAATGGAGCAGAACATGATGTTCAAATTTACTGTGTGTTTGAGAATTACCTGATAATACTGGGCTGTGGCTATTTTACATTTCTAGTGTAAAGATTTCATTGAATAGTTTTAATAAATGCATGCCAAATTCTGCTTTGTTTTTCAAAGTACATTCTCCATGGGCTGGACCGATAAGAGCTATTGCCATTACAGTCCCTTTAGTTGTCATTTCAGCATTTGCAACTCTTTTCACAGTGATGTGCCGCAAAAAACAGCAAGGTAAGAGGGCTTATTCAATACAGAGTTCCATATAAGGATGCACATTTGCAACTAAAAAGGTCTTAGCTTTACTAGGTTTATTCTGGAAATACCTTAATCTGAAGAGCTCTCTTTTTCACCTCTTCCTCCTTCCTTCCTGTGGTCGAAACTGTGTTGAAACTTGGAGCAAATTCTTAATCCAATGCATGATGGTGATGTGTTTCCACAAAAAAGCATTCTATCACAAATCTAGACTTCGCTGTAGAAAGAACAGAAGAATTAGATTTTTTTTTTTATTAGGATTTCTTTTCGTTTCTGAAAGTAACGCAAGACCATGTAGAACACAAACATAACTGTAAATTGACATATTTTAAACATTCCCTTATTTCATTCAGAAATGTCTAATTGATATTTATTTTAAGCCAGAAAGAAAGTAAATCCATGTGACAAAAATATAACTCTCAGCACCATCTGGAATACTACTTGTATCTGTTATTCCACAGTGCTCACTTTCCTGGAAGTTGCTTTTATACTTCATCCTAAGCCTTCCCCCTGCATTTACTCTTTCTAAGACTTAGTTGCAGATGTTTCTGTACATTAGATTCCATCCCTTTTCACTGCCTTCTCTCTCCTCCGTGTCCAGGAGCTGGCAAGCTGTGCTTGTTACATTGAGATGTTAAAGATCAGTTGGCATTTTTTGTAGAATCTAGGGAATCACACAGTTTCACAAATATGGAAAAAGAGATTACTTTCCCTAAACCTCACATATCTGTGTTATCCATCTGAATTTTGGAAACGAGATACACTGCGAGCGCTATATGCCATTTGGGTTAAATCCTTTTACCTTCTGGTCTTCCATGGCTGTTCCTTTGCTCACTGCTAGCACAGTTCCAACAAAAAGACAACTCACTGAGGATTTGTCTACAGAGAGAGTTGTTCCAGAGTAGTTATTCCTGATGAATTGTTGTAAAATAAATCCCTAGATCAAAGTTTATATTTTGAAATAGGCATGTTTTATTCAAAATTAGTTAATTAAATGTAGAACTAGATTGAATTAGTCTGGTGTAATGCACTTATGTTCCGGTGTAAAAGCATCTGTGCAAGGAAGGAAACACTAATAACTATTTGAATCAAGTTAATCTTACCTTAATTAAAATTAATGCCAAATTAATGTTCAAAAATGTACATGCATGCCAGTGAGATGCTGTATGATGTTCTGAAAGGATCTCTATTCCTGGAATTTAATACTCTAAAGGACTTTCTTATGCAGGAAGCTCTTCATGACAGTGGATCTTTAAGGCCTACAATATTTGAACAGTGGGGTGAAACAACTTCATTCTATTAATAAACTAAAACTTCCTTGAGTTTTCTGAGTTGTGCTGACATAAAATTTCACATTTCACTTTCCAGGTATGTTCCACATATGTAGCAGCTCAGAAGCTGATAAATCGAGGGTATGCAACTTTTTCAGGTTGGAAAGGAATTACCATTTGAAGAAAGACTTTATATGCTTTAGTAAAAAGCCTAGAAAAGCTTAAAGCAAACAAAACACCTTTATAGTGTGAATAGTGTGCATTCTCTTTCTCTTTTCCAATTTAGAGAATATATATTCCCATCTAGATGAGGAGAGCTCAGAATCTTCAGCTTATGCTGCAGGTCTGCCTGTGGAAAGACTTCGTCCTCGGCCAAAAGTATTCATCTGCTATTCCAATAAAGATTGCCAGAAACACATTAATGTCATCCAGTGCTTTGCTTATTTTCTTCAGGACTTTTGTGGCTGTGAGGTAAGCTCAACATGTCTTTTGTAAACAGAATTGCTTTAATTAAAAGAGTACTCCCAAATCTCATTACGATACATGTGTAGAAGTGAGGTATTTCAATGTCTCATTTGGACAGACACAATTTTCATTGTTTTTCTACACATAATTTTTCTTCACTTAAGGAAAGGAACAGATCATAGCCTGTATAGAAGACAGAATTGTGGAAAACATGTACCGTACTGATTCCAGGACTTTCATTCAGCCTTGTTTAGCATCTTAGTTTCTAGCTGAGACAGAAGTTGCTTTTCTCATAGAGTCTGGTATGAAGCTATGTTTTGGTTCTAGACAAAAAACAAAGCTGATGACATATCGATTGTTTATAGTTATTGCCTGGCAGTGTTGAACAGAGCCAAGGATATTTCAGTCTCTCAGCTTCTTGTATTGCTCTGCCAGCAAAGGGCTTGGGGTGGAGTGGGGGGCACAGGGAGCTGTGAGGGGACAGGAACAGGGCAGATGACCCAGACTGACCAAAGGGATATTCCATACCATACGACATCATGTAATATAAGGAAGGGGAGGTAGTTGGGGAGGGGCCACTGCTTGGGGACTGACTGGGCATTGGTCGGAGGTGCCCAGTCGGTGGCAAGGTGGTAAGCCCTTGCTTTGTATATCATTTATTTTTGTGTGTGTGCATATATATATGTGTAAATACTGTTATTTCTTTTACTTCCTTAACTGTCTTAGTAAATAGCTTTTATCCCAACGCACGAGTTCTACTGTATTTTCTCCTAACTCTCTCCCCTATCCCACTTGTGGGGTAGGGGGGGAAGTGTCAGCAAATGAGTGTGTGGGACTTAGCTATCTGCTGGGTCAAACCACAACATTTAGTGTGTTTCATGTTAACTGCTTTCCCTGTTAAGTAGGTCTTGCATTTTTACAGTTGGCACCCATGGAGATGTTATAGGCTACCTGATATACTTCAGTATTTCTAAAAATACCTTTTATACTGGAACGCTAAAGTGGTAATAGCAAACAGGAACACTTGACTCTATCGAGAATCCTCTTCATACAGCAAAGTCCTATGTGATTAGAACTAATTGTTCACATTCTGTATTTTTATGGACTTTTTTCCTTCCTTTCTGTGCCATTGTTGATGTAAAATCAGCATTTTTTTCCGTTTTTGATTTAAAGCTATAGGAAATACATCAAAACTGCTACTTTGAAGTAGCAATCAGAATCTCAGACTGCTTTCTAAAATGGAATCAATACGCAGCCAGTTATTCATTTTTTGACTCTAAAAAATAAATAAATGCATAGCAAGACAATTACTAGTTTGTTTTTGTTTAATTTTAATCCTGTCACTGTGATTCTAAGTGCAGGAATTGAAAGTGACTCTTCAGCTCTACAGCAAGCCTGACCTCTGGTGGCCAACCACGTTAAAAATAATCAATGCCTCACATTTGGAGATGTTCACAACTTATTCCTATACTTAAAATGGTTTGGATAAGGTGCTTTATAAGTAACTAATTGGAATCACCATTTTAGATTAGTAAATTTTGGATTAGTATTTAGTGCTAATACATCACACCTCTTTAGCATAGCATAGAGTTGAGCTGTTACCACTACAGCTATTCCCTGGAACATGTGGTATCAGGCATCATTTAAGATTTAGAAATTATATAAATAAAATACAGCATCTGTGTGCAAAATTAATCCGTATTGTTATTAAATTTGTAGGGCCTGATTACAACACTGATGCTCAATGAATAACAGAACAATTGCACAATATTTTTTTTTGTGGAACTGGAATGTTGTCTCATAAGGAACAAAACAAATGGCATTTGATAGCCCTTTAAAATATTAACTTGACCACACTAAAAATCCTTTCTCGCAGATAGAAAATCAGACTTTTTCCTGAAGAACAGAAACAAAAAGAAACACAAAAGCAAAACTACCTGCATTGTACCTTTATCAGAGCATCTTCCAAGCAGCTGTAAAATGACTTCTCTCCCACACACGATCGCTTTCTGCCTGTAGCCAACTGTGTGGTAACAGTTCTCAAGAGTCCTTGTGTTCTAGGCACCCATCTGCTCTGTCTTCTGACATGGCAATGTTTTCTACTCTGTTGTAGGTGAGATAGCAGAGTAAAAATATGTTTTTCTCAGTAAAAAAATATCTGAAGACTTAATAAGTGGTTTGGGGTTTGAATTGTGTCTATTATGATTTTTGTTTTTTGCATTTAGTTTTACTATTATTCTACTACTCACTCTTTCTTTCATGAGAGAGTGTTATATCCTTCATCTTGGTGTGCACAGGCATTGCAGACCACGTAGGATGCTCAGAAAATTTGACAATACAATTAGAAAAAACCCTCTTCATGATAAAATTTTCAGAGCCATCTTATCAGAGATAAGCTGTTGCTGTTTTGCATGCTAACTGAAAGGCCAGGATGTCATAGGTACTAGCTTTTTGCATCTAGACATGAATATTCTTGGCATTCAGTATTAATATGGATTTCTGTTACATTCAGCACAGTAAGGACCCAAGTGTACAATAGCTGTATTGTTTGAGACATGCACAATACATTATTTATTGTGGATTGATGATACCTAATTTGATCATAGATAATTAGTAATTGACTTTGTCCAGCCACATTTTCTATAGTCTTTTTATTCCCCAGTAAAGATTGCCATGTACCAAATCCATAGCACTTTTATTTTTTAAGGAACTACCCAGTTTACATTCAGCTACTTGACCTTACAGTGTTATTTGTTGATTCAATAAATTTATACGTAACACAGGTATGCTTTTCAGTTATGTTTTTTCTTTAAGTAATCAATAACCAGCAAAATGGGTTCATATAGTAACTAGCATTCTTGTAAAACACTCTGGAAGGTTTTCCTTTTTGCCTTAGCAGTACACTGACTTCCTTAGCCCAGTGAAATATTCAGCCCACAGGCAACGTTCAGACTGAGCTGAAGCCATGCTTATTCTGGTGAATAATTACTGAAATAGTTAATACTGCTGCTTCTAGTTTGTCTGCTACCAATGTTGTGTTAATTATTACTTCTCTTTTAAAACAGCTTGCATTTACATCAAGGACAAGACATAGTTAAACTCTTAGCTCTCAACTGGTGGATAAATACAGGAAATCATTTAGATTTCATTAGTAAATATATCCAATTAAAAAAATCAACCAGGATGTTCTTTTCTTTTCCAGGTTGCTCTAGATTTGTGGGAAGATCTAAAAATTTGTAAAGAAGATCAGAAAGAATGGCTTATTAAGAAAATAAATGAGTCTCAGTTTATCATCATTGTGTGTTCCAAGGGAATGAAATACTTTGTTGAAAAAAGGAACTGGAAACACAGAGGGGTAACCAAAGACACAGGAAAAGGAGAACTCTTTTTGTTTGCTGTGCTGACTGTTGCAGAGAAGCTTCGTCAGGCAAAGCAGAATTCAAATGACCTCTGCAAGTTCATTGCAGTCTATTTTGATTACTCCTGTGAAGGAGACATCCCTGGTATTCTGGATCTAAGTACAAAATATAAACTCATGGACAATCTCCCTCAGCTTTATTCACATTTACATTCCAGAGACCTTAGTGTACAGGATTCAGAGGTGTTTCCCGTTAATGTTAGTAAAAGGAATTATTTCAGGAGCAAATCCGGTAGGTCTCTTTATGTTGCCATTTGCAATATGCATCAGTTCATTGATCAGGAACCAGACTGGTTTGAGAAACAATTTATTCCCTTCCTTCCACCTCCTTTACATTACTCGGAGCCCGTCATGGAAAAATTTGACTCAGGCTTGGTTTTAAATGACTTAGTGAATAAACAGGTGACAGATGACGATTTTTACCTGAAAACAGATGTAAATATTATTTCAGCTGGAAATTCAGACTCTCACTGTATAATTCAGCACTTAAACCTTGGAGAAGACGTAGAAACTCAGGACATTCAAGGTGGTGGCAGCTCTGTTCTGCAGCCATTGTTGCATGCTGTTAAAGTTTCAAACTTTAAAGATATGCCTCGAGATTCTGGAATCTATGATTCGTCCGTTCCTTCATCTGAATTATCTTTACCTTTAATGGAAGGACTACTGACAGACCAAACTGAAACATCTTCCATCACAGGAAGTGTTTCTTCGTCATCTGGTGTAGGTAAGATACAACAGTATTTTAAAAAATAAAACATGTCAAAATACTATAGATACTATGTAAGGAACCATACAGAAAGTTGCAGAGGAAGGTAGGCATTACGTACAGGTGGTCAAAAAAGATAAGTTTTAAGTAACTTTAAAAAAATTCATTTCATTATGATTGTATTAATAAGTCACTTTTCATTAATTGACCTAATTACTGGAAAGATTGCATCTTTCTTCCAGAGGCTCCTTGGCAGCTGGCATCCTCAGCTGGCAGCTGTGTGGTTTGATCAGGAGGGTAGTGTGGGAAAGCTGACTTACAGAAAGGCCATATATCTAAACTGATGTCCTATTTTGCTCCAACACATACTAAAACCTTTATGGATATGCTCTGTACTGTGGTTCACTCAAGCTTCAGATGGGCATTATGCTCATCAGATATGGGGCTGAGAGGAATGAACTAAAGGGTGTCACTGGAGGAATTTAAATGCTCAGAAGGCTCTCCCCAAAATCCATACCCAGATGTAATTGGCTACAGTTAGATGGTATATACACTGCCACAGGCTATATGAAAAGCTGATCTGACCGTACCAGTTTGAATACATTGAATTGGCATCACAACCACATCAGTATGGAATGTTCCAGCAATCGCATTTATAGGATAAAAATGTTGTTTGGGATTTTCCTTAAGCAACTACAGCAGGTGAATATTGCAGTTTGATGCTGGTATGCTGTTCTGCTTTCTTGAATGGGTGTTGACGATAAGCTAACTTGGTAGATTCTTGTCTTACCTAAATGCATTCTTTTGATTATTGAGATAATTTGTAAGGAGTCTTTGATGCCATAATTTTGTTAGGGAGGGATTATACAGATATTGGTTGATAGATACAGCATCTATATCTATAGGCTAAATAGTCTTTAGAAAACAAACAACTAAAATCTGAAAACTTTATGTGGAAAAAAATACAGATTTATTGATTTAATTGTGTAAGATATAAATACCTAGTTATTGCTTCAAAATTCATATTATATTCTATAATTTCCTGTCATCCTCTAAGTCACTCTTTTCATATGTTTGTGGGAAAACTTACAGACAACATCTACAAAGGTAGATTTACGCCTCTGTGTATGAATGCTTTACCAGTATTCCCCTCAACCACAGAGCTCTCAGCTGAGTACCTCAGCTGCCAAGTGGTCTCTGGAAGAAAGAGGCAGTCTTTCCAGTAATTAAATCTCAAGTCACATAGCTACTTGTTAGCATGCTTCAGCTATAGACGTTGAATGTTACAGCACTAGCTGATAGAGGTGAATCTTAACACTGATGTTCCAACAGCCAGAGAAACCAAAATTTTCCCATTCGTTGTCCCTGTCCAAAACCACCACCGCTGACTCTCACTCAGACTTCCCCTCACCGAAACCATGGTCCTAATTCAGTACAAAGAACTATCTAGAACTGAGTGCCAGCTGCCTATTAAATGGATTGCAACCCAGTACATCTTTTTGTTGTCCTAGACATACAAAATATTTATAGCCCTAATATTTATATGCCTAGTAATGGGAGGAGTAAATAGAATTGTGTAGTCTGTATTCATGTTCTAATAGTTGGACACATCCAAATTATTATTCTGAATTCACAGTACTATTGTCCAGAGGAGGGCCACGAGGATGATCAGAGGGCTGGAGCACCTCCCCTACGAGGACAGGCTGAGAGAGTTGGGACTCTTCAGCCTGGAGAAGAGAAGGCTGTGGGGGGACCTGATAGCAGCCTTCCAGTACCTGAAGGGGCCTACAGGAAAGCTGGGGAGGGGCTTTTTACAAGGATAGATAATGACAGAACAAGGGGTAATGGTTATAAACTGGAAGAGGGTAGATTTAGGCTGGATATAAGGAAGAAATTCTTCACTGTGAGGGTGGTGAGACACTGGAACAGGTTGCCCAGGGAAGTCGTTGATGCTCCCTCCCTGGAAGTATTCAAAGCCAGGCTGGATGGGGCTTTGGGCAACCTGGTCTAGTGGGAGGTGTCCTTGCCCATGGCAGGGGGGTTGGAACAAGATGATCTCTAAGGTCCCTTCCAACCTGAACCATTCTATGATTCTATGATTTCTGTTTTGGCTACCCATTTATTATCCATTACTTGGTCAGAACTGAAGTGAATAGTCTGTCATTTAGCAGTCCAGTGTACACATCTCAGGGTAGGCCTCTCCTTTCTTCTTTAAGAGACAGTTTTGTTTGATCTTTTGAATTAAAATAATAAATCACATGATTTCTAACATTTTCAATGCAGTTCATGTGCAGACAATAGGCTGTAGACATGTACAGGACTGCAAAGAGGAGAGTCTCAAAGAGACCATCACATGAGGCACGACACACTGAAGTTCAGAGAAAAATAATGTTGCAGAAGTCCCAACAACTACACCTTTAATAGGTCCATTCACCGATAAAGTCTTCTCCAAGAAGCCCTGCCTGGGGAGAAAAGTTGTATTAATCCTTTAGATAAGGAATTCCTGAGCACAGTAGTTCAGTGAGACATTATGATCCGCATGGTTTCCTTTGCAATGTTTCTAAACTGTTGAACAAATACAAAGTCAGTGTTTGGAGTAATGAGCCTCACTTCTTTTTTCTTCTTTTATAGGGGAAGAAGAACCTCCTGTAATCACTTCCACAAAGTTCTTAGTGCCTGGAATATGTAAAGCAGAACTCCATTGCCATATCCATACTGATGAACTGCAGGCAATTGCTCCTTTGTAATACATCACAACATTGTTATGCATTGCCACTTTATCAGCAGCCTCTGTTTGTGCTTTAACCACCACACTGTTCCAGCACTAAATCTACTTGAAGGAACAAATACTCCCTGAAGATGACCTGGTATTCCTAAGGAATTTTTATGGCCAGTAAACTTGGACCTGTTGGGCTTAATACAGTCTTTCATGATTTGAAAAATGCAGCATGGAAAAATAGATGAGAAAACATTTCAGTATTATTCCTATTACTAATTTAAATTTCATGATATTATACTGTTTACAGATGTCATAATCAAAAGTGACCTTGTTTGCTACACATAATCTTGCAACTGGACATGCAATTGCTTGGAATGTTGAGTCCTAGTGAATTTTGGAGTCCGGCCTCTAGCTTCAAATGCTGACATGTTTGGTAGCAGGAGTGTTGTAGTGAATGAGAGCAGGATTTTTTAAGAAGGAAGATAAAAAATCAAAGGTGAGATCAAGAAATTCTTGATCAGGAGAAATTATTCTTTTCTAGAAATACTTGAGCTCCTACCCTCATACTTTTCCTCTCTCTTTCCCAAATGTTAATGTGTCTCAGTATTCAATTTCAGATAAACACGTTGCCTTGTTCTGTATGATTCTCCTATCTTTTCTCCACCATCTGACTATGGTGACTCACAAATGGTACCATATGGAGTCTGAAGTATCATTTTCACAATAGACATAAATTCTACATATGCTGATTGATAGTGTGTAAACTAAGTTTCCTGTTTTCTTTCTGGAAGGGCTAATATAAAGAATGCATTAAAGAGATGGAGGAAGGAAGTCCAAAATTTGTATTTAAGACATCATTCTGGTTCTGTTCAGGCATGAGATAAGTATGTTGTATGGGGAATGTCATATTCAAGGACGTGCTGCTACAGAATCACCAGGGGTAAAGCAAGTTAAGACAGGCAGTTAACTGGCATGAATACTTCGTCTTGTGTTGAGCCAACCACTAAGCAGAAGCCTATGAGTTATGTTGAAGTTCACAGTATTCACCATTACTTGGTGATTAAGATAGTATGCTATTATTAGTGTTACATTAACAAAAGAAAAGGCAAAGAATACAATTGGTCATGTTTATTTAAAGACAAGTATGCAAGTCCTTTCTTCTGCAGTGACCATGTAGATATATATACCCTTATCCAAAATATTGCTGCTATTTCCAAAGAGAACTTTTCATAAGTAAAACCCATCTGTGTAACTAGCTGCAGTTCTAGGCACAAGAATGGTAACAGCAAATAGTAAAGGACACCTTCTCAGTCTGCCTTTGCTAATTTTGCTCATGGAATCAGACTCTGACTCATTTCATCTGTCTTTGTTTTCTCCTAACAGGAGTTTACTTTAGGAATGTATGGAGGGAGAACTCAAAACGCCTCAGATATTCTCTCCAGAATTAGACTTTGCTAATTGTTACGTTGTATTATCCATTTTAATAGCATGAGATGGAACCCTTAAAGCACTGACTGTTTGGGCTGAGTAGCTTTAAAGCTCTGGCTTTGTTTGTTTGTTTGTTTTGGCATTGGTTTACATTTAATCATTTGGAGATCTAAACAAGATTCTCAAATTGCTGTCACAAATGCATTAATAAAGGTGCTATAATGGCTGCAATGTAACAGTTATTTGAACATAACCATTGATGGCAGAACTCTGGTGTGCTTTGCAGTTTTAACATGGAATTATAATGTGATGACATATGTATGTGTCAAATTTGGAGGTTCTTGTCCATTAATCCTACTGAACCTGTTTTCAGTATGTGAAAGAGCACTCACTGGAAAATCTCAAACTTGCAGCATCCAAGTAAGCTAGGTACTTAGTGAACCACCTGCACCTTCAGTGGTTTTTTTTGCATGCTGTACAGGAAAGCAAAGTACTTCATTTTTTCCCATTCTTTGATGTTTAAAAATACCTGGGCCAAGTAGGCAAAATAATTTAGAGTTAAATGCTCCTTCACTAAATCTACTCATGCAAGATCTTCATTTAGTACATTTTTATCTAGTTTTACTAGTCTAAGTGTTATACAGGCAGAAAGGTTGCAGAAGTTGTGTGCTGAAGAGCTGCTGTGCATAGAAGCGCCAAAGCTGCCATCATAAGGAAGAGGCAATTTCTTAGCACTTGGGTGATGAAGGTAATGCTGCTTTCCTCCATGGAAAGTCCTAGTTCACATATTGTTATTTTATGCTAAGGTAAAGACTGGGAACATTCTGTGGTTCTGTTTAAATTCAGTGTTACTCAATGGAATTACGTTTTCATTTTGAAGTCTACGAAAGCTCAGTTTTGAAAATGGACAAAGATGGTTGCTCATTGCTTTTAATGTTTTTACTTTTCTTTCCTCAAAATTTGCTGTACAATCCTGTAAATCTTAATTGTTTTGTAATTTTAAGAGGTCTATGCAGATGCCAATCAAATCTGTTGTAGGTGGGGAAAAAAAAGCCTTCCTTCCTTCTTAGCATAAGGTGGAAACAGCATACTGTATGACCTTGGAAGAAAGGGAATATACTTAACTGGAAATATATAATGGAACAAACCCACACTTTAAAAATGGTAATAATATGTATACATATGCACACACAGAGGATTGAAATAATGCTTGATCTAACTTAGGAATATTTTTTTTACATAACCACAGTTCTTTATAAAATTAGAAAGATATTATATATCTTGACATACTGGAAGGACATAGTATTGAGTTTGCAAGAATTCTGTATTTTGCTTCCAACAAGAATAACAGCAAAAATCCTTGTAAAAAATATTTTTGAAACAAATATGTTAATACACATATTAGAGGTTAGCTTACTACTATTTGCAAGCATTAGTGTAATCTAAATGATGTTAATGGTAAAAGGATCCCTTAATTACTATTAGATGTGAGCGTGCAGACATTGGATGTTTTAAAATATGTCTTTTGGGACAGTGGAAGAATCGTTGGAAAGCTAAAGGTTCAAGCTACAGCTGTATGTTTTTGATGAGTACTGTTGCCATAATTTGTACCTGTACATAAACACAACAACTGTTGAACATAGAATGCGGCTGATGTTTGCAGAAATAAAATTTTATGATACTTTAATTTAGAAGTTAAATATCAGAATAAAACATTTTTTGTTCAGTTTGTTTTATTTGGCTTTTCTTGGTACTATAAGAAGACTTAGCTTGAGTCCAATTGTTTCGTCCAATTATGCAATTATCCAATTAATGCAATTATGCACACCACACATAATCAGACTTAACTGCTATTGGTTCTATATAACTATGTTCTATATATCCTCTTTGAAGGTCTCCTAGCATTACATGGTTTACGTGTCAAATGAAACCTGTCTACACAAACTAAAAAGCTATAATGAGCTGGACTGGATGAATTTTGTCAAAGAAGTGATAATTATCTAAGTTTTTTAAAATCTGAATGAATTTCAAATAACTGCTCCACTCAGTGAATCCTGCAGACCATATTTTCGAGGATAAGTCTTGATACCACCCATATTCCTTATGTTGCTCAGGTAAATTAAAGTTTTTATAATGGACTCAGTCTGGCACAAACTAGAGACTAGAAAAATCTGTAATGAGTCTGTAAAGCTGTTACTGTTGAATTGAATTGCTTACTTAATGCTTGGTTTGCATTGCATGGGAAGTTCTTTACTGAGAGAGTGGTGAGGTGCTGGCACAGCTGCCCAGAGAGGTTGTGGCTGCCCCGTCCTTGGAGGTGCTCAAGGCCAGGCTGGATGGGACCCTGAGCAACCTGATCTGGTACCAGATCTGGAGGTTGGCAGCCCTGCCTGCAGCAGGGGGGTTGGAACCTGACGATCCTTGGGGTCCCTTGCAACCCAGACCATTCTATGATAATAGTTTATATCTAATTATAAATATAAGAAGAAATTAACAGCTGGAGATTTTTCTTCAATGTAAATCTTCATTTTTAGTGGATATGGAGTTGTAACATTCAAGACTGATTTACCACAGGACACCAACTAGTTTTTTTTCCAGACCCTGCTGGTCGGTTTGCAGGCCGTGGCAATACAGGGACAATTGAACTAGCAGGAGAGAGTGTATGGAATGTTGTTCTGTTGGGCTGCTGATTTATCTGGAATTCTAACTATTTAGTTGCTACGAAAAAAGGTCATTTTCAGAGAGACAGTCTTGCTGATTACACGAGACAGGTAAATTTATTGCATAATAATTATATAACTGGTATTTTTTCTGCACAGGGAAAGTACGCACCTGTGGTGTCACTTACTTGTAAGTGGTATAACACACGCACTCTCCCTGTGCAAGTTCTGTACTAACATTTGTCTGTATATCAACACTAAACTTACTTTTAACTTCTGTAATAGCCAACAATGTTTATGGTGAGATTTTACGCAAACAAAAATATTTGACTGTTAATAATCATAATTTCCTAGAGAATATATTCTTACTAACATAAGTAGAACACAACATTATTCAAGGGTCTTGGAGACTGATACAGTGCTTACCCCATATTGGAGGAAAGCAATCCTGGAGGCTACGCTCTGCCTTTTGTCAGAATAATGACTATTACAAACAACTGCAGAAGGAGAATTCTTTATTACATTTGACAGCACCCTAAAAATACAGATCAAAAATAAAAATAGAAGTTACCCCTTTCATGGCAGAGAAAATTTATTTCTAATCCAATTATAGAGGATTAAATTTAGCAGAAGACTGCGTACCTAGCATAGCAAAAGGGAAAACACCTAGGGAACAGACCTGTTATACTCTTTGTTACATAGATATCAAACTAAATTCTGTTTCAGGGAAAAAAAAAAAGTCCCCAGTGAGCTCTTGCAGTTAGGGAACTACAGAGGGCCAAGATCATTTTTACTGCAGCTAGATACTGCCTGGTGAAAGTCATGGACAGTGCAAACTGCTGAACAGTAGTCATGATATAAAAATCTTTTTCAGTAGCGTCTTCTAAGTCTTTCATTAGTGCTGTGGCCACACCCCTTTTTAGCAGTGCTTTATTAGGTGATTCAGCCAGTTTCAGTGGGGCTGATTATGAAATCAGATACTAACGATGAGAGTGAGACACAGCAGAGGAGTTGTTTGGTGTGTCACGGGATTTTTTTACTCACAAGTGCACAACTAGACATGCAAATGCCATAAACAAGTGTTACTATCCTCATTTTACATGAGAGATAGGAACTAGATAGCAAATAGATCCGCTTCAGATCAGAGGTGAGGCTGGTGTCACCTGAAGACAGAATACAGGGATTCATGTCTTGGGCCATACTGGTGCTTCTTTCAACATCCCGTAGCCAGTCAGCCTATTTGGTTAGAGACGTCATTACTGCAGCTTTGCCATTTTGCAATAACCCGCATGACAGAACAGTCACCGGGGCACAGCCAGGTTCTGTGGCAGCCACCTGCTGACAGAGCGTGGTGGGCAGCAGAGGGGCATGCAGCACAGGTGCAGGAAGAACTGCAAGGAGATAGGTTTGGGGCAGACCTAAGCAGTGGGTTTTATTTCCTCTATGACAGAGGATCCTGAAGGGTGAGTTAGGGCAGCCTTTTGACCTAATCCAGATTCTACAGGGGCCTGTTTCAGCCCCGCAGCACTTGGTACTACGCCTCTAGGAGTATATTGCTTGATGTGAGCCTGGTTGGCAAGAATCACTCCTTAATCGTTTTGATGAAAATCAGGAGCGATTTCATTGCTTCAGTTACATCATACCAATTTCAAAATAATTAGAAATGAGAATCGCGTTAGGCCTGCTTGTCTTTAAATGTCTGATGGAGGGAACGTTCCCATAAAAGTCGTTAGTCATCAACAGAAAGGAAACTGCCTACTCTCTATTGTAGCTTTTGCGAATATGCCAAGGTGTGATTTAGGTGTTAGGAAGGAAACCACCATCTCTTTGCAGGATAATAGTTGGACAACGCACAGCTACCAAGGGTGGAGTGAGAATAACAGTTACCGAGGATCAGGAAAGCAGGGCAGGATTCGCACTGCTAAACTCGACCCTCTTGGCTTAGACTGCCTTCAGACCTGAGAAATACATTTATCTGAAAATTGCTGCCCTCACCTGAAGTTGGTTTGTTTAAGAACAAAGATTATTATTATTATTATTATTATTTAAGTATAGCTGTCAAATATCACTACATTTTAGGACAAGCTTTTGGACTGAAGTAATATTTTGCATACGAAATAAGATTTCATGCTCAGTACTTAGAAAGGCTGAACAAACAACTGCAAGTTGTGTTGCAGAGTTCATCACCTTCAAAAACAGAAATTACCAATTAATAACTATTAAAAGGGTTGAATCTCCCTGGACAGCATTTTTTAGCTGATCTGGCTTAGATTCCATTCCGTTATGTAATTATAGAATTTACATTAGCTAATCCTTCACTCGTGGTATAAGTGGAAATGTTGAGGACACACAAAACAGACCAGAAGCTAAAGGTCTCTAAGCAGAGCATCTCTTCCCATTTCCTGATAACGAATACTGAATAAAGCCCTAAAACTGTTGCTTTCCCTTACAGCCACGGTCAGTCCTGAATGAACAACGGACAGACACGTCCAGCCCATTGCAGCTCTGCCATTGCAGCAGGCTCCTGACTAGTTCATGTGAATTGCTGCTTTGGGAATGATGGAAAGAAGAAGAAGAAATCACAGAGAACAATTGCTGTAACTGGCTCCTGGTCGCATAGAAAAGAACAGGAAGTAGGTACGGCAGCAGCTGTGGCACACGGTGCTCCTACACAGCTCAGCCAGTGTCTGAGCTCCATGCAGCTATCTCACAGGGGCTGCAGCAATGTTTCCTCACCTAAAATGTAAAGGAGAAATTAAGCTTGATCATTTATTTAGTAGACATTTAGTAGACAAATTTCTCCAATCTGTGTTTCAGAAAACTAAGTAACAAAACAGACTGTGTTAAGCACCAAAATATTTGTCACAGTAACATTTTGTTAAAGAACTCTGTGGTAGCTTGATGGCTGCTTTCCAGTTGAGTTCTCTGTAGCTTAAAGGGTATTTCAGAGCACCTCAAGTACCAACTTTACATGTGACTTTAATTCTGAGTATTTTCAAACTATTTAAAGTGGAGTTGACATTAGTATCCCAAACTGAAGAAATCTAATGGAATTTAAGACAGTTACTTAAAAATCAACCACGTTCAATGTGCATAGCACATTTCTAGACTCAACAATCTGAAACAACTGGATGATCAAACCTCACTGTATAATGCTAGGCTTGAAATGGAGAACCTAACCACGGCTGCGCCCAGTTAATTATTCCATTGTAAAATATTCCTGGTGCCTCTGAGCTATAGAACATGGCGAGCTATTTTGTGTCCATCATCTTTCTTTTTCCATTGGCTGTTTCATGTTGGCAATTCTACTGTTGAAAAGGACCCAGCATCTACGTTTCATTTGAACTTGTATTTTGTGATGTCATTTTTACTCATTATTTGTCATGACACCGAAGCAGTGTCTGTAGCCGTGTTATGGAACAGAAGTTTATCCTTACCAGGGTACAAACCCAGGGCAGAAAGGTGGTCCCTGATCTACAGAGGTCGTTATCTGCTGGTTTCCATCGTTAATTGGATACTTTCTTATCCTCAGCACTATGTTTTGATCAGAGGGGATTTCCTGTACATGTTGACAAGCCTGTCAAAGCGGACATCCCCGTTACCATGGATAAACCTCCCCCACGTTGCTGACCTAGCGGGACCTCACCCTGGTCTCCGGCTCAGTCTCGTTGGAGATTCCCAGCGCGGAACTGCCGCAATTTGCCAATTATCGGCCATTTATCTCCCTCCCCACACGCTCCGCACCTCGCGGGGGGAACGGGACGAGGTGGGCAGTTCGGGTTTCCCCACCGCGACCCGGAGGAGGAGCGAAGGGAGGGCCGCGCAGCCGGGAGAGGGGAGAGTGCCGGGGGAAGGCGGGAGCGGGGCGGGCTCCGGGGGCGGCCGCACGCGCCTCCTCCCAGAGCCGCGCTGACAGCCGCCCGCAGCCCCCGCGCCCGCCCGCCCCCGCCTGCAGCCCGAGTTGGCAGCGGGTCCCGCCGGGTGTCCGCTCTGCGAGCCGCATGCCGGGAGCCGAGGAGGAGCCGGAGGGCGCGAGGTAAGGTGCTGCCCCCGTGCCCAGCTCTGCCCGTCGGAGCGGGAGGGGCACCTGGAGGCGGCCAGGCTGCCCGCAAAGGTCGCGTTGTGCCTCGGGGATGGACGGTCCGCGCAGGGGCTGCCGCCTCCTCGCGCCGCCGTCCCGCTGTGCTCCCGGGATGGGGAGGGGCGGCGCGGGGGTCCCTCTCCCGCCGGGGGCGCCCCTGAGAGGCACTGAGGAGGCGGCGACTTCCTCTCAGGGCTCGGCAGTCGGTGTGTTCCTATTTATTTATTTTTTAAAAACGTTTCATACTTACTTACGGCCGATTGCACGAGTGTCAGTCGCGGAGGAAACCCTCCTGGGCCGGAGTCCCAGGTGCCTGCTGGCTCCTCTGAGCGCTGTGGTTGCTGACACGCGTGAGGTGCTCCCTCAGCTGTCCGCTCCCCTCAGCCTGCGGAGCGCGGCCGCGCTGCCCTCCGCCTCGCAGCCCTCCCCTCAGCCCCGGCCCTGGGGGGGCCGGCACCGAGCGCACCGCTCGCGTGGCCGAGGCCAGGCACGGAGGGGTCTGGGTGCGTGGCAGAACAGCGTCCGTGAGCGCGGTCATTGTTTGAATTCAAATAGCGAGCGTTGGTGACGGCTGTGTGGGTGAAGCCGAGAGGCTGCAGGAGCGATCCCAGGTCCTGGTGCACGGGGCTTGCCGAGGAACCCCTCGAGCCTTTGGCTAAGGAACTTTTCTTTTTACAAAGGAGGCTTTAACGCAAAGAATTCAGCTTTGCTACTTCATGCCTTCGTTTTTTTTCACAGCTCTTAAATCTTGTGCACGTGCGCAGACACCAGTGCATGTCTTAGCTGTGTGCACAGATCTTAATCTGATTTAAATATAGATCTTGTCCTTTGCTGCCTCGTGTGTCACGCTTGTTGTCGAAGGGCAGAGACCGTCCCTCCATCCTCCAGCTCCTGCAGGACCTGCCAGGTTCTGTCTCTGCAGCCCGTGCGGGGCGGGTGCTGCGCTCCTACAGAACTTGAATTCAGCGTAGGAGGAGCCGTGGGGTCTGGGAACAAACGGAGTTAAAATATGCATTGCAGCACAGCGGGTTTTGGAGCAGGAGGTGAGGGGAGGGTGGGATTGCCCCAGTGTGTGTGAAGGGAGGAGTGCAGCGGTGCTTCGGCCTGTCCCATGGGTTAACCTTCCTATCTAAAATGTTTGTACATAGGACTGACAAACTGTTTTCAGTCAGTATTTATTACCCGATTTTACTAAACAAAATACTCCATTGTTTCGAACAGAACTCTCTTTCAGTTTCCTGTCAGAGCCGTGCTTATCAGTTGGCGGTGTGACCGTGCTCGTGACCCCGCAGACACTGCAGTGGTGTTCCCTGCACGGCTCTCTGGGCTCCGCGCTGCCCCGAACAGTGCGGCCCTTCTTCCCGGCACCGCGCGGTGCAGGCGGTGGTTCTGGCACGGCCCCAAGCTGTGGGAGCTGCCGCGGGCCGTGCCCTGTGCGGGTGTTCCCAGCGAGCGCCCGTCAGACCCCGTCCTGAGACAACAGCCTGCTTTGTGCTGCTGCTGCCGAACTGACGTGAGCGATACCTGCTTCCGCGCAGGGGTTCACCTGAATTCAGCAGTAATTCTCAGTACTGATACAGGAGCTTTTTTTTCTTTTGCATGTTAAATCTTTTGCTTTGGGTATTAAAGACAATTAACCTCTTAAACCTCTAGCATACACAGAGTTTATTTGTACATCTGCAGTATTTTAAGTTTTTAAACAATTTCTGTTGTGTGGAAGAATCTGTAGTGCATGCATTTAGAATCCATTAGGAGTGCTCTGCTGTGTGCATTGTACTGCAGACACCCCATAGACAGTTAAAGGTGATGTGCATTTTGAGACATAATTTAAGATTTTCCATTTTCTTCCTTTGTAATACTTAGAAAAACTGGCAGGTGGTACGCTTAATGGAGGACTGAAAGACTTGGGGTGTTGATATCCACACTTTTCAGTTCTATTTCTTTTTGTCAGTCTCTATTGATTTAGTTACTTATTAAATCTTGGGGATGTAAGCGTTGGAAGCTCACTTAAGTTTTATAGATAGCTTGTGTACTTTTAGAGGTTGTTCAGTTCTTAACAACTTGCAGAAGTTGGAGTGGAGCAGCGCTGTGTTCAGATAAAAGGTGGAAACATGAGAGTACCTGAACTTGCTGCATAAAGAGAAGTCTTGGCGTTTTGATGTTTGCATCTGTGCTTATTGGCTGGAAAAGTGTTATCTCTGCATGTCTAACGTGTTCTAGGTCCTACAGGTCCCTTTGATTCTTTAGTAAATTGTACCTCTCAACTTGTGAGGTTGTACTGTGGATTTCAGCTGTCTGAGTCACATGGTATCAGGAATGAAAAAATGGCTGTGGCCTCGCGTGAGTCTGTAGGAGCATGTAGAGCTGTTGTAGTGTAGTAATGTAACTAACTGGAAAATAAAGGACTCACTAAATATACTGCAGTAATCTATGGTAGGCAAACACTATTAAAAAAATGAAAATAATAATAATAACTGCAATTCTGAACTGAATGGCTATACAGACCTTCATTCCCCAAATATAACAGAGGATGTAAGAACAAACAAAAACTGTTTTCCCATCTAGCATCAACCAGGGCTGAATGTGAGGCGATGTGCTGACAATTAGGGAAAAGTAAACAATGATTAACTTTCAGGTGCTCGACCCTGAGCAGAGCCAGCTGTGAAAGCTGAGGCAGTTAGCGTGCCAGTGGATCAGGCTGCTAATAGCTGAACACAAGTGCCTGCATCACTAAATAGTCCTTCCTGATCACGTGTGTGACGGCCTAAGGATTCCAAACCTGAGTAAGTATGCTGCCACAGGCCTGAGCTACCTGGAGGTGCTTGTGTCTCGTACGGGTCAGTGCTGAGGGAGGTGCTTGAAGGCATGGCCAGCAGTGACATCTAGCCGTCCTTTCCCAAAATTGTTTAAACTGGGTAAGAAGTGGAAGCTTTAGGTGATTTCCAGTAAAGGAGCAGCTTTTGCTTTTCGTTCAGACTGTTATGTATACAAGCAGAAGTGGTAACTTTGCATGAATAGAAAGGTTCCCTACGCTTACTGATTTTCCTTTCTGTGTAGGATTAGCTGTCCTCACAGTGGTGTGTTCCCCTTGTAACTGTGCAGGTGTAGTCCTTGTGTGGTACAGCCTCTGTTCAGGAGGGTTTGCTGGCTTTCGTACCGCTGAAGCTTACATAAACTTGGAAAGTTGGCAAGCTCTATCAGGACTTGTGTGGTTTCTGCAGAGCAAGAACAGCTGCCGTGCTGGTATCATCTCTCAAACATTCTAGTTGCACGTCTATTTACTTGTAACACTTCAGCGTTTGTCCAAAATAAATTTTTGGGAGAAAAACTAACCAGGAGAAGAGCATGCCCATTACAGCATCTTTACTGTATGAGGAATTCTATGGATTTTATTTTAAATATTCTCGTGTGTCCAGCTAGAATTGTCCCAGCTGGTTCTTTAATGACTGTCACATTTATTTTGAAGATTGCAAAGACGGGTTATTTGGACAATGCATGTTTTGGGGGTGGCTGGCAGCTTCTCCTTGTCCGTTGCCTTCTCCAGTGGATCTCAATGGCCCATAGCTGGGAGATGGAGGAGGTGTGCGTGGGTTGCATGCAGCCCTGCACCTAGAGCCATCAGCCGCTGCTGGGCATCTCCTAAACCTGGTGTTGCCCTGCAGGTAGCAAGGTTCTTCTCTAAGCCTTGAAGTGCTTTGCCTACAGAAATGGTTGCTATCAAAATTAGCTTCTTGTTGATGCTCCTCAGATAAATAATTCATATCCTAGGACACATTCTCTCAAGCAAGTTGATTACTGTGTGGAGAGATAATCTTGCAAGCTCTCCTGTGTAGGTTTGAGCTTGAAGTGTGCTTAGCAATGGAGACAAAAGCTCTGAAGACTGAGAAGGTAATTTTAGAACAACACAGCTTTTGTCTGACATTCAAATTTATTAAATAGTCAAAAAAAAAAAAAAAGGAGTAAAAATAACTTGACAAACTTTAATGACATGAAACTGTGCAGCTATCTTGAATTAAACGATGATTGTTCAGATAATAGGCTGAAAGGATGATAATTTTCACGTTAAAGACAAAACCTGACACCTTTCCAGGCAGATAATGTTCAGAACATGCTTCAGGTGCCCGGAAGTGATAATTCTGATTAAGGGAGAATGGGTTGTGCTTATATCAACTGCGGTAGTATTTTTTTTTTCTTTTTTTTTTGTTCTCAATTTTTTAAATTGAAAATAGACATTTTTATTACGGCAGAGACTATGCTATTTTGAAAGGAAGAGAAGAATATGAAGAAATGTAGCAGCAGTAGTTTCATACTAGGCCACTGCATGCTGAATATGGTTTTTTCCTTTTTTTAAAGCCTGCCATTACCATGGGGAAAACTATTTTACTTAAATACAAGTTTCAGAAAGTTCCTCTTTTTGACTGTTTAATAAATTGTCCCTGAAATTTGTTTAATTTTGTATATAGCTAAACAAATAGGTTTTCTATTTGTATGGCTTTGTGGCTTTTAATATTCTGTACAGGAAAACCACATAGTGATTTCTGGGAATAGTATTCCCACAGATAAAAACTAGATAAAATCATCAGAGATAAAATCTTTGTCATTGTTGTGACTTTTGAATAAGAACTTCGTGTTTGCTCTCAAATTCAGAAGTTTGAGGTGGATAGAGTTAAATAAATCTGAGAGTTGCTAGCTGTATGAGTCACTAAATTGGGAACATAAATACTCCTCATCTTTGGAAAGCTTCTCAACATTGTTTTGCTGCATAGTGTCAACTGCAAAACACAAAGCAGAAAGTTTAGCATAAAAGTAGTTGGATTCACGTTGGAATCATAGTATATGAGCTAAGTCAGTGCGAGTTCTTGTCCCTTTCATCTTCATAAACAGACTAGCAACAAATCTGCAGTAGAATGATCCTGTTGTTTTGTTTGCTCGCTTTGTTGACAAGAAATAAAAAAACTTGGAGAGGGGAAAGGGGGAAATAAAAAACTTGGAAAGGGGAAAAGGGGAGAGAAATAGTGGTAGAGAATTTTTCTTGCATGCTGATGGAACAGAGAGGTTGTTTTGTTCAGGGTCTGGTGCTGAAGCCAGGTGCTTGAAATATTGGGAACATCTGGGTCTTGTGGTCCGGAGAGAAACAGATTTCCCCCACTATGACATATGCAATTATGACAGCAGTGACACGAAATCTTTTTGATGTGTTTATGTTGACTAGAATATAGCACTTAGTGTTCTGTGAATTCTGCTAAATAATATTCTTAATTTTGTGTGTCTCTTCTGCACGTTAAGCCTATTTAAAATGTTCTGTTCAAATCTTTGCTAGCATTTCAGAACATTATAGGTTGTTTTGACTTTTTTTGGGGGAAAAGAATTAAACCTTAGTAAAATAAAGGGCCAGTCCTACTGAGAGCAGTGTGTGTCTCACAGTGGGTTGTGTTTCTCCATCATGGAATGCTGTTCTGTGTCAGTGCTCTCACTTCAGCCTGATATGCATTTGTGTTTTTATTACTGTTGTCTTTTACCTTTCAATCTCCTTTGTGCTGAGAATAAATATAACATTCATGCTATTTCAAAAGTAAACAAAAGTCAGAGAATAACTATATTAAAATGACTTTTGTATCATCTTGGAGAGTTCTAATGGAATCACCAAGTGCAGAGCGAAGAGTTAGGCGCAGTGCGTGCGGTTCTCTGAGCTACTTTCACTGCATACTTGAATCTTACAAATATCTTTGTATATGTGTGTATAAAACCTACATAGTCTTCTGAAGAGAACAGACATGGATGGTATTTGAGATGCCTCAGGGAGAGGAATGAAAACCTTTTAAAAATATGGTTTTTAAAAGGTCCCCCAAGACCTCATTCTTTAGTGGATCACGTGCATCTTTAAGGACTTAAAGATAAGGAATGGCATGCAATGTGTTTGTCGAGGTCAAAATTTACTTGTAATAGTCATAATGCAGGTAGCTCATGGTGTGCTAGGCTGAGGTTGAAGTGGTTATGCAATGCAAAGTTTCTCAGCATTACCTGTTGCTTCAAGCTGTAGTCAGGAGAAATATTGTTCAAGTGCTTCTTGAGTTCTCCCTCTGATTTTATTGAAGTATGCTTCAGAGATAAAAAGTTTTTGACAACTGCAGTATCTGAGAACGTCAGAAAAACACTTTGGACAAAGGATTGTTTTTGGTACTTGTTGCTACATAGTTAAATAATGAAGTTCATTTTCAAGTTGCAATCAGCCTTTCAACAAGCTCTTTGCCTACGGCAACCTCCTGCTGGGGAGCTGAGTGCTGCCGAGATGTGATACCTGGAAATGTGACTTTGCAGAAAACAGTACAGGAGTAAATGCACTTGTTACTGGAAATGAAACCTCTGTGCAGCTTCCAAGGGACTGGAAAATCATCTCTTTAAAATTCAAGATGCGATGATGCACGCTTGCTAATTAGTAATCTCTTGTTCAAGACATCTGCTTGACAGAGTGACTGTAACGCTGAACTCTTCCTTGTAGCCGATGCACATTGCTGTGCTGCTGCTGCCACCTTTTCATTACCAGGACCTATCGCTGTTTCTGCACTCGGAGGCCTTAGGGTTCAGGGAAACTTTTTCAGCCTTTTTATCAGCCAAGTACAACAAGGTACTATGTCAACAACAAAAGCGTTTCAGTGAAGGTAAGGAGCTGTGGGAGCACGTTTTATCAGAAGATGTTGGTTAGTTTTACTTTAGCTGTGGTGAATATCAGTTGAATGATACTTTAATTTTTAACTACCACTCCTATGTCTTACTTGTCTAGAGATACAAATAGGGAGTGCGGGGAAAGACAAAAGCCTTTTATCCTGGGGGTCAAAGATTCTCTTTGTTACAAAAGCAAAAAGTGAAAATGAACTTTGTGTAAGGGAACATGATTGGAAGGATTGGCTAATATTTTCCCGTTTTGCTTGACAGAAATTACAGGTTAGTTTGAGCCCAAGAGGTGTTTTGGCATCAACACTTCTTGATCCTTCTCATCTTTACTGCTCCGATGATCCTGAAGTGCTGTTCCATGCAGGTGTTTGGAGGCTTGGGTGTTGTGCTATGCTCAATCTTTTTTCCCCCTTATTTTTGGCCTCTTAAGGGAAATTGCAGAATTTCTAGAATAAAATCTAAATCCAAATGTAGAAGTGTATTTAAATGTAATACTTCTCGGTTCTGGAGCCAATGGCTTACCGCTGCTAGGATTTCTCTGCAATTATGTGGCATAAGAATCTACTGTAAGGCAGATGGACAACAAATGCACCAAAGTTAGGGATTTTTAGTGGAAGATAAATGCTTTTCCTTGTGGAGATAAATCCTGAGAGGATTTGGGGCTGCATGCTTCCCGTTGGGTAGTCTCATAGAGTCCTGGAGTAGATATGCTGTGTAAATGTGTGGTACCTCTTGAAAAGCAGCGAGGATGTTTCTTCAAGGCTGTTGCCTCCGTGAGATAGTGACAGTAGTGTTAAACATAGCTGCTATAAATAAAGGCTTTGACATTGTTTTCCTATGTTTTTGTTCTGGAATTGCCTTTTGCCCACTTCCTCCTATTAAAGCAGAGCCCGATCTCCAGGACAACACCAAACTGAAGTCGTGTGTCTTATCTGGAGCAGTCAAGGCTCAGTGCACAAAGAGAGGATGAGGAACAAAATACATCTTAAGCAGAGTGTCTTTAACTAATATTTACTGGCTTGCCTTGGCATCTGGCTTCAAGTTATGAAGAGGGAAGATGATAGATTTATTTTCCTCCTTCAAGTTTCATCATGTGTAGTGCCTGTGCCATGAAGTTCAAGTCCAAACAAGAGCTGGATGGTGATATAGAAAGAAGCACCTGTGAATAGCATATAGGGTGTTTTTTTTTGTTTTTCCTGAACATTGTTCCTTTGCTTCTTGGATTGAGTTGAACTTTCTGAGATGTTGTTAGTGGAGGTTCATTTCTGGGTACAGTTTTAGTACTCTGGCTGAATAATACAACAGCATATTCCAAACAAAATTTTATTTGGCTGGTTTTAGCTTTGTGTGGTTCACTTAAAATATTCTTGATGCTTCATAAAATATCTCTCTTTCTATATCCTATAATAGAAAATTTTTTATTTTAAAAATAGTTATTCTTAAGAAAGAGTCTAAGAGCAGTTTCTGGCATAACAATGAGTCAGGATAGAACCTGCAGGCTGAGAACTTTTCATAGCAATGAGAAGTAGTGGTGATATTTAATGTCCATGGCCTTGGAAATTGTAGGTAAATACTAGTTTTCCATTTGTCATGGAACCTAAAAAACTTCTGTTATTTTGACATGGCCATAAAACTTGTCAGGGATGTGGGGATCAGCTGTTTAATTAACTGTTGCTGCTGTGAAGAGTGAACTAAGGCCTGTGCAGACCTGTTTCAGGAGTAGGCTTAGGGCATCCCTGATGATTTCCCAGAAGTTGATGTGACTCACTGCTGTCCGGCCTCTGAAGTGTGAATGAGAAGCACTGCTGGCTGGCAGCATGAGCAGACCAGGTCCCAAAGCTGTACCAAGCTCTTCCATCTCCCACAGCAGTGAGGAGAAAAGTGTGGTTCGGAAGAGGCTGGCTGATGGAGGCAGAAGGTGTTCAAGGTGCTGGGAGTTTCTGCTGCAGCAGGCAGGGACTGTGCAGTGGGTGTTGCTGGAGCCTTTGCTCGTTACTGTGGGTGGGAAGTTGCCAGGATGCTCTGTGCTGCCCGCTCCCACCCTGCGGCAGCGTGTGGCTGCTCAGTGCACGGGGTGCAGGGGCCAGGCAGCCATGGTGACATTTCCCATCCTCCTGCTAGTGACAGCTGAGGAGGGGTGCTCGCCTGCCCTGGTACCATCTGCCTGCCGCACCTCTCCTCCTCATGTTTAATTGAGGAGTGCATTTGTTTAGCACTTCATTGGGTGTCTTGCAGACCTCTCCTGTTACTGGAAACTGAGCAGCGGAGGCTGTGAGAGCATCAGCTGTGTGTCTTGAAAGAATGTGACCCTTGGCACCCCGCTTGCTGAAAAGCCTGCTGGTTTATCCAGCACACAGACAGCCCTCTGCAGGTGGTGGATGAGACCTTACTATTCACGTGGACAGGTGCTGGCCTCCTGATGCTCTCCTCTTACGTGACAGAAATCTGTTTCTGTGAGATCCCGAGGCTGTCGATATGGAGTACAATGTTGCTGATGTCTTCAGGTAGTAGATGGCAGTGTGAGGGAGCTGAGAAGTTTGACAAGATGCATTCCTCTCTGTATTACTAAACCTCATTGTCCTTGTGGTCCGTGAGGGAACAAACTAGGTTTATGCCATATATCATTTACTTTCTCTTTGATGTGTGTCGACCTTTGCTACCTGTTGTTCTGATAAAAGTTTCTATCATGGTAACTTGTGTCATTTTTTCGGTCCTCTGCTGCTTATCCAGTTTCAGCATTGATGTCTCAATGCAGAGATGTGTATGGAGTGTTCCCCTGCAAGGGTGGGGAAGGCAATGATGAAAAGACCTTCCTAGTCATAGGCTAAATGCTTGTACTTCTAGCTCATAAGTAACAGCAGGTGATTTATTTATTTTTCTCAAATGGCAACCTTGTGGTTTAGTAAATTGAGTCTTTCACCTTCCAAGTTTGTGAATTAATGGACTACTTTTAATGTTCCTTTAAATCTTGAATCTGATTAGCTGGAGTGACCATAGGAGGAGGTAACGCTGGCATGACTGGGGTGATCACTGAAGCAGCTGAGCTTTCCTGATGTATAGGAGAAACTGGTTACCAGAAGAACAGTTGTAATTCTCCCTGCCAGGAAATTGCTCCCTTAAAGATGCAAACTCCTGCATTGCTTCTTCAAAATACGTAGGCTGCTCTGAAAATAATGCCTCATTTATTTCCATGGAAACAACAACATGTACAAAGAGCACAATAACACTATTTGATAGAGCAAATTCTCAGCTACAAGACACTTTGTCAACACAGTCACCACCATTAGCTCTGCATTTTCACCAGTGATGAACAAGAGCCTGTGTGCTGCACTCATAAAAATCTGCACCAGTGGAGAATGACCACTGTCACCACTGCTGAAAAGCACCACCACCACCTCACTGTGCTCACATCCACTGCTTGGTCTCCATAAATGCTCAGCAAGCATCGATGAATGTCAATGGGTGCCATTTTTTCTGCATGGAGGAATTCAGTGACACACCTCTGCTTCATGCGCCCTTCCATGTCAGATGCCATTCTGTCAGGCTGCCATCTGTCTCATGGCAACAAAATGTAATGGAACATTGATGGGAAGGTTCAGTCTCTACTGCCATCCCACCAACACCTGCCTCTGATGTTGTGGCCCAACATAATACAGTAGGAGCATTACTTTCAGAGCAGCCCTCATTATTTATAGGAGCAGCTCCTTTCTTCCTACATTCCTGTAAAGAGACAAGTGATTTACTTTTCCACATGTGCTGCTGAGCCACTTCTAAAATCATTAGTTTTTTTTTTTTGAGTTTCTCTCAGTGATTCATGTAAAAAGTTCTGGCTGGAGCGGTTCTCGTGAGCCCATTCTGCTTTCCTTGAATGGCAAAAAAAAGGTCAATAACTCCAGTCAGGGCTGAATTTAGGCTGCTGACTTTGGGACTTCTGTCTGATAAACATGCTTGTTGGGGCTGCTTGGACAGAATGTTGACACAAAGGTTGGCTTTCTCTTCAAAGCGTGTGCTCTCTGAAGGTTGGCCTAACCTGTGTGCTGCTGCCGGGCTGCAGTTGTCTCTCGCTGGCTGTGGCCCCGGTTTCACACAGCTTGGAACAGCTTTTTAATGTTTCCTTACTTCTTCTTGCAATAAGCAAGGGATTGCTATCTTAGCAAGCATGACATGCTATTTGGTTACGTTCTAGTAGATTAATTAATATACAGTTGAATCTGTTCTCTGTTAATCTATTAAGCTTGTATTTTGATCATAACAGAGAGCAGATGTGAAGTCAAATCAGGAGTCTCGGATTAAAGAAGGCTGCTGGTTTGTTTGTTTGAAAAGCAAAAAAACCCCAAACAGCGGTGTAAGAATTTCTGTGTTATGGTTGTGGATTCTGTTACCAAAACAATAGTTTTTCAGTGTGAAATTAACTTGCCTTATCCAGAAATCCGTTGCTCCTTATCATGTGAGCCGTTACTTGGAGCACGTTTGGCCCTGCAGACCCTTCAGAAGCGCTGCAGCTCGGGAATTGCTGCTGCCAGCACTTGACTGTCTGCGCTGTTTTTGAGCGTGACTTCAGCCATGAGTGAATTGTAATTTTCTGCAAATCAGCTGAAGTATGATCTTAAGTTACTAAAACACAAATTTTAAGTTCTGAAAATATCCTGAAAGGATCTTTAAATATCAGAAATCCAAATTTTCTCCCCAATGTTGTATAGATCCTTTTACAACCATGTTAGCTCTGCCTGCTGCTCTCAATTAACACAGCTGACACTGTGCACAGCCCTGGGTAGGGGCTTGCTGACATCAACTCTGCTGGCGCGTGTTCAGAAAAGTAAACAAAAGACAATCAGTGTTGAGTTTGGCACAACTAGCAAGTCCACAAAACTGCCAAATCCTTCTCAGTGTATTCATCCAATTAATCCCATTGATTTAGGAGATTCACTTAAGTGAGTAAAATGTACTGTATTTGGTCATAAAGTGCTTGCCCTAAAGTTTGGGATTTCTAGTGAATTAGTAAATGCACATTCTTCACTTACATTAAGGTTTTAATGATCTTTGTTGTTGTTTTTCCTTTGTAGAACAAAAATGAATTCTGAAAGCTCAGCACTTACCATGAGTAGTCCTGCCATAATAAACCAGTGTGCCAGAGGAGGAATGGAAGAAGAAAAAATGTGGTAAGGAAGCTTTACTTCCAATTTTCGGAGATTAGTGGGCAGTGATGTTGAGGGACTTAGTTTTAAAAAGTAAGTTAAAAAATTGTTTGTGTTAGAAATATTTACATTAAGTTTGTGTTACTTGACAATAGAAGGAAAAAAGGGAAGACGTTCTTATTGTGTTTTTCAATTCTTAGCAGATGACCATGGGACTGTCGTGGGGGATGGGCAATGGAAAAACTCCTGTTCACTTCAGCAGGGCTCCAGTTGTGCTCTTGGAATCTGTCACAATGGCAAATGTCTTAATCTCCCGATGCTGTTGCTATGCTTGTGCTATGCTATTACTAGTAGCCCTCAGAGTACTGTGCAGTTCAGAAATCAGGCTTGTGGTTTCCTGAGGTTGTGCCCTAGGAGACATTAAGAAGTCAACAGTTTCTACTTCTTATCAAAAAGACTTTATACCAGAGGAAAAAAAAATGCAGTTCAGTGGCAGATGTGGCAAATTCTTTTACTTCAGGACAATTTCTGTGCGAAAATTGCCACTGACTGCAATTTTTAGCACCTTGTTTGGTGTTTTCATGAAGAGAACAGTTTTGGGAAGGCACTGAGGCTGTTTCGGCTGTGTTAATGGGAGCCCTTGAATGGGATCCTGCTGATTTTCCATGCTGTTGTTGTTCACTAGGGTTTAGCTAGGTTTTCATTACGTTGCTTATTTACCATGTAGATAGCAAACTCATACCACAAAAAAAGCATGGCACCCATAAGGCCTAAAAGCCAAATTTCACAGTTTCTCCAGTGAGAAATTTTGAGTGTTTCTGAGAAATACTCATTAAAACCTCTTTCTGCTAATGAAGCAAAGAAATACCACCAAATGTATGTTATTTCCTGCTGGATGCCTGTCAGAAGATTATGCAGAAACTTGTTTGTTTGTGTTTATATGGTATTCAAATAAGTGTCATGGCACTTGGAAAGTATTTTTTTTTTAAAAAAACTTTTGTCACTTCTACTACCATTCCTGGAACATGCTCAAAAGTTAGAAACAGCCTTCAGATGAAGGCAAGGAATATGGAACACTTGAGGGCTTCTCTCACTGCTGCCCTGGGGGGTGGAGACTTGACACATACTGTTCCTTTCTTATCTCATATTGTTTTCCATTCTCCTTGTGGTATTGAGCAATACGATTTTAGTTGCATCATGGCATTTCCTTGTAATGCTTCATGGCAGCTCTTAGTAATGCTGACTAAAATAGTAGGAGAATACAATTTATGTTATTAAGTATTAGAGTATCTTGAATGAAGGAATGGCATGGTTTGTTACATGTTTAAATGACCATAAAGAAAGTGGTGGAAAATACCCTAATAGACAAGTAAATTCTGCTATGTGAGTGATGTAAAGAGCCAGGTTATCACTTAGTGTAAGCTGTGGGGTCTGTGCTGATTTACAAAGAGCTAAGAATATTTAAGCCAGCTTGAGGTGTGGTTCATGTCTTTAAAAAAAAAGATTTTTTTTCAATCTACATATCAGCTAACAATGTCATTTCTACTTTTGCTGTCTTCTTATTGTGTAAAGCAAGAATCCTATGTGTTAAAAAGGGCGTCATATTTTCAGTCTGTGGATTTTGTTTAGTTAAGCTTTTGATTTGGGAAGCTGAATAGCAGTCTGCGTGTCTGGTATAACTGAATGCAGGGTACTGCTGACTCGAGTCTATCTGTGACTCAACTATTGGTTGGTTGCAGTAAATATAACGGTGAAAATTTTGTGTATGTCTATACATGCAAAGTTTTCTAAAATTGTGCATACATGTATTTATTTTTTTTATTTGGTATTGTGGGGATTTTTGAATATTAGAGCTGAATAAATGCTGTTTTCACCAGCATCATTACTGCATCATGTATTTATTATTTTTTCATTTTCTGATTTTTCAAATGGTCTGAATTCAATCAAGTCAAAGCACAGCGAAGAAGCCCTGACAAAGACCTCTCCTGGCCTTTAAAGCTGACTAATGATGCATGTAATAGGCTTTGATTTTGCATAAGTCCTTGTGTTCAGGAGCCTTAGAAACAAAGGGAGGAGGAAGTAATTGGCTGATAGTGATTTTTCAGTCACAGCCAGAGGAGGAAGGTCTTAATTTTTTTTCCCTCAAATGAATTATTACTAAAATGTGAAAAACTTAATATTTTATTTTTAAGTGTGAACGATGTGAATGATACACTTAGGGACACAAACATTATGCAACAAATTAGTGGTGGAGTTATCCTAAAAACTTAGTATATTGTGAAGTTTCCTTAAGTGCTGTAAGTAAATATACATATGTTGTGTGGATTTTATTGTGTAGTTTGCTCGCTGAAAGTGTGGTGCATTTGTTCAGGTTGTAGGTGTAAATTGTTTTTATCTGGTTCCATTCCCTAAGGTTGGGATCTCTTGTATGTTTATGCTTTGTTTATAAATCATAAGTGATGTTTTAATGACTGCCAGTGAGCATTTTATTCTCCCAAGTCACCTTTTGCACGGTATCCTGCTTTAAATAAAGCTATCATAAATGCTTTCAACACGACATTTTTATGCTGGAGATAGATTAGAGGATAAATTATAAAATGGAACTAACAGTTTATAAAATGGCTTTCTCCCTTTTTATAGAGGGCAGTGCAACAAGAGAAGATGAGGTGTAATTGGTTACACAGTGCTAGCTAGCTAGCTTCAAGTTCTTGGAAAGCAGTGCAAGAAGGAAAAACTCTTAACTTCAATCTCCCAAAAAATGATAATGGCTGTTTAGAATTCTTTAGTTTGACAACTTTACTGACTCTAAAGGGGACATCTGAAACCTCATATGCTTTCTTTCCTTAGAACTGATACCAGAAAGGAATATAATCTGATAAGTGATGGTAAAGTTTCTGGAAAACAAACAAAAAATCCCCATCAACCAAAGTTGTAAGGAATTTGGTTATTATGGGACATTTGAATTTAAGAAGTATCTGCTTCTGAATTTGCATGTTGTAACTAAAAATGATTATTTATAAATAAGAATATGTGGGTTCAGCTGAATTCTTGTTATGAATTAAGAAGATGCATCAAATAGCTCATCGTTGAGGAGAGAGAGGGAGGAAGGAGAACTAGACCGGTGCTGCTACAAGCATTCAGGTTTTCCTCCTGGTGAAGGAGAGGAGCTTTGATACTCAGAGGAACTCGCCCTGCCCAGCAAACCCTGTGCTCTTAGTGGCATGGAGCACGTGAGAGCACTTCCCAGTCTGTCCTGTATTCTTGCTTCTGCTGATGTCTTAGCTCAAATTTCTTTTCTGTTCTTCTCTGTAATACCCAGTAAATGATCACTTTCCAGTAGGAATGGAAGTTGAGCATAGCCTCTTTTCTTCAACTAGCAATCCCACAGGGTTGATTGTCATCTCCTTTTCCAGCCTTTGAGTGGCTGGGCGCTTTCTTCTGGTCGTTGCTACTCATAATTGGAGTTCTTTACCGTACTCCAGAGAATACGGTATCCTTGACTTGGCTTCTGGTTTGTAGCTCCTTGTCAATTTAGCACTTCATTGTAATCCTTGATGCTTTTCTTTTGTGGCAATTTTAGGATTACAAAAGGTAAAATTTTCAACTATTTTTGGGAGAGGTTAGAGAAACGTGAGAAATGAACCCCCACTTACAGCTTAGCAAGTTCTTGCTTTTTAACTTTGTACACTGAATGTAAATCTCTTGAATTTACAGCTGCTTAGAAGCAGTAGGCATGATGCTGAGCCACCAGACTGACTTCTGGGAATGCCACCTGTACCTGGCATCTGAGTGGTGTTTAAGTTAAGGCTGATGCAGGGTGAAGGGAATAACCCACAGAAGAACGTGGATTTTTTTTGTCAGTGGTTGATTTAAAAAAAAAAATTTTTTTTTGAACTCCTCAACAAGTTCAGTTCCTGATTTTGTTTGGAGGAAGATGTGAGTTATTTTTCTACTTTTTATTGTGAGTTAGACTGTCATTGGGCAGACATAATATGTTCTGATTGCAAAAGGACTACAAGGTTACACTGCATTAGCACAACTTACAGCTTTCTGCAGTTAGCACTGCCAAGTGCAAAAGAGAACAAGTGGTGGAAACAGCATCTCTGTCATTTTAAAGCCACCTAGGTTAACCAGAACAGCTTTTAGGAGTGATTTGAACTATCACAGCTAAGGTATTGTGGCAGGTGAAAAATGCATGGAAGTAAATGGTAATAACACCTTAAACCATCATGGTTGTTTTTTGTGGGGATCTCCCTTCCCCGTTTTGTTGGATAGCCTTTTACAAATTCTGCAACTGCATTTCGTCAGTGTTTTGCATGGTACCCCTGCAATAAAGTTCGTCGAACTCTCAAACATGCAATGCTTCATTTGCTTCTATGGCTTTTCCCCCCTAACAGATGTGATCAAGATTATAGCAGCAAAAAAACACTGTTAGTAGGAACAGTGTGACTGCTGTAGATGTCTGATAACTGGAGGGCACCACAGCAGTCTGTGCATAGACCAAACTCAGCTGTTCCTGGTAAGCAGAAATGCTCAGAAGTTCAGCTGATGCTATTGGCATTATGACCAGCCATTCTGTGAGCTAGTGTGGAGCAGGATTCAAACACATAAAGACCTGAGAGCCTTGAAATCTTAGAAGCTACGGAATTGGCAGATTCTCAGTTCCTTGATGTTGAGAATGGCAAGAAAGGAGCTAAAGATAAGAGAGCAAGTGGGAACTGTGTCAATTAACATTGCTTAGCACTGAACTAGCTGGCTGGCATGGTGTTTTCAAAACAAATGTGCAGGGGAATTGGAGAATTTCCAGGTTTTGTTATTGTGTGTGGATTTATAACATGCTTCCTCTAGTCTGGAAGAAATCTTGCTAGTTAGTTCTTTATCTATTTACATAGGAATAAGTTGGGAAGTATTTCAGCTGTTTAAAATGAAAAATTGAAATTTGGGTTTCTGAATCTCTCCCAGAGAGTTTGGGGTGCCTTGATTTTCCTTTTCTGTCTCCGAATTACTCTGCCGCGTTGCTTACTGAGTATGGAGCACTCCTATGACAGCCCCCATCATTTTTAGAGCAAATCTCTCTGAAAGCTGCCTCTGTCATGAAGCTTTGAAGAAATGAATCTTTAAGTTTGAAACCTAACTGAGCTGGCATGGTTATTTGTATGTGGCCTCCAGTGCTTTCTGACTGTCTATGTATGACTTGAATAGAATTGTAGGACAGAGAATTCTTTCTCTTTCTTTCTTCTTCTTTTTCTTTTTTTATTTATGGTTTTGTTCTGTAACAGCTAACTTTTTTGTTTCACATTTCCTTCTGAATACCGAGAAAGAAGCATTTTTTAGTCTATAAGAAATTGTTAGGTACTAGTGCTAGTCTTGGCTGAGATACTATTGGCGTGCAAATAAGCGCTGAATGTTATATGCAAACTTGAATTTGGAATCTCTGTCCTTTTTGAAGTGCTGTGTGTTTCATCAGGGGTCTGAATTGCAGTCATGTGTTGTATTTAAACTTTTATAGAAGATTAACTCTCCGATAACTGTAGAGAAATTCATGACAATTTGTAGCAATTATTTTTGACTTTTGGGGAAAGAGAAGCAGTTATTAAAACTGTAGTCTGTAAACTAAGAAGGAGGGCAAGCCTATGTACTGAACTTAAATATTACAAAAATTGATTGTAAAACCAGCTCTATAATTGCATCCATCATAAGAGAAAAACCTACTCTAGGTAGTGTGCATCGCACCTTTCTCAAGCAGTAATTGATGTGGTGCACATCACAGCTTCATGTCATGCAGTGGCTGTGTGGCCCTGAGGAGCTGCTGAGGAGATGGGGCCCTGTCCTTGTGCTGAAGACACAGGTATCAACGTGGCAGTCCTTCCAGCTTGGCATCCTCTGCCTGAGGGTTAGCTACTGTTACAATGCGTTGCACTGCTATTTAAGGAGAAAGAAAAGGAGCGCAGAGAGGGACAGCCATTGTTTCTCGTGGGGCTGTCCTTGGGATACTGAAGGTATATCCATTCAGCATGGTTGAGTTTTCAAGGCAAGAAAAAAGTACGTCATGGAAGCCCAGAGGTTTAGGAATATATGGGCTGCCTACTTTTTCTTACTCATCTGGCTTCTGCAGCTCTTAAAAGTAGACAAGCTCTAAATGAAGGAGTGCTGAATGAAGCAGAAGGGCTACGTCTCATTCCCAAGCAAATCTCATCTCTGTAATTTACTCCTTTAGTCGACTGTGTGCTGTTGCCTTTGATACTAAAGCCATAAACATTTGCCAGAAGCGAGTATTAGAGAGGAAAAAGTGTTCTGTTCTGTGTTCCAGAAAGAGATGTACTTTGGGTGTTTTCCACTTCCTTTTCAGTGGTCTGACTTCTTACTCAGTCCTCCTGTGTTTTCTTTGTAAAAAGCAAAACAAAACAAATAACAGCCAGTAAGGACCTTCTGTCTTGGTTTTGAGTACGTCACCCAAGGCTACAAATTCTTCCAGCGTGAAAGTTGTCCAAGAATTTACTTGTTACTTTTTCTCTTGAGTAGTGATATTTTAAACTAGAGTGGTCATCCAGAATGTGGGATCTATATATGAAAACATGATCCTTTTTGTTTGACTGTTTGAGTGAATTTTTTTGAAGCAGTCCCTTAGGCCTGCCAGACATCAATAAGAGATAATACAGTCACTTCAATCAAAATTCTAATTGTCTACCTTGACAATCCAAACCTTTTAAAAATTACTTTAATGGGTCCCACTTCCTTACGCTTTTTGTAATTTTGAATTTTGTTCTGAGTAATTAGTAGTGATTTTGTAACTTAGAGGTAGGTACCTGGAAAAGCTTGTGTAAGTTAAAATAAATGCAAATTTTTGTTGGCAAAGAAAAATAGTATTTCTTACTGTCATAAGTGATTGATTGAAGGCAGTGAAACTCTTGCTTTTTTGCTCTTTGCAGAGTTTGCTGAAGCTTCATGTGTAGCTTGGTGCTTGGCTGTCCCTTTAGACAAGGGATGTGATATATTGTGGAAAAAATAATTAGAAGTTGTTACTTCTACTTTTTTTTTAAATCAGGACCTTAGAGGAGAAATAGAAAACTGCTAAATAGATACAGGAAATAACTCAATGAAACATATCAGAAATATTTATTTATTTTTAAATGTGGAAAACATTAGGGAATGAGGATTCATAATAATCTGGCCTTTGTGGTGAAGCTGATTTAGGATGCTTTGGCCTCTCATTTGCTTGTTCCCGTTTGTGCCATTGTTTGCCATCATCTCTGTTGCACCAACAGTGTATCGAACCATTCTGTGAATTAAAGGAAACAATTTTGGTTAAAGTAAATGTCCTTTTAGGAAAGCTAATGTTTGTTTCAGTAGTTCTGTGCAACAGCTCTACAAAGTAGCTCTTTGGCACAGAGGGTGAAAAACCATGGTAAGTATGGGGTAGAGCATGCAGGGATCAAGCAAGTGGGAAGTCACAGGGTCTGGTCACTTTTTCTAGCACTTCGTGCCAAAGCTGATAGTTTTTAAGATGATAAAATATTTTTTAAAAGATTATGAAAAGAGTGATCTTAAATAAATTGACTGGATTTCATACTTCTGTAATTAATCATTATTTAAAAAAAAAAATAGGTCGGTGGATAAAACTATCAATCTGATCTTTATTTTTGGTGCTGTTTCATGCAGCATGCTGTATCCAGTATCCTGGTTTGTTTTTGTAGGATTTATAAGAACTTCATAGGTGAGTATTAGTGTTTTAAGAGTGAAAAAAGATTTCTGCCTTCCAAAATACGCAAGCAGTATTCAGCTGTCTGATCAAAAGAAAGGTAGGCTCATGCAGTGATTCAGATTGGCTTTGTTATCCAAATTTGACTTCAGTGGAGCAAGATGAATCTATAAGAAATTATAAAGCCAGCCTGTGAATGATGTAGGCCTACTTCAAAGGCATTTTTCTTCTTAGAATTGAAACTGTTAAGTGTTGTATACACTGTTCACAGAAAAGCGGAAACTGATATAGTGAGAGTACCCAGTTTGTTTAATAGTGTGAATGCCATGCAGTTCTGTTGACTTTCCTGGGACTAATTCACTGCAAAACTGAGTGAATTTTTAAGATGAGCAAAATGTAAAAGCCTTTCCACTGAGGAAAAGACAAGTGCTGAATGCCAAGAAATTTGTTGTCCTACCTCAAACAGCATGTTTTCTTAGGGAAGGTGGCCTTGCTTTATGTCAGAGATGTTGGAAATAGAAATATGAAAGCTAGGGGAAAATCAAGGAAATGCTGAGTGGCTAAAGACAAGAATTACAGGTTAGTATTTAAAATAGAAAAGTGTGCAGGGTTGGGAGGAGGGGGAAGGAAGGTAGATTTTTATTTAACATTTCTATTGCAATGCAATCCACTCCATCCTCTGTGGTTTCACCCGTGGTTGAGCTCCGATGTCAATTGCCAGGCACTTCTCACTTCTGTAACTCTAGGTTCCTAGCAGCTGTTGCTGAGCTAAACCTACTTTTAGTCATTGATTTATTTAGGACCCACCAGGTTTACAATTACACAGCTAGCTTTTAATGTGATTTCAGTTAATTAGGAAAAATGGTTCTACAGTGAAGTTCTGCCCAGCAGCTAGATATCAGATCACTGCAGGAACATATGGCTATGTTAATGTCTGCAGATATTGTTCTGTCTGAGCTTTAAAATTTGGAAGCTCTTTGACACAGCAAAAACAGTTATTCTGAGGTAGCGTGGAAATTGTATTTGGAGCATAGTATAGTGCTTCTTTAAAAATCATCTGTTGTTTTAAAACAAAATAGGAATAACCAAGTCAAATGAGTTTAAAAACCTGCTCAAATGACATGTTTATGACTTGCAATGTAAATAAAAATAAGGCAGGAAGACACTGGTGAGCAGCTGAAAATCTGCATTTTCATGTCGAGGTAGCGTGTAAACACTGTGTGTTAGGTACTTACCTTACCCTGCATCTGGTTTCTATCACACCACCCCTAATGAGGATCAGAATAGTGTAGCTAAAATATTGCATGCTATAGCTCAAAGAAAGACAAGTACTCACGCTGACTTGTAACTTGTGTGGGAAGTAAGGCTTCGTGACATACATCATCGTAATTCTGCTGCAGCTTCTGCCAGCTGCTAACTGATGAAGAAAGGATTATGAGTCTGGAATTAGAGAGAGGAACAGAAACAAGTTTAACAGCTTTCGCTGTTTCTGTGTCTTTGTTCAGTCAGTAAAAATGAGTCATCCTGAAGAACTGAATTAAAATGGCTCTAGTCAAGTGCAGTTTAGCTGCAGATGGTAGTGATTACAGGAGGCACATACATGTTTGGGGAATACAAGGTTGCAGTGTTTTCAGAAAGGAAGTTCCATAAATTGCAGATTAGCGCTTTAGGTAGTTAAAATGGATCTTATTTTGAGAGACCGTGGATTAGCTGCTATCCAGTACTGCCTCACTGCAGAGACAGAAAATAATCTTTTTGGAAAATGTAAGAGTATTCAGAGTAGTTACCATAACCTTACAATGATGCCAGACTATACAACAGAGAAACAATTATACAACACATTTTAGTGATTTTAGTAATTTTTTTAATTACTGCTTTTTAACTGTACTTTTCTAGTTTATTTAATGTACTTCCCATAAGAGGAGTAGAACTGAAAATGGTTACGAAGGAATCACTTGCACTGGGATGTGCAGTGTGAAGGCCTGTCCCTTAAAGGAAGTGGATGAAGGTCTGGGAGAGGATGCAGGACACTGAGAGGATGACTCATATCAGCTTCTGTAGCACACCCAGAAATGGTGGGAGATGAGAAATGCTGAAATGGTTAAAGTAAGAGCAGCTGCCAACTGCTGACTTAAGTCTCATGCAAATGTGAAATGGGCTTTGTAACAGAAGAAAGTATTTCCCAGAGGCAAATGCAAGTTTAAACATATGTTTAGTGATCGTGTTTTTAAAAAATTCAACTTGTTATGGATTTTATTTCCGCATTCTGAATGGAATCAAAAAATCTTCGCTGTAGTCTTAAGAAAGAAGAGTTCAGCTTGCATGCTGGCCTCCATCTGAGTCCCACAAGATGGCAGGCTTGGGCTGAAATTGGGGAGCAAGGCAGTTTCCTCTACAGGGCAGAGGAACAAGTAGTGCTCTGTGTTGGGAACTCACCAGATTCTCTGTGGTTTGAGGTGCTGTGTTCTGCTCCTATCCCCCCAGCTTTATTCTGGGACTGGATAAAAGACATAAGCAGAGGAGTAGTTTCACTGGGATATAGCTAAAGCTGCTTGTAGGTAATATTTAGTGTTTATTTTTTCGGTGAAAGATGATCCCCAGGTTCCAGTTGATTTACAACTATCATTTGTATTTTCTACGTGTGGTTTATATCATTTCTAAGTCATACTTCAAACTGTGTCTGTTGCTTTTACATCTCTGGAAACATTTGTTGCATGTTCAATTATACTTGTTATATTTTACCTGCTTTTTCACTGCTATGTCATGCTTCTTTGTATAGCTGTTAGCCTTGAGAGTTAGAACAAACACTTCTGAAATCCCAGATTGGTTCCAATTCAATGTCAAGTAAAAGGGAACACCATCTTTGGGCTGCTCTCACTGGTATTTTATTTATAAATGCATATTTAGTGCATAGACTAATGACATAGCTTTCATGCTATGACATATGAGTAAAGGGAATGTTCACAAATAGTACATCAAGAGATTGAAATATGTTTAGTATTTAGAGCTGAAGAATATTGAAAACTTATGATTTTGGTAACTTGAGTTTAAGAAAGGAGTGAAAAAATTCATCAGTCCACCAGTTTCTTTTTCATGTCTTATCAATGTGGGCATATAGGTAAAATCTAGAAGTGTTAAATAAAAATGAGTGTCACTTTGGATGTTTTGTGTTAGACACCCTTTTGGTTGGCACAATGATCATTGTAACCGAGAAAGTGAATCTGTATGGCTTTAAAGAACCAGAGTATCTCATTTTGGCGTGTTACGACTTTTCTTTTTTCCTCTGTGGAGGAGTATACGCTGACAGGTGGTAAACAACACAGGCATGGTGACTAGGCTTGGATCACCAATGTAAATAAACATCATTGCAGAAGGAGGCCTCAGCGTCCCCAACCAATGTTTTGGTCATTTGCAATCTGAAGTTGGGTTGTAGCAGATGAGAACACATTCAGTGCAGTCTTGCAAACATAAATTAATTTGCGTAGCTTATACCAAAGATGCAGTTTGTCATCCATCAGTCTTGATTCTTTTTAAATGCTGTCAAAGCTCGTTGCATTCAGATACGTGATGTCTTGCTACTTTTTCTTTTCCTTCTCTGATACCATGTGAAAAAAACACATACTGCAGAAATAATAAAAATTGCCCTTTGCAAAATGTGAGGCATGTCAAGCAAAATAAAGATAAAAAGATTTCTTCCCCTCTCCTTCATAACCCTCCAATAGTATTAAAAATTACTTGTAGTAATAGCAAATTAACAGTGATGACAGTTGTTTCTAGGTTGACTTAATGCCCTTAATTTCCATTTCTCTTCCCCAAAATGTTTCAATATTATTAAATGTGATGTGATACTTGAGTCATAAGCAGTAAATGTTTGATATATACAGAAGGTATTACATGATGCAGTAGAATGGATAACTGCCTGAACTGTTGGGTTAATCTGTATCAGTACCTCCAACAAACATCCCCTAAGCCCACCACTATGTGCTCTAGCATGTCACCATATTTGATGAACATACTGTGCATGTGGTAGGAAAAATGTTCATTTTTTAAAGATCTCACTCGTGAGCATGATCTGTAAATACCTTTGGTAGTATTACCGCATCTGAGCAAGTAGGTCTTCTGAGCAAGCTGATGGAGGAGCAAGGCAGCATCTTCCTAGCTCTGTTTAGAGAGAGGCTGCAGGGTGTGACATGGAGCAGGTGGTTCTGGTAGTGCTTACAGAAGATTTCTTCAGGCACGCACATATGAAGTTGATGGTTGGTTCTGGAGTATGCCCCTGCTGCTAATCAGCCCCATCTCAATTAACTGCTACCAATACTTGAGGAACAATTAGCCCTCTGTGGACCTTTACTCACTGTGAGCAGCTACTTAGCACTTTCTGCAGTAAAATGTGCCAGTGTGTTTCGAAACACACCACTTCTCTGATAATGAGCTAATATTTTCCAGGCTTTAGTAGCAATTGCCTATCCTACAAGTTATACTTATATTACCAATGTTACCTTTTTGTCTGTGGGGATTTTCTGACATTTCTTTAAATGGGGTGGAAAGAAGTGGTCCATGAAGGCAAAAGTTGCTATTTTTTTTCATTTCTACTTATTAAGTGTAGAATACTGTGAATTTCTGTTAACTATTTTGAAGCAGCTTGATTCTGAGTGGGTGTGCAATGCATATGCCTATACAAAGCATAGGTATCTGTGATGCGTTTTAAAATGTAAAAAGAAAATCCCAGTGATCCACTGCTGCTGACCATCTGTTTCCTGTCACTTATCCTGCTTCTCCTTCAGAAATTCTTGTTCATGATTCCTTTTCTCTAAGACTCCACTATTTGTTCTTATAAACAGTCTCTATTGTCTTATATACTGTTCAACATGTAGTACAGGAGAGCATCCATTCTTGCCCTGTTATTAAGAGCCATTTGTTTCAAGTGATTCTATATTGTTTGTTAGCTCTCTGGCTCCAGAGGGAGCTGGTGATAAGGGCTGCAAGTAAACATGATGTTTCTATGGTAACAACGTTGCAGTATTACAAAACAAAAGATCAGAAACAAAAGAGTTATTTTAACTTAATCTTTGCTTTTTGTGGGGCAGGAAAAGGGCTGGAGAATATGAATTGGTTACATTGGCTGCATTTTCGTATGGATCCTGAACGTTACTAGAGCAAATGTTGTAAAAGAGGAAAATTTGAATACATTGCTTTCAAGCTGAATGCCTTTGGTCACCTGCAAATCTTTTATATTCAAAAGATAGCTTTTCTGTTGTAAAGAGTCATTATATTGCCTCAAAACTACACAAGGAAATCCCCAGTTAAATCTATAGATTTGTTTCATCTGATGTGGAAAAGAAAACATGGACTAATAGTGACAGCTCACATTAAGGCAGTTGTGAACAGAAACTTAATAGCAATGCATGAATAAAATAAGAACATCGTGAAGTATTGAAAAGTACCTGCAAATGTTTCAGAATATCCACTAGGGCTCTGTAGATGTGTGTATGTGAATCATTCACACGTATGTGTGTATAGATATAGGCTTCCAGATTCCAGAGTGCTGGTGATGGGTACCGATTTAGGGATGCATAGGAAGTGGCGAGATGTGATCATACTGTTTTCTTGGTAGCTTTTTTTTTTNAAAAAGTCTGATAAATTCATAGGGAGCTAGCACGTTGCTGACTTTTCTAAATGTACATTAAGAACACATGCTGTTTTTCCTCTGAAATTGAACTTAGAGCATTGGAGAACGCATAAATGAAAATACAGCAGAATTAACCTGTTCTGGGAATGCAGATACCCTCCTCCCTGTTGTCTGGGTCTGCTGTGTTTCGTACTCTGTGGTGAAGGCTGGAAGTTTGCCATATTTCACTAGCTGCCCACCTAGTTATGTCTTCATCTAAAAAATGGTTTCTAAAACCATACTTTAAGAAGTAGATTCAATTACTGCTTTGCTTCTGTGTGGAGGAAATTTTGTTTCAATAAGACTCTCATTCACCCTGGAAAATTATGTTATCAAGCAGTTGCTCTCAATTCTTGCTGTCTTCCCCACTGAACGGTGAGATGAAGATCGCTCTGGTTTGAGAACTGTATCACAGTTTTATATTTTACAGATCAAAATACAGGCCTTATGTGACCAGATCATCTAAAATAAATTGCACTCCAATTTTTAATATACTAGTGTAACGGTTTTATTGCTGCAATTGCATTATGTGCATTCACATCTGAAACCTTATACTGTATTATTTATTATTACAGCCTAATTCAAAAGATCTGGTGAGTCAGAATTGAGCCTGCGTAGACATATTCCTCTCACTCTCACATCTGTTATTTGTCTTGACTTTAAACAAAAAGTTGAATCATGGTAAGCCAATGACAAAACAAGAAGTGATTTGCATAAAAGTGCATACAGGGAAAATGATGATATGCATTTGCTGTGCCTTGGGTTACAGAACTTTGTCCCACTGAAGCTGCTAATGTGCGTGTTTCCATCACGCAGGTGCCCTCCTTGTCCTGAGCTGAGCAGTGACCCAGGGAACTCTTTCATCTTTCTCCCCTGTGCTGTGCTGACATGGGAACATTCCACAGTGAAACAAAAAATAGTGGGAAATCACAACTGATCTCCATACAAATTGAAGCAGAGAAAATAGCAGAAATTTAGAAGGCTTAAACTAGTTTGTCATTAAACATTGACTTTTATTTGCAATTCTGCTATTTTGTCATTCTTATAACAAATAAAACCCCTCCAACTCTTCTCTTTCAAATTGTCAGAATACAATCTGGCAAAACTTGTATGATGATATTGTTAATCAACTGTGATGCCTACTTAATAACATCTTCTTGATCAATTATTGTGGCAGGTAAAGCTATCTAGGAGTTGTTGGACATCGTATCCAGAGAATAAAAAACATTTCTTTGTTATGGTCCTTATATTCTATGATATAAACGTTATTTTCCCTCCTCAATGTTTCTTGTTTAATCTACAACTCATCTGGCACAAGCCAGCATTTTTCTGGTCGTGTACTCTGTAACAGAATACTTCGTTGAGTTTTTTGCATTTCATTTTAAGACAGATGTGAAGTAAATAACGAACTTCTTCTCATGCTGAGTCATATTTCACTGTATTAGGAGGATCTTTTATATAAATGTGTATTCATCACTTACAGCTTGATTGTTAAACAAAACAACAGAAAAAATCCTTATTGCTAAACACAAGGAGAAGGGAGTTTAGAAGGAACGTTCTCATGAATTACAATGGAGAGGCTGCTTACTACCTGTCCCTTCAGGAGCTTTTTGTTTTCAGTTTACTGGAGTAGGAGAGCAGCCAGGAAATTTGAATTTTTGTTGTATCTTGCAATGAGGATCTCATTTGTAGATGAAAGGGTTGCACAGGATAATTTGTGGCAGTATCATGGAGCACAGTGTCACAAAGGTGACTGCGTTACAATTTTCTATGTCGCACAGCAGGGGGCTGCATTTACCAGCAGCGCTTGAGTCATGTTTCTTGCTTTGTTTTTCCGTGGGGGCTGTAAAAGAATTTAAGAAATGTATCGTTTTAGTTTCACTTCAGATTGAGCCAAGCTTCCTTCATTTACTGATTTTTGCCCATTGATTTGGAGGACGTAGTAGTGTTAAAATACTTGGTTTCATCGTAGCTTTTCAAAGTATCTGCATCGAGATATCCTTCCTTTCTCCTTTGAAGGTCATGTCTATGTGGTTTTGCTCATAGTGAGGATATACGCTGTGTGCATAAGGCTGGGCTTTTTTGACTGGCAGTGTCCTTCTGGTCTGAGTTGGCACTTTGCATAATTTCCTCCTGACAACCTGAGGGTGTAGAGTAGAGCCCCACTATTGTATTTCATTTCTGTTTTACAGCTCCTAAATAGCATATTTACAACAAGCCAGCTGTCAGCTCTGTGCACTGCACTTTATGAAACTGCATGCAGTAAGTTTGTTGTCATAAACAAAATGGCTTCCTTATACTGATAGGACAAGGGGGAATGGCCCTAAACTGAACGAGGGGAGATTAAATTAGATGTTAGGGGGAACTATTTTTACTCAGAGGGTGATGAGGCACAGGTTGCCCAGAGAGCTGTGGGTGCCCCATCCCTGGAGGTGTGCCAGGCCAGGTTGGATGGGCCCTGGGCAGCATGAGCTGTTGGGTGGCACCCAACCCATGGCAGGGGTATTGAAACTGAATGGGCTTTAGGGTCCCTTCCAACCTAAGCCATTCTATGATTCTGTGATATTTCTCTGTTAATGTGACAGCTTTTTGTTACTGGAGCAGCTGTCTCTGCTTCCCTGAAGGCTAATGTCCTCAAAAGTTCTCATACTTTGTTTTGTTTTTTCTAATGAACAGTACTGGTAGGATGTGGTCAGTTTTTTCTCTTACCATGTTCCTGCTTTGGACTCTAAATCTCTGGTGTCCGTATTTAAAGGAAGTGGTTTTCTGTTATCAAGTTCCATCAAAGATCTTGAGTGTTACTTCCTTGTCCATTTCAACTCGTGCTGTTTTAGTGATCCAAGTAATGCTTTTTGCCCAGCAAGCAGTCTGTGACTATCTCCCCTGCCAAGGGACTGGTAGTCCCAGAGTACTTTTCATTCATCATCAATTAACAGTTGATGTAGGATTTAGCAACTGCTAGGTGAACAGATGAGGACAGCAGTCTGGTGAGATGACAAGCTACGTTTCCCCTGAGAAAGCTACTAACCCTTTTTCTCAGCCTGATCTAGCAGTTTAGAAATTGATGAGATAAACAAGCTTTTGTAGTACAGAGCAAAAAATGAGGTCACTGTAGATGTTCGTTATCTTGCTCTGTTACAAAATTAATGAAATGGAGAATTTTAACAAAGCACATGTATTTTCTTGGGTGCCAATGCTAACTTTTGTAGGAAAGCAAGCTTAGTTATTTAATGTTGTTATTTATTTGGAAGTCAAATATCTAGAATTTCAGGTTCTTTACATGGTGACTGAGACTGTAAGGATGGAAAGGTTTGATCAGGTCACCTTCTAAAGACAGTTTGAAAATACTGTAACACTACTTTTTGTTTTCATACTGCAGTCAAATTTAGAATGAGCATCTTAAAGCTCTTTGTTTACTGATTCTCAAGTAGTCTTCTTGAGGTATTTAGATAATGCCCTTAAGAATATGCTTTAACTTTGAGTTTGTGCTGAAGTGGTCAGGCAGTTGGACTCAGTGATCTTTGTGGATCCCTTCCAGCTGAACTATTCTATTCTTTATCATGTAATTTCCATCCATGTCAGACACAGTGTGAATACATTCCTTTTGTTTTAGTTTGTTTTTGCTTAATATTTTTCACTTGGTAGTCATTTAAAACAGTTCTTGCTTGAGAACAGTCTTGTGACTTTGTGAACTTTGGAAAAAATCATTGCACTTTGTAATTAATCTTTCTCAGTAGGACATAAGGGGGAGTAGGAGGTGGAAGATATGAAACCGTTTCTTTGCTTTTCAAAGTACCTGGAAAGTCAGATTTGCAGAGAGGTGTAGAGGTGTGGTTTCAAGAATGCATAGTTTCCGCAGGAAATGGTACATGGCTGTGCTGTCTGTCTCTTGACAGGATCTTTTCTCTACTTATTGTCCATTTTCATCTTTAAAAAGAAGATCCAAAAATATCAGTGATTATGAGAATAAACTCAAGTTTTATCATAATTGTATGTGGGTAGAGGTGAGACACAGGTGAGTGCAGCCTCTGTGAAGAAGGCTGCTGGAGCCTAGCCATTTGGTGTCCTTTTGGCAGGAGACAAGCAGTATGTGTGCTGCTCGGAGCTAACCGCAGCCTTTTCATGGCAAGAGCCTCGCAGGGTGATGAGGGGTGCGCACAGAGGTGTGGGGCGAAGCACAGGGCCTCTTTCCACAGGAAATCAGTCATCATCCGCCCTGTCCCTTGCAAAGTCTCTTTGAGTGTGTGTGTGTGTGTGTGTGTGGCTGTGAGGTGGTGCCTGCTTGCAACAAGTTGATGCTTCCGCTGTCATTGTGTGTGCTCAGAGCTCTATCTGCTCTTTATGATCAGATTTGGGCCATGAGGTTGCATGCTATGCATAGGATGGGGCTGCTGCTTCACTCAATTCCGGTACCACCTTCCCCTCTTAAGAACAAGAAAGTGGCTTGTTAGCACTGATCCTCAGCAGTTGCAAAGAGCATGTACTGAGGCTTCAGATTTGGAAGGCTGTCATTGCTGCACCACTTCTCGCAGGAGATTGACTCTTCAAATCTCTCTGTACCTGCTCTGTCTCGGTTTGAAGTTGTCGAGATTGAAAGATTTGCTTGAGGGGATATCAGACAGATAATGGTGCTGAGGAATCTTGCAGCATCGTTCGATTGTTTAATGCAAAGGACCACTGTATGTGAAGGTGGGGAGAGTACTGGATGAAGTGAAATCTGCTGTTGGCTTTTGCTTGATTTGGAAAATTGTTGTACAGAAAGCAAAGTTCTATTTATTAAGAGATAAAGTATAAATGATTAGAAAAAATCAAGCAGTTTGGCTACAAAAACTTGTTTTACAATAAAGTAGATATCAGAACAAGCAATATATTCACAGCAAGTAGGGACAGTCGCCTTACGTTGCTGCCAGCAGTAGTTCTGGTATCAATGACCTCAAATAAAACTGTAAATAATGATTTTCAGTAATCATCAATCAAATTAACATCAGTTTGATTTCTTTCCTTGTGGTTTATGACTGCTCGACTGCTGTAGGAATTAAGAATGTTGTCCTTGTCTTCTCATGCTTCCTGTGTTCAGACCTCAAGACTGTTCCATTGGCTTCTCACTCACGGGCTTTGCAGTTTTTAAAAGGAGGTACTGCAGTGTGTGTCTACTTCCTAAACCAAATTAATATATCTCTATGAAACCCAAGTGCATTAGCTGTCAACAGGAGTAAGAGAGGAAAGATACATGCAATGTCAATAGTCATACTGAAATAATTCATTATTTGGGCTCTTTATTTTTTCCTACAGCAGAAATAACCTTAAAATAATGTAAAAGGAGCATTGGGCACCTACAGGAAATGACTTTCCCTCGAACGTGTGTAGAAGTGATGTTTCTTACAAGGTTTTTCTCCTTGCTGCCCGTTGAACCCCAAGTACTCCCATTGCATTTTTTGGGGGGGGCATCTTAAAACGTGTAATCTGGTGCCATAGGCCTGGAGGTTTATTTGGTTTGGTCTTTTGTTGATCACAATGTACACTGATAAATTTGAAGCAGATACTGAGAATGCAAACTGAGGCAAATAAAATAACAGTTAATTCTTGACCTTGCTGCCCAGACATTGTGCTCCAGGCAGAGACTGCAGATGCAAAGCTACTAAATCCTTGTATTAATTATGGGATTTGTTATCAATTACCTTTAATAAGATGAAATAGGAAGGGTAAAGGCCACCTTGCTTCCAGACATGGGCAGACAACGTTTCCTTGAAAGGGATGAGAAAACTTCCTACATTGACAAATCAATCTATCAGAGGTTTACTTGGCAGCATAATCCCATTTGCTGCCTGATCCACTGTTTTCATTTCATGTTATTTTCTGCTTTTGTAGGAATTTCATTTATTTGGAGGATAAAAATGGATGTATTTATCCATGTAGTTATATTTTATACATACATCCAGGTGCATATACACAGAATGGAGAAAACAAAGATGGATCAAAATCTCTTTACCCCGTAAAATGAGCTTTTTAATGTGTATCTGTTGACCTGGGACAAAATAAAAACCATACACTTTGTGTCATCACTGGTACTAATGTTAATTATTGATTATAGCATTATGTATTTCTGACAAGATTATTTTATCAAAATTTCCTGTATGATCTTATAAAGTAGCATTGGGCTGCAATCACTGCCTTGTAGTTGTATTTCTATGCCAGAGACCAGAAAACCTAACTTTGTTTTGCTGGCAGAAGTAGAGATCACAGAACATTTTCTGTCCTGAATTGATATTTTCAATGGAGCTTTTATGGAATAATGGTTTCAACAGGTTTTCCTCCACTGCATTCAGGGGTTTCTATAGTAATTGCTATGGCAACACTGATGCAAAAAATGTTCCCAGAGGAACCCAGCTGTGAATAATAACGAACAACTGAAAACATTTTGCTTTTGCATCTCAAGTTAAATATCCCTTCAGAAATCATGGAAATAGCAAAACTCTGTTTTTTGCTTAATCAATAGGAAGTCATTCTTCTGAACAGAAATAGAGATATTATGAAAGAAGTCTTTGTGATTTCAGAGAACACAGTTGGAATCTATTGCTGAAGTATCATCCCTGAGAACAATGAAGAGTGCTGGAAATACTGGGTGTAGGATTTGCACTGAATTCAAATGTTTCAAGTTGTGAAGAAACTTCCAGTACCAAATCCATAGTACAGAATCTTCTACTCAGAGACTATAGCTTCCTTTATAACCTGTTATGTAAATGGGTTTACATAATTCTCGTAGATCAAACTCCTGGTAATTTTCTGACCTCAGTGTGCATTGAAGATCAAGATCAAAAAGGTCACGTGGTAGAGGACAGTATTTGTTGACTTCAACGTCTATTTATAAATTCCCTTAAAAACATTACTTATTTTTTGCAGCAATAAATTTGTCAGCGTTTGTATTAAACGGAGTATGTTGATGTCACAGGATGCAATATTTATTGAAGCTGTTTGTTATTAAATCGGGTTCTTGTACATGTAAACTGGCCTTTGTGCATATAGTTGCCTTGTTTGTGTTTGTTTCATTTCCATGCTGAACAAAAGGAGAACCAATCTGGTGTTTGTGATAGGAATAAACTTCTTAGCTTGAAAGCATTTTAAGGCTTCGTTTGGTGTTTTTACTGTCATGTAGTGAGATGAAATGCTCACAGAGCCCAGCGAATGTATGGCGACAGGAAAGCTGTACTGGGTTACAACAAGTAATGGAAACTGCTTAGTGGTAGAAAGGGTGCTGCTGGTGGTTTAAAAGATCAAAAAATTCCATTGAAGCTGAGTAAGAATTAAAAAGATCATATTGTTAAATATGAGGAGAAAAAAGTTTTCTCGGCCCAGATGCTGAGAGTTGTTCTTACAGATATTTAGGTAACAGGCAGAATTAATGTAAACGTGACAGTATATGGTATAATTAACTAGCTGTGGTGAGTGGACTGCGCGCTGAAGTGAAATCATGGGCATGGTTTCATGCCCTTGGAAAAGCGAGTTTATGAGCTCCAGTGGTGACAGGCTTGTTACAGTCTCTAGATGGTCTGGCCTGTTTCTGCATGGAACGTACAGGAGTGGGTCTTGTCACTCGTATTAAAACACTGCATGCAAGAATAATCTTTCTCAATGAAACAACAATCTGAAAGTTACAACCCTCAGCAATTGATGGCATTTAATAAAAGCAGGTTTCCTGCCTTGACTGACTGGCTTAACACCACCTCCTTGAGATGCAGGCATGAAGAAGGGCTGTCAGACGGTGCTCTTCAACAGAACCCAGGGATTCTTTTCACTTTTCAACACAGAGCAGCCTCTTAGTTGACTATGGGCTTAACAACATAACCACCTGATATGATGTTCTTGTCAGAAATCAGCTTGTCTTTTTCAGTTGAAATGCAACCTACGGTGCAGAAAACAATGGTGCAAATGAGGCTATAAGGAAATAGTAGTATGGGAGTTCTGAAATCTCGTATCGCATTGACTTGCATCTGAATGTTGTTTCAGATAGTACCACCCTCTCTGTTCAGTCCTTCTGGTCTCTCTAGCTGGCTGTTAGTGCGCCACAGCTTTGCAGGAATTCATGTTTACCTTCAGAAAGAGAGACAGGAATCCAAACAAAAAGGATTTTCCACTCATTTGTTATCAAGAACGTGGTGTGGTAGCACTTGGATGAGCTTTTTGAGGATGTTAGTAGCTTCTGTGTAGGCTGTCAGGGAAAATGCTGTTCAGTTGGATATCACAAACTGCTGAAAATCCTTTGTCTGCGTTCTCTTGGCAAGTATTTTTGTTTCTATCCAACCAGTAAAAGCCCAATCTTGCTAAGTTAAGTGGATTTCGCAACGTTGGGTTCTTGATGAGAACTTATTTCTGTTTTGAAAACAAAATGGAATAGACTTCTGTTTCCTTGAACATGAACGTTGCTACGAGTTTGTGCCTGGAGGCTTGATTTTTCTGGCATTCTCACGATGGGGCCATTCAGACATTACCACTGGAGGTTTTTTCCCATGGACCAGAGGATCTTATCTGTACAGCTGGGTGGAGATGAGCAAACATTTCTTTTTAATGAGTTGTTCTCCTTGTAAAGAATTCAGAGTTATATCTGTGATACAGCAGTGGGGTGGTGTAATGTCTAAGAAATTAATAAGTGTGTCACTGATGTTTTTTCTTTCAGGTATTGAAATACTACAGGAATAATTGTAGGCAGCTCATTCAAAGCCAGCCAGTGTGTAATCTCACTAATCTTACATTTTATGATATTCATGAAACAGTGATACTTTCTTAAAGAAACACAAGACAGGGTGCCCTTCTTGTTGTCCCCAGCATTAATGCAGCTCTACCTGTGCCCTTCTGTTGGCTAGCAGCCAGGGCCTACTTTTATTTCAGCTGTGGATAGGGTTCATATATGTCAAGGGGATGCTTCTATAGTGGTGTGTATCAAATTACATTAACCTGCAGTAAAAAATGAGTGAATGATGTTAACCGCTTAACATCAAGCATGTGCTTCTTTAGAAGCTGAAATATTAGATCATTAGGAATCTGATTTTTCAATCAAAATGTAGAATTTGATAATCAGATTTCTTTTCGTCATAAAATCAATATTAATCTTGACAGGAAATAAATGCAGAAATCGAGAAATGTTATACGGCTACTTCGAGTTTTAGTAGTGATGGGATATTTTGCAGTGCTGCACATTGATTCATTGTATAAACAAACGTTCTGAAGAAAGCATGGGAAAAGAGTAGGTGTGGGACAGCTCTCTGGTACCTGCTTCAGTGGTGCAGGCTTTCAGCTGCATGTTTCCAGAGTCACTGGGGCTGTTTTGCTTTCTGAATGTTTATGACACTCAGTTCATGATAGTAGGATAGTAGAGGATTATGTCAGCATTCTGAAAGTCAGCACAGCTACTGAAAGTCCTTCATCTGCTTTTTTCCTTAGCTGGTATTTTTGTTTCTCCCAGGATACTAACTGTCTAGTCTTGCTTATCGAAGTGGATGGTTTTTCCAGTTTTCTGGCAGTAGGCTGTGTGGAAGCTTGAAGAGCTCATGTCTGCAGAATCAGACCTTGATAAACTGAACGTAAACACAGTCATTATGGGATGCTGCCTGTAGGAAGAAAAGTAAAATCTCTATAAGAACTTAAAACCTTTCTCAGTCAGATTATTTTGCATTAAATTCATTTCTTTTCCTTTCTGAGAGAAAAACAAATTTTATACAATCTCACTGTTTTTATTAAGTAGGTGAAACCATGGTTTTCTCTCTGCTTTTAAAATCAATGCCAAAGGTCTTTGAGTTTAATGCTATCTGTAGCTTAAAATATTTGAGAGAACCAGTGTTGTTCAAAGCTAGGGGTGTTCTTGAAAATCTTGATCTTCACGGGGTAAACTGCTTGGAAACTTTTTACAATTATCTCAAATATACTCGAGTATGTTAAAATAAATATGCTTTTATGAACAGTGTAGTATTGAACACTTTTGTAAGGCTGATGATGTTACAAAGAACAGTTCTGAACATGGAGTACTATTTGTTATTTAACTGTATTTCAGTGAAATACAGCTGTTTTAACAATCTTTATTTTTGCGGTTTGAGTTTTTACTTAGCACAGTTTGTCTCTAAGTGTTTTGAGATTTTTAAATCTGAGTATTCATTTAGATTTGTGAAATGCACTTCTCCCTCCAAGCAGAGGAAGCAGCTGAGCGTTTTAAACACAGTTTGGATATTTGTTTATAAAACACTGGGGTAGTCAGAGCTGTGTGTGCAGAAAGACTGCAGGAGCAGAGGAAGGTGCAACTTACGTGAGCTCAACATAAATCTTTAATTTTATCTCATTGTGCCTCAAGACAGACAGTGCTGTTTAAAATTATTTTTTTTTTTTAGTAAATGTAATTTTACATCATTCAGTAGATGTTACTTTCCTTTATTTGTCTACTTATTGTAATGATGTCACAAACCTATGGCACAGTGCAGGTTGCACAGAAAATGCACATTTTCTCTGGGAGGCACGGTGATGAGGTGTCTGCCTAAAACCTTCAGTAGGGATATCTTAGTCCAACAGATATACTTGTTATGTCTATTTGTGGCATGTGTGTGGGAACCTAAACAGAAACTCCTGCATTTCTTAAGGACAAAAGCATTATTTTATGACTAATTCTTTTTTAACCATTCTCAACAAAATTTTGGGGGGGTGGGTTCCGTCCTGAGTTTTATGCAGCAAGAATAGCTATGGATCATACGCAGTTTTTGCAGAAACTCTGCAATCTCACTGACCTGCTCTGTAAATGCTACTGCTAATGGTGATAAGTGAGAAGAAATGAATTCAAGTTTTACTTAAAGTTCCAAGACAGAATTGTTAGGTATATACTTATTAAACTCAACAGGTATAAAATATGGGGATCATTTTTTGCAAAACCATTTAAAAAAAAAAAAAATCTGTTTTGATTCCAGACGAGCGTTTATGATGCTGCTGGTTTAATATGAATTGCAGTCTTCTTTCTGAATGCAAGCAGCAGATGAGACAGTATAAACATATTATAAGCCAAATAGCATTTAGTTTTGTCTTGATGGAAATGCATCTTTGTTTTTAAAAGTGTTCTGCACTGAACATGGACTGACATCCTTAACCCACTTTAATACTTTATCAGAATTTATGTCAAGATCTTGTCTTTATTGTATCCAATCTTCTCTAGTATAAAGCTATACATATTAGCTATGGGAAAGAAAGCAACGCTAACACAGACTGTTTATTTAATTAGCTTATACGCCATAGCAATTCAGTGAAGAGTTATCCAGTAAACAGAACATTCTTTGAAGTAGTGCACTGCAGAAAAAGAGAATATTTTACAAGATCTGCAATGCTCAGTTCTTTTCCAGTGCAGTTCTCAGTGCTGGTGATAGGCAGCTGGGGAGACTGCTATCCAAATAGCAAAGGACCGAACTGAGAACTGCACGTGAGGTCTTGTTTTTGCTATGACCATATTTAATTACTTGATGTGTATTTGGAAACCAGAACTTGCATTTTACCTTGCTTTGATTTAGAGGTGTGTTCAGCGGAAAAGTGCTGGCTCAGAATGCTGGCCATGACACATCAATGCGTTTAGCTTGGGTGGTTTCTACTCATGGGAGCAGCAACATTTCCAGGACAGCCTTTGATCATGATAAAGAGGTAGTTTTGTGGTTAAGCTTAAGGTGGGCTATATGAAATGATTGTGATGGGAAATCAGACTTGATACGTTCGCTGTTGTGCTCACACTTAGACTTGGAATACCCCAACGAAGTTTTCCTGGTCCATTGTCGGGACCCAAGAGAGCAACTGTTTCTGAAACTCAGATGCATCCTGCATTTTGGGAGGCTCTTTTTCTATCAACCCCAGTGATGATACACAGCTTCATTCAAGGCTCTCTCAAGTACAAAACTAATTTTGTTGCTTTCTTCTTATTTGAAAGTGGTTTCTTTGTATCATTGATGAGCATCCTATTTTTGAGTGAATTTTGTATAGAATAGAAAAATAGGGAAGTAATGGGCAGGTCAGATGTATAGCAGTGAAAGTTTTTGAAGAAATGATTTAAGGTAGCATATTTGGTGGTAAATGAGTGTAATTCTGAAGTCTGATTTCTTCTGTTTAGAAGAGAGCTGTTCACCTAGGGTGAAAAAGGATAGCAAAGAGTTTTGATGCATCCTACAGGTATCAGGCCAGTAAGTCTGGGAAGGACCCACAGCGACTGGTACATTTTACTAGCTTGTTAGTTAAGCACACCTTTGTTAAAACTGTCTTCTTTTGTTGGGATGCTGCATTTAGGGCTCTTTAATAAAGATAGCATTAAAGAGAAAGCAGTGAGCATACCATTGAGAATAATAGAGAGGTTTGTTCTCAGCAAAATAAAGTGATGTCACTGAGATAAACAAGGAAGATAATACTGTAGCTACATTTTGACAGCTTTCCCAATGGGTAAGCGTGTTCTATGCAAAGATTTGCTGACTGTTGCCTTGAGGTGTGAGGGTGCTCTGAGTGGGATGGTTACAGGTGGATGGTAACAAACTGGTTGTCATCAGACTTCCTTTAATTTAGACTAGATTAGTGATGCAGCCAATTTATTACTGGCTCTTGTTGAAGTGTGAGTATGGAGAGAAACAATTTTTTATGAAGTTTTCATGTCCATTGTTTCCTTATTGCCTCAACTATCAAAGATCTTGGCATACTTAGGCTGAAATACCTCTTGTTTCCCCTATGTTCAGCTTAATTAAAACAGAACTAGTGCTGCTGGTCTTAGTAAACTGGGGAAATGTATGCATGAATAGCATAAAGATATTGAAGAAAATACGAAAATAGAAGTTTAAATGTGAGATTTCTTGTAAAGTTACTAAGGAGCTCCATAAAAAGAGCACAGTGCATCTCGGGAGATCGGATTCTGGTTCTAGTCTGAGATCATTTGTGCACACTGCTGAAAAAAATGGAAACAAAACACTGTCAAGACAACTGATAACTTGTTCTTGATCACATTTTTCTCTTTTCGTAATGCAGTTAGAGTTCCACTGAGAATCTTGGGTCAGAAATTAAATTTCTTAATATTTAACTTGGAAAGATATAGTAGGAGAACTTCTTAGAGGACAATGGTCATAAATCTGTGATGTATACTTTGTGCTTCTTAATGAGTTCATCAGAGTGCTTGAAATATCAATGTTGTTTATGGCTGGCTGGCTGCTGGAGTGAAACCTGAGAATGTTAGCACCAGAGTTTGAGTTGTAACAACAGTGTCTCAACTGTCATGATTAACATAATGTAGATAATAAAATATATTATAAAAATGTCTATTGTGATCTCAGATCTAATACACGTTGTAAGGCACATAGTATGAAAATTTCTGTATACCTAGCATTTTACACCAAAATGGAGAAGACAGAAAACTGAAGCAGGGATAATTGCTGCTATCCTGGCACTACGGAAGAGGAATTGGGGCATGGTGTGTTGAAGTCCATCAGCTCTGAACAGTAGAAGCTACTCCCACACAGAATCATAGAATGGTTCAGGTTGGAAGGGACCTTAGAGATCATCTTGTTCCAACCCCCCTGCCATGGGCAAGGACACCTCCCACAAGACCAGGTTGCCCAAAGCCCCATCCAGCCTGGCTTTGAATACTTCCAGGGAGGGGGCATCCACAACTTCTCTGGGCAACCTGTTCCAGTGTCTCACCACTCTCACAGTGAACATCTTTCATGTGATTTTAGTGCTTTACGTGCAGAAACATCTGTCCTGTTATTGTTGGATGGAGAGAAGGTTTGACAGGCAGCCATTTAATTTGTTGGTTTTTAACCAGCTGTTTGTATTCCTGTAATCTAAATAATTGCATGGTTTGAGATGCAGTGTGCTCGGCCCCTAGGTCCCACCACCAACCCATTTGGTGGTTTGGCCAGCTGCAGCAGGTCAGTCAAGCTTTGATCTGACTTCGTGTGTAAGGTCTCAGCAATGTTTGCCTACCTTAGCAAAGTAATTTAACACCTTACTTCAGGATCTTAATGAGTGAAAAGCACTCATTAAGAGTGAAGTAGATAATGTTATGGTAACTTTCAGAAATAATTGTACAGTGATAATTATAGGGTAGGAAGAAAGTTTTGAATGAGTAAAAACTGAAGTCAGCTTGACTAGTTTTTAGCATCACACAGGGGTATGACTAGCCTGCTTTACGTGGTGCTCCACGTAGCCTCGCTGGTAGGACCGGGGGCCCTTTGGCGGCCTGCTCGTGTCACCTGGCGTAACTGCGGCTTCACGGGCCCACACCGCTCGGGTCAGAGCTGTCTCTGCTTGTTGGAAATCTGTCAGAGTGATGTGAAGTTATTGCCAGACGTCAAGCCAGTGCCTCTCTGAAGGCTTGTAAGGCTGCCATGTCCTTCAGCTCACCATCGAAATTAAAATGTTTTTCTGATCTGAAGAGAGAAGCCTGTCAGAAGCACAGCCAAGGAAATCTAAGGTGTTGTAGCAGCTGAAGTCTGTGTTTTTCTTTTCTCCTCTCTGTTGTCACTCTGTTATTGATGTAGAAAATATGGCAGCTAAAAATGTAATCGGTAAATGATTTTCCTTGTTTCATCCCTCAGGCCGAAACAACAGCAACAGAACAATTTTTCCTTGTTTCCTTCAACTAAAGGCTGGAATTTCAGAGGGGTAAGTTTGGCGGTGTTTTGATATTTTCTCCCGCTTCATCCTGTTGTGGTGTGACTTGGTAGATAAAGCATGATCTGGGAGTGCTGAAGTCATGGCAAAACAGTAGAATGGACATTTTTGATTTTGTGACCTCCTAAGAGGTTTTCTTCAAAAAACAGGTGTTGTTTATGTTATGGCTAACTTACTATGAAGAATCAGGCAGACAATTCACTGTCAGCAGGTTAACCTGGTGTGATTTTAAAAAATGAAGTAAGATTGGCGTGTTTTCATATCCAAAAATAAATAGGCAAGACTGAGGTGATATACACTGTTTTTTTAATAAGTTTTTTAATTACTGTTTCTTTTTTTTTTTTTTTTTACTATAATGTAGATGTTTATCGAGTTTTTGGAAATTTGTATATCTGAATTTTGTAGAAGTACAGATGGAGAATGCTAACAAAAATTACATGGATTTCTAATAAGGCAGGAGGGACTGGGTTTTATTTCTGTTTTGCTGGTTGGCTGAGCAAGAACATCTGGATGCACATGCATCTAAGTAATAGTGTTACTGTTACCTTTAGGTTGAAGGAAGGGTTTTTCTGCCTTGCAAACTTAATTTTCTATAATAGTAAATTAGCACTACCTGTAATGTGGACTGACTTGCACTGAATCAAAAGAGTTTAGTTTGTATTGAGAAGAGCATATAAATATCTGAGCTGCTTCAAAAAGCACTTCAGTAAAAAGATGTTCCTTACATGCTTTGTTGAAAGAATAAATGGCATTGATAGCTTTACTGATCAGTGGTGGTCATGATCTAGTAAACTTCATTAAAACAAAAAATGTTTTTCACAACATCTGATACTGACTTCTCTACTCTCATCTGGTATTTTTAAATAGTGAATGCTCTACTGCTTATTGTGAACTGATACGCGAACAACAGAACTGGGGAGTAAAAGCTTTGGAATCGGGAGGAGAAATCAAGAACTTAAAAGGAAATAAAATAGGTTTTATTTATAGCCTGAGTAAGAAAAGAACAGCTCAAAAAGTGAGAAAAGGATCTTCAAACTGCTTCCTTCATGTGTAGAAATGCAGCTGTGTGGGAGTTGTCTGCTCTCTCCTTTCTGAGGAAACTTATGGGACACTAATGCAGACTTTCAGTTCTATAGCTTTAATAAAATGCATAGTAATTGGCAGATGAAGAGAGTTATTTGGAATAAACTCCTGCATCCAGGGAAGAACTTGTAATTCCCTGGATCTGTTTAGGTGCTGAAGGCAAGACAGCTGAGCGCTGGACAAGATTGCTGTCTCTGCTGTCTGTTGCAATGTGTCAGCATCGGCTTTGTTTTGATGGATGGAAAAAATGTGTTATGGAAAGCCCAACGAGCAGGCTTCATGTTATAAAGGTTTTGATACAGATGGTTAATGATAAAAGATTATCTTTGTCTTTTCTCAAGTGAGTATAGAATCCTATTGGGTAAACGAACTAAGTTAATATTGACAGTGGAGCAGTGCCATCCTTGAGTGTAACAAACAAAACTGTCGAGATGATTTATTCATAGCTTTGTGCTTTTTAAAAACACCTATGCTCTTTCTATACTGCAAACTGTAACGTGAGATCATTTCAACAGTCGCAAACCATAAAGCAGAAGGAAGTTGTTAAGCATAAAATTTCAATGTTGTATTTGTTTACCTGTCCTCACTCTGCAGTCAGATCAGACTGGTTTGCCATGGCTGTGTCTCATGCAGATCAAGTGGGCTCATTAAAGCACCGGCGAGCAAACACCAGCGGAAACCTCAAAGAAGGATAAGGAGGGCACAGATGCTAAATGCTTACAAGGGGAAACTTCTCTGCACTTCTGTCTTCCTCTCCTTAAATGCATTTTATCAGAAGATTTTTTTCCATTTTGAGGTGTTCTTTTGAACCCCATGGTTAGAAATCATATTTAATTTCCTCCGTGGGGATTTCCATGTCAAGATGATATCACTTATGTTTCTGTCAGTGCTGTTTTAGATAACAGTATCAATCAGGATATCAGGATTAAACCTTCTTTGGTTGCTTGTGAGTTATGATACAGGCTTGAGTTACATGCCTGTGTGCTGTTTTATCCACAGTAAGTGTAGTCAGACTTATTTGTAAGGAAGTTCTGCATTCAAGTAGCCTAAGAATCTCTTCTGAGAAGTTTCAGATTGCAGTTTCTTTATCTCTCCTTCTGCTTCCTCAAAATCACCATTTGTGTTTTCACCAGGATCATTTTCTAGAGTGCCTTAATTATACGAGTGGCAGGCTCATGCTACTGAAAGTCTTTAAATGATTTATTTTTTCCTAATGATGCATTTAGATGTGTTTGCAAGAACAATGGTCCGTAGCAGTCCTGCCGATATTACACCTTGGGTGGCAATGAAGAAACTGCCAGACAGTCAAAAGAAAAGCAGTTCCCTGGTTAGTGACGAATGCCAGGCTTGGAGATGTAACTGAAGAGGATGCTGTTCTGTCTGCGCTTAGCACTGATATTTCTCTATACTGTTCCACAAAGAGCTAGCATCACTTCCTGCATGTTTTAAACATCTGAACCATTTTGTTTCTCTTTTCTTTCCCCTGTGCTTCAGTGCTAAAAATAAATCAGTAGTGAAATCTAAACCAACATTGTCTACTCGAAACATTTTGAGATGCTTGTTGTGCAGTTGCCTAAAGATTGAAGATAATTTACTGCAACTGTGCTGCTTCATATTTCCTCATTTTCCATTTCCTTCTTAGTTTTGCAAAAGCATCTAACTAACCAAGCTGAGATGTGGTCACCTGGGAGGAAGGCTGATCTAATTTATGAGAAGCTTGACACAAAAATGTGGTAAACTTGCTGAAAGTCAATTTTAGGTGTGGAAGTGGCTTTCTTGCTAGCTTTGCTTCAAGCATGTATGTGGGGAAAAAAAGTTGTCCTTCATGCCAAATGGGAAGAATTCCACACTCCTCAGACAGTATTTGCAAAACAGCGTGTGTGCTTTGTGCAGGCTGGCAGAATTCAGGTATTGCCTTCAGGGTGCATGAATCTAAACAAGACACAGGTTGCTAAGAGAGAAGTTCTTTTTTTCTTCTTGGCTTTAACTTGATGATTAATTACATAAGCTACAGAATTATGTACCACTGCAGAAAACACCTTTTACTTCTGGATTCCGACTGGTTCTATTTAATGTCTGTGTCCACCAATACTCATTTGCTTAAGCAACGATGCTTCCCATCACAGAGACTGTTATCACCTCAGACAGGCCATTAGTTGTACTTCTTGAAGAATTATGAGCTAATGTCTGTAGATTAAGCGTGCTTCAATACCATTATCTTATAGGGGACTATGAACAAGACCAACATGATTTTTTAAAATATATACATTAAAAAGCACAATTTTTTTTTTTTCTTTTTAATGTACCTGTGTTTTGTAGGCACAACTTCAATAGTTTCTTCTGTGGAGGGGAAAAAGGAGTTCATTTTGCCTGATGGCCAGCCCCTGCAGCAGGAGGGCTGCTCCGCCAGGGGCAGTGCTGTTGGCATCCCTGCTCCCTGCGCCTGCTCTCACTGGGTGCTCATGCATTTCCCTCTGCGGACAGTCCTTTGATTTCTTCATAACATCCTGCCCTTTGTTAAGGAGGTAGTAGGTGGATTCTTGATCTCTGATCTCACTTCTTTGAAAAGAAAAAGTACAAATTCCCTGTTCCTTTTTCTCCTTTCTTAAAGATAATGCATGCTTGTGCTCCACTTGCTCTTTTTAGATCTCTTCCTCTGTCTTCTTCCAGTGGGTTGCAAGCTTCTGTACCCCAGAGTTTGATTGCCCTAGCACTTCCTCCTCCCTTAGTCTTGGTTCAGGCTTTCTTTTATCCTGCTTTTGTGGAAGGGCTGCTGTGCTTCTGCCTACATTCTGGCCAGAATGCCTCTGATACCTGGGGTTAGCAGTGGGAAGGAGCAGTTCTGTTAGCCTTTCTGCATTAAGGTATTGGTATTAGAAGGTGGAGGTGTGAACATTGTGCCTGTGTAACAGGTTCGCTAGAAGCCTATTTCCTCTGTAGCCTTTCAGCTTGTTCTTTTTAGCATTGCAGGAGTGGGAAAACTTCAGACTTGACAGCAGCAATATAGAGGACAACAGGAGTGTTTATAAAATTTCTTTCCATGATACACTATTTGTAGTTCAGAAACCTAAAGCTCATGAATTGATACAAGTGGACAGCCTGGATGCTGTTTTTTACTTGTAAAAGAGCTGATTTTGATGTCTCTCTGCTTAATCTATGGACAGAGTTTAAAATATTTTAGTTTATTATTGGTTTTGTTTTTGAACAAACCATTGGTACTGTTGTTGATTAGTCACAAGACTAATTTTTCTTGGAACAGCAAGGTTTACGTTGGCAAAAAAGTAGAGATGCTATCAGAAATTCATTGTGTGGCATTTGCGTAACTGGATTGCAGTCAATTCCATCTGTAGTTCCAAAACACGTTGAAATTACTGTGTTCTTAATGTATACACTGAATTGAAAATTTTTGAAGAATTTAGAAGGTTATTCCAAACTGACACATAGTTTAATTGCCACGATAATCGAGTTTAATCCACAACATATGATAGGCATAATTATGTCATGTCAGAATGCTTTATTTGAAATGCCAGCAAAGAATGGTTTGTAAATGAGTGCTCAGACTCACGATAAATGGCTCTGGCGTTTTGAAGGATCAGTGAGTAGTGCACATGACAAGTTTCTTCTCACAGCAGTACTAAAAAATCATGGGTGTGTGCTGGAGAGACCTCATGAGTTGTTCATAGAGAGAAGTTGTTAACCCTCACTTCCCACCACTGGCACATACGATGCTCAGGCATGCACTCTTTACTTACCTAAAGGAAGAAGAGGAATGAGAAAGCATGTCATGACTGTGCTCTCTGCAGCTTTGTTGTTGTTGGATTTTTTTTTTTTTTTTTTTTTTTTAAGTTGTGTTACTGTATGCTTGGGTGAAATCAATGATACAGGCTGGTCTTTAGACTTTGCCAGGTTTCTAGCTGTTTGGGACTCAGGTAGAAAAATAACATTTTCTTTCATAAGCACGTTTTATAAGATGTTATTGCTCGTGTTACCTGGAGAGTTCTGTAATGCTGAGGAGTTTGTATTTTCATTAATTCAGTATTCTGTTTTGTTACGCTTTGACAGTTTTTACATTGAAGTCAACTTTGAGTTAAGAGTATAACCTAATGTGAAGGGCTACTCTTGATTATATAACGAACACTTTAGTTATATAAAATAGACTTTAGATATGTTTCTTGGCAGTAATTTTGGGGCATGCTTATAGAGCACTTGGCCAAATGTGTTCTTAAAATGAAGAGACTCATAGGCTTTTACATCTGTGAGACTTTCCATCATTATTTGTATTGTAAAAGGAATATGTTCAATTTATTACATCTTGGATATTCATTCAATTAATACTTTCAGTTTTTTATGATAACAATAATAGTATGATATCTCTCTCTTCTAAGGATTTCTTAGAATTTCATGTTATCTTTTCACAGAGTAGGTGTTTTCTGGAAGCTTGTTGTATGCTGTCTATTAACCCTGTAGGACTTTATTTTATAGATCTCTGTTAGTGCTTTGTAACCAGTTTATTTTTGTTCAGGGTGTGGCTTGTTATTTATAGTAGAAATCTTCTGTGTGTGCTATAAACCTGTCACACCAGCTCTTTTACACATACAAACAAGACTGAGCTGGAAGCCACATGTGGTGAAGCAGATAGGTCCAATTGTCATTCTCTTAGGCCAAGTTTGATGTTCTGTTATATAGCAGATTTCCTGTCTTTAATCATAGCTTGGGTGTTTCCTTGTACTCCTGCTGTCATTTACTGTTCTTTTCTTTGTTCAACAGCAGATGAACTTGACCTGTACTCTAACTTGCACCAAACTCTGCCCGTTTCTTTGTATTTGTTTCCCCCCACCCCAGTGGTGGCTGCTCTTTGAGAACACGTGATGTAAAATCAGTGTTTCCTATGACTTTGTTTCAGAAACTTGCCTTGTAATGGTTAACAGCGCGATGCTGTTTTCCAGCTGAACTTGATGCCATTTTGTCTGAGAAAACAACCTTTTAGAAACAATTTGGAAATATACATTGGCATTTTAATTGTTACACTATTGCAGAATAGCAATTTTCATTTAATAGCAATTTTCACTCCTTGAGAGTAGCCCTGCTGAGAAGGACCTGGGGGTCCTGGTGGATGAAAAACTAAACATGAGCCAGCAGTGTGCTCTTGCATCTTGGAAGGCCAATGGTATCCTGGGCTCCATCAGAAGAGGGGTGGCAGCAGGGACAGGGAGGGGATTGTCCCTCTTTACTCTGCCTTCGTGAGGCCCCATCTGGAGTACTGTGTCCAGGTCTGGGGCCCCCGGTACAGGAAAGATGTGGGGCTATTGGAGAGGGTTCAGAGGAGGCCACAAAGATGGTCAGAGGGCTGGAGCACCTCCCCTACAAGGACAGACTGAGGGAGCTGGGCTTGTTCAGCCTGGAGAAGAGAAGGCTGCGGGGAGACCTCATTGTGGCCTTCCAGTATTTAAAAGGAGATTATAAACAGCAGGGGAACCAACTTTTCACAAGGGTAGATAGTTGTTAGGACAAGGGGGAATGGTTTTAAGCTGAAGGAGGGAAGGTTTAGATTGGACATCAGGGGGGAGCTCTTTACCGAGAGGGTGGTGAGGTGCTGGCACAGCTGCCCAGAGAGGTTGGGATGCCCCATCCCTGGACATGTTCAAGGCCAAGTTGGATGGGACCCTGGGCAACCTGATCTAGTATTAGATCTGGAGGTTGGCAACCCTACCTGTGGCAGGGAGGTGGGAACTTGGTGATCCTTGTGGTCCCTTCCAACTCAGACCATTCTATGATTCTACGATTCCTAAACCTCATAATGCACAGTGAGAAAACAGTTTGTGTGTGCCAGCAGACTCCCCACAGACTTTGGAAAGCTTTTTTCTTTTCTAAGTACTGTTTCAAGTTCTCAGTGATTCACAATCTTAAATATTATCAAAAAAGTGCTCTAAGTTTCAGCTGTGTCTTCTTGATCCAAAATAGACTGATAGACTTGTGAAAAGGTCATAAAATGAGGACAATTATGGACCCGTCCTAGGAGAGTTTGCACGCCATTACTGAAAGGATACTAGAAGATGGGAGACTTTCCATCCTTAATAAAAATCTTTTTGATTTAGGACTGACTCTGTACAAAGATTAAGATCTCAAGGGTCTTGGTGAATGCTCTGTTTTGTAGGAGGGGGCACCAACATCACGTGGGTTCCAGCAGCTGGCACTTGATCCTGTAGGTATGTTACAATTGTTCTTTGAAAGACTTGTCAGAATTGCCATAGTTTCTGAATCATAGCTGGAAATACAAATGAAATAGTGAAAGCTCAACATGGCCAGAGCTCAGGCCATTGTCATTAAAAGCACGATCAGAAATTTAGGAAAATGCGAGGGGAAAAGGTGAGCTGCCTGTGGAGTTCTGACTTGCACAACGGCTGAGGCAAAACTTCTGGGTTGCAGTTCTGAACTTCAGCATGTAACATTTAATCCTACTTCCTGGATCTTGCCCAGAGCTTTTTCAAATTATTTATTTTTAAGAACAAGTGTTCAAGCTTAGCTGAAGGATTACCAAATTATGATGGCAAAGAATTACAGTTTCCTATGATGAAGTGAGTTCATCAGTTACAGAGAACTCTCACGGATAAAATCAGACTTTGCACTTCCTTGACATGTCCTCAAATGCAAAATTTGGGCCCTCTGCCAATCTCCTATTTTGGACTTTGATTCTGGGCTGATTCTAAAACTGTCTTTGCTGAGCTCTTGTCCTTATGCCTCTGTTAGTTTAAGCACTGTCTATTAAGAACCCTTAATTTCTGGAGTACTGAATTTTTCTGTGAACTAAATGTTTAACAGTTTCCCCTAGTATATACCAGATGTTTTATTTTCTGACCAAGGCATATTTGGAGATAGTTGTCCACTTTCAAGTTGAAGGCCTATTGCCATAGTTTGAGAACTGCACATGTAGGAGGCAGACTGTGTGTGTGATTGATTCCCAGAGCTCCTCCAAGGATCTACCTACTTTAAAAACACATCAGTGATGTGCTCACCTTTACCATACTGCTGCCATTCTCTTTATCCTGGTTAGCCATTGTTAAAACGCTTTTGTCTATTTAAAATATTATTAGAAGAAGTCTGTGGGAAAAAGCAAAACAGAGACACAACAGTGTCGCTCAGCTTCTGACACTTCTAGTACGCTGCAGGACAGGAAGCGAGAGCAAGCTGTGTGCCGCGTGGGGAGGAGTTCCTGCCGAAAGCTGAGGGAAACATAGGGACTTCTTTGCAGCAGAGTTCTCACTGCCAGGCTGAAGATTAAGAAACCTCCTCAATCTGAGTACAATACACAGTACCTCATGGTGTGGTGCTGTTTTTTTGTGCATCATCAGGTAGGTGTACGTTCAGGATCGTGTTACTTCTTATTGTTTGCTCATGTGGCATTGTAGTAAGTTGAAATTGCACAGATAACGCTTCCAAGCATGGCAGGATTTAGTAGTGTGTACTAATGCAACAAAATCGGTGCTTAGTAGCAGTGTTTCCTTCAGTGAGAAAGAGATTTCTTAAAAATATACATAATATACTCTCCCATTCCCAATGGGATAGATGATGGCTTATTTTTCTCTGTGTCTATGTTTTATTGTTGTGGAATGGTAGGGTTTTTTTCTTCTTTTTGTTTGTTTTACCATAAATGTGTAAATTTGTCTCCTTCTGTTAGTGTAAAACCAATAATTTTTACTGATCCTGGAGTTCAAATTGGAACACTTAATTGTGTGGATAAGTTTATGTATTGTCAAAGTGAAAGCTGTCACAGATCCTGTACTCTGTATTTACAGAGTGTAGTGATTCTGCTGTGCAGCATGTGTGTGAGGTGTCACCTGGAAAACTGGCTGTGTGCTTTTAGCCATTACACCTTAGAAAGCTGCAAGATTGACAATAAATGTAGAAAATGGTTAGCATTTAGTTCTTGATTATACTTAAAGATGTGTGGGATTTCAGTTTTGGGCTATTGATTATGAATAAGAATGACACGTCAGGATCACAACTGGACAAATCGGATCTCTAATTTTGCAATTTTAACCCCAATCATAACATCCTGCCACTGGCTGGAAAACTAGAGAGCCTCTTAGTTGAGAAGCAATGTTGTTTCAAAATATTTGTGTGTGTGTGTGTGTGTGTTCAATAAAACCATACTTTCAAGTTCTTAGAAATGTGGTAGAGGTGAGGAACTGGAGTGTGAGGCAGGTAAGCCTCTGTGAGCTCTGTAAGTCAGTGGCCTGCATGCTCTTGGGTTTGCTGCGGAGAATGTGGCGTCAGTATACTGAAGCTTACAGCTAAATTGTTAATTGGATATATTTGATGTTTCCTTTAACAGAATTTTCAGTAGCAAGGGAGATGATTTATGACAAATTTATTGCATGGAATATTTTTAAGATTTTATGTGGAATGCTTTGTGCAGTTCTGTCAAGCTATGTTTAAGGGAGGTAAATCGAAATAGCAACAGGCTCAGGAAGTTTATCAGGACAGAGAAATGGAGAGCTATTCAGCTTGGGAAACCTGCTGTAACAAATGTTATACATGTGAATTCTCTGTTTATTAAATAGCTTAAGAGCAAGACTGCTGATTACTAACTGCTGTGCTGTAAAATTGATGTTGTCTTTTTGGATGTACTTAATATTCATATTTGCTGTGGGAGTGTATTTTGTACATTGTTTACTTGAAAATTTATAGCAGAAGAAATCAAATGCAATCAATGGTTTTCATGGAATGCCAGGGGATGCACATCTGTCAGTGACGTAAAATCACGTGGATTCTCTGGTGTGTTACTGAGCTCGTGTTGAAATCTTTCAAGTTGGGTGCACAATCTGACTCCTCGTCTATATATATCTTCCAAAGTCATCAAAGTCTTTAGCCCTTTGTCAGTTTTAGTTGAAACTGGGCAAAAAACCATTTTTTAGTGAATAACCCCAGAATCAAGAGTCATGGGAGATATCTATCATTATTGTATGTCTTGTTTCCTGAGGAAATTGAGCTCAAGTGTGTTTGTGTTTGGGTTCCATGTATTTGTAAGATAGAAATAGCAACAGGTGATTTTAGTGAAAGCATTATTATTTTTATCTATACTGAAGAGTCCCGTTTGGGCACAGCCATTTTATCCTTTCTGTGAAGAAGAGCACCTGCAGCACGTGGCTCAAGAGCCATACAGGAACCTGTCTGCAGTTTGAAAGGTAGAGCAGCATAATGATTGATGCTGCATGCAAGAGACGTTGGGAAAGCAGACTAACAGAGAGTGTTAGAGCTGTAGGAGATGACTGCAGTTTATGCAAACATAAGCCACTGAAAGCCACGTGGAGACCAATGGAAGCTGTAATTTTGTTGTATATGGTTCTGGTACTGTGCACAGCAACAGCCAAGTGAGCTCTACTTTAAAATGAGAAACTCCATTAGACTCTTGAAGTTCTTAAAAAACTAAGAAAAAATAATTCTTAGAACAAATCTGCTTTTCAAGTGAGAAAGTTTCATTGTGATTTGTTGTTCCAAGAACAAAGGCCACACACAGCTGTAGCAGGTTTGGAAGCAGAAGCGGTGGTTGACAGCTGTGATTTAGTGGTCACCTGAAGCAAGTACAGTTCAGTGCTATCCCGACAGGGGAAATCTCAGGCCTTCAAGAGCACATCTTTAAGGGTAGAGTTAGAACCTAATTCTAATTTATTCTTGCTTTTACAACTGGTGCTATGATAAACTCTCTCAACATAAACATAGAAGGCTGGAACCTCAGCCTCATCGGGTCAGCTCGCTGGGGATGCGGGCACTATGCACACTGACTGCTGCTCTCACTTGGGGAGCAAAGAATGGAACGTGGCAGATTGCAGCTGAAAAGGGTTTGTGATGCACACCGTGTGTATGTGATGAATAGCATATGGCCTCTTTTAAATTGCGTCTTAGTTTTTGTTTATTTGCTAGGCAAATTTAGAGTCCTGCATATTGATTCTAAGCGTCAATGAAAAGCATAATTAATGTAGCAGTCTTGAAGTCTGCCTTGGAGTGCTGATGGAGAAAGGATCATGTAATAATGATTGCTGATGACTCATGTAGCAAGGAACTCTCAAGGAGAAAGAAGTAAAAATATATCTAATTTATTTATCTGAGTTTGGCTCACCTTATAGCACGTGGAAGAAGTTTCAGCATGTTCAGCTCGCTGCTAGATTCCAGCGACTGATACTCTCCCTGTCTTCTGAAAAGGGGAAGGAAGAAGGTTAAATAAAGATAAAATAAGTATCAGTCCTCAAACAAAGCTCTGCTGATCCTTGTCCTTACAGCATCCCGTACATGCACACCCATTTCCTGTTGTTAATGTTAAACACATTGAATGTAATTTTGATTTCATTGTTCACTTCCATGTTCATTTCATATTACATGGACCGGAAAATCTTGAATCTATCACAACAGCATTGTAGAAATAAAACAATTCTGTGTTCAGAGAGGGGTTAAAAGGCGCTGCCATTTTGTCAGGCAGAGATGTGGCTGACTTAGGAGTGCTTAGCTACCCAAGGTTCAGTGACTGTCTTAAGTGTCCTCTAGGAATTTTCTGCTGTGCTGTAACAGCATCAGACCCCAGATCTGTTGTTTTTTTGCTTGGTCCATTACGAACAAGAAACGTTCTGTTACTACTCGTGATACACAAACAGCCCACCAGCCGAGTGCGTGCAGGACAGGACATGGCAGCCACACACCTGTGCAACAGCTCGGGGTGAACTGGGCAGTCAGGTCATCTCTGACCGCTTCTCCCTCAGTAAGAATAAAGCTTTTGCTTCTATTTCTGTGTCAAGAAAAAGAAACCTGAAATGTCTCATTTTCAGAACAGTAGAATGCAGTGGGAATATGCATAGAAGTAAGTTTTATTAGAAAACTTTAAGGGATTTTTGAGCTGTCAGCGTGCAGCCAGGGAAGTTGATGCTCACTAGGGAGGAGCGCTGGTGCTGGCATGAAGGTGAGCAGTGGGTTGTGGTCGGGTTAAAAGAGCTGGCCTTGCAAGATGGCAGGAGATTCATTTCTCAACTTCAACTATGAATGAATGAGTTATCAGTTTTGTGAAATTTCAATGGATTAGCTCTGAACCAAATTTAGCAGAAAGATCATGTTGAACAGGGAGTCCAGAGGTGCCTACCTGCTACTGCAGAGAGGCTCCTGTGAGCTCCCTCTGTACAGACTTGTTTCGAGAACTTGGTATTGTATCACTTTTTTTAAAGCATCTGTGCCTTTATTTCATCTTTGAAACTTGAATGTCAGTGCAGCAGTAATGTGATAACATGGAAAACAAGTAATCCTCTGTGGGGCTTATTCTTGTTCCATATCGTGAGTGTTCTGGCTTTGAGCTGGGTGAGGCAACACTGCTGCTGTCTCTTCTAGCTCACTTCTGAGGTCTGCCTTGTGAGGTTAGACCCCACCACCTGTGGCAGGAAATGCTAAAAACTAGCCTTAAGATAAAAGGTAGTTAATAGTTACCAACTAATTTTGTACCCAGCTTAAACTGGATTCAAGGCATATGTAACTGCATATGGTAACTGCATGTAACTGCAGTGAGAAAAATACTGAAGCCTTTGGTCAGAATCTCCACTTGTGTTACAATGACCAAATTGTCTAACTGAAATATTTTATTTTATGACTGTGTCATTTGTGTCTTCTCCCTGCTGCACATCTCTCTTCAGGCCATGTTGTCTTAAAAAAACCTGTTAATTTGTAGTAGAACTGGTGACTGTCATGACCGCAGATGACCGTAAGCAATATTTACAAGAATTAGGGATGCTTTGTGTGCAAGGTAGAGAAACAGAATTAGAAAATCAGTCATTTTCTCTTGTGTGTTGCCTAGGTTAGTACAGGTGATGCGTTGAGATTCCCATGCTGTCATTTCTGGCTTAATGTAGTATCGTGTGATGATATAAGCTGGTGTGATAAATCTACCATACTGTGATACGATGTAATTAGAATTTGTTTGCCTGAAGGGCAAATAAATATATCAGTGTGTGCGATAGATATTTGAGCCCATCAGGAGCTCTGCTAACTTAAATTCTGTCAGACAGTTCACCTCGTTCATTACTGTGCCACTGAGCTGACTGCAGTAGTTGGGCTATAAATTCATTTCACTGTCTGAGACCCCTTGGCTTTGCAGGGAAGCTTACTGTGCTCTAAGTGTGTGAAGTACATGACACTTATTCACAGAACCCCCCTGGGCTCAGCCTATATCTATTTCTCTGCACTTCTAGGATCTTTTGTGAAAGGAATGCACACCAAATCATTGAGATAAAATGGTATGACTTAAAACATATAACAGAGAGTCACATTTGAGGGGTAATTTTACGGCATGTAAGAGCTAGAGAGGTCAGCTGCATGGCACTAAGGCAACTGAGCCTGGAGTTGTAACTCCTTTGGGCAAAAGATGCTTGCAGAGAGCAGGGATTAATTTAATGAGCACCTTATGCTCCCTGCACAGTATCCACTGTGAACTTTGCTTCTAATCCACTTATTATGGGCAAATAAATTTATCTGGTAGCTCAATTATTGGAATAAGTTCTGCCACGTTGTTGCCCTCCCAACACTTATACAATGACAATAAGCCTTGATGTTCTTAGAAAATTAAAGCGTTAACCTTGCCTGCGGTGGTTGATGATATTTAACAATTTCTGTATGAAATGACACAGCTAACAAAGTCGCTGGGACAAACTTCCGGATAATATAAGTAGTATTTTTTGTTTGGTTGGTTTATTACTTTTCAGGAAATAGAAGAGCTGAACTATAGTGGGGAGGGGAATCCTTTGCTAAGCACAACAAGGCCGGGCAGCCTTCACCCCCGTTGTGCGGGCTGTCCTGGCTCACCCAGTGTCGCTGCCTTCCTTACAGCCCCTCTGTGCTTTCCTCCCTCCTGGTCTGGACATCACAGCTGATAACAAGTTTGTTTCTACTGAGCATATTGAGACTCAGTTATGTAACTAGTGAGATATAAATTAGTATTCGTGTATTAAGATTAACTGTTTTGTGCTGTGCTTTTCCTGAATAGCCTTGCCTTGGACACTTGTCCATAGATGCTACTTCGTGTTGAACCCATATACTCCATTTAAATGTTCTGGTTGTAAGCCATCGCTGCTGTTGGATAACCTCACTGCTACAGCCACAGGATGCCATTTCCTTCACATTGGCTTTAATCCTGCAGCCTTCCTAGGGTGCCTGCACTTCTCATAGTCTCCATCAGCTCTTGTCAGAGCTCTGTGGTGTTGGAGCTGCCACACGCTTTGAGCTGATCCGTGCAGCTTCCAGCAAGTCTTTAAATCAGTTATTTAACAAAGTAGCCGCTCACTTGTGTGTGCATTCATTTCTCTTTGTTAACAGTGCAATGACATCTCTTCTATTACAGGATGTGTTTGTTATAGTTCCAAAATGCACAGGATTTACTTTAAAAAGTGACCAATTTGTGTTTTTTCTCAAATTGGACTTTGAGTTGGCTACTGTGTTGAGAGCACATACTACTCAAGCATCTCAGTGATGCCTTTTTGGTTTCTTCCTTTTTTTTTTTTTTTTTTTTTTTTTTAAATTTCTTCCTTTTTAAACNAAAAGTTGATAGCTTCTTAAACTGAGTGGATAGCTTCTGTTTGCAGAACAAAATTCCTTTATTTTTCTTTGAGTAATGGAGTGACCTTCTTTTGTTGTATTATGTTGATTCTTTTGGACTTAACTCATTCATTCCAATACTTTTGCAGATTGAGGCTTAATTTTACATCGTTTTTTGTACTTCTGTAGCAAATCTCAACCCAAGCTGTGTTTACAGTTGTATCCTGTCCATCTGTGCATATCCACCCAAGAACTGTACTATAAGAGTAAGAGGGAAGAGGAATTTGATTATGCACTGTCTGAAGGCTAAGAATGAATTCTATAAAACTCCTTTCACTGTGTAATGTGGTTGGAGAACTCATAATCCAGTTTCTGTTTCTAAATAAAGTAATAAAAACAGTGTTGAAACATGGCTGGTCGTAGATTTGGAAATTACCATTGTCAGGAGGAAAAAAAAAAGAAGTGAAACAAGTTAAATTTCCTGAAAAAACAGTAAAATTGTAATCAAATATAGTGCAAATCAAAGATTTGCTTAAAACTTGTAGGTAAACATAAAACAAATTTACCACCTCTACTTTCATTTTAAAGCAACATGAAATAAAATTTTCTGGATTTTGTAATAAATATTCTTGAACTTACTGCAGCCTTAAAGAGTCACTGGTGTAGTGTGTACATGCAGTGAATCCATATTCCCTATTTTTCTTTTATTATTTTTTATCTTTAATGACTTTGTTTTAAGATGTTTAGTACTTCTGTGAGATTCAGAAAATAGAAGTGGACACCTCTACCTGCACAGTGTGAAGATCCTGCCTTTTAGATGAACTGCTGTCACCTCAAAAGATGCAAATTCTGTATGGCATCTGTGCATGGTGGTCTTTTTTTTTTTTTAAGTGCTCATCTTTTGACTTCTGTAGTCTGGAAACTAAATTCCAGCTATTGTGAATGCTTATCTCTACTTGACAGCAGAAGACAACACAGCTGGATAAATAAGGATCATATATTCTGTGACTTCTCTTGTTTCTTATATCTTCCCTGTCTGTAGAAAATGCACAGCTCTCTAAAATGAAATTTCATACTTATTTGAAGGGCATGAAGATTAATCTTGTGATGAACCTGTGAAATGACATCAGGGAGGGGTTGTCATATTTTGAAAACATGCTGAATATAGGGCAGAACCCAGTCAATAACTTGAATGTTGAAATCCAAATGTATGGTAATTTAATTCTTGCAGTATATTTCACCTATTAAACTCATTATGTTATACACTCTCTGTCTGAGAAAAGTACTTGATTGTTGAATGTATGTTTTGGAAAATGTAAATATCAGCTTTCAATGCAAATTGAGGTGTTTTTTTTTTCCTCCAGACAGTTTTATTAGCTGCAAAATTGCCATATCAAGTGCCAAAATACAATCTATAATATGCAATAGTTACTCAAGATTTTAGAAGTAAAAGTGTATTAGTGTAAGTGAACCTAACTCACTGTGAGCAGGTAAAGAACACATTTCATTTACTTAGGCTAATAGGTTTAGAACATGTGAATACAAGCTCTATTTTCACGTGATGATTATAGTGACTAGTGAAGGTGGAAATACTGTGTATATGTGTGTGTGACTTTACTGTGTATGCCTGTTTCAGGATCAGGCTGTTAGTAGTTGGTAATACTCATGAAAACTGAGCGCTTTTTTCATTTTGTTTTGTAGAAGAAACGAAAACAGAGTACTCAAGATGAAGATACAATCAGTATCTGCAGCCTGGATACAAGTGTGAGTAACTCTTTGTTTTCCTTTTTGCCCCTCCTCATAAAATAAAATTGGGATGTTATGGGTGTGCTGAAGCAAACCCATTCAGCTTTTTAGCTGTATTGTGTTCATGCATGGCATGAATAATTTGTTCTGCTTGTTATTTAAAGGAAAAAATGTTACTGCTTTTTATTTTTCTGCAGTGATATTTTTAAAGAGAAAAATGAAAAGTTAGAATGGCAGCTCACTGTAAAGCAGTGAATCTCTTATTAGTAAATGGTTGTCGAGACAAAAGGGCATTGTGAATAAAGGACTTAAAAACAGATCTTTTATCCTACTGCATGCCTATATGAGAGACTGAATTTCAGTTATGTCAGTGATGGATAATACTGGTGATGTGAAGCCATGTAATATGAGATTATTACAATTATGAGACCTACATGTGTCATTTTTGAAGTGATCCACTTAAAACACAGCTATGATTTTCTGTTACTCTTCAGACATGAAGAAACCAATAAGAAATGTTCTATAAAGAGCACAGTTTTAATGTATATTTTTTAATGTTTGTACTGTTTCTGTCTTCTGAATATTTCTTAGTTGTTCCTGTAAGTAAAGATGAAATATTGACTGATCTGAGTTGGTAAAAAACTGATTTTTTTTTTTAATTTAAAAAAATATTGCAGTGACTGATGTCTGCTTACTTGAAAAATGAGCTGTAGGAACCAAAATGGTTTTGTTAATTTTGGTGGATGTTGAGTCCAAGCGTGTATGTGAAATGACAATCACATGGTGTACAGCACGTTGGGTGTTGTCTTCCATGTAAAGTTGTGACTTAAAGGTACTCTTAGCAGTTAGCATTCAGTAGCTCAAATCCATGAAAATAAGAGATGTAGATGGGTTTATCATTCCATCTGATGTTTTTATCGTTGTTTTCAGTGTTTTTTTTCCCTACTGTCAGTTGTTGGAGCAGTTTTCCCTTTCTGTAGAACTTTCATGCAGTACAGACAGAAAAAGTAAGATTAAAAAAAGAATAAAAACTGTGGCACATCTTTACTTATTAGCAGGTGTCATACCTGCTGCTGTGGTTTCTTTAGCAATCTGATTTGGTTTTTGTTTGTTTAGTATGAATGTTCTTTGAAGAAATAATTACATTTAAGGGTTCATCTGCATGGATGTGTGCAGTCATGCAAGTTCTTATGGGCACTTCAAGCTGACTGGGTAGAACCCTGCACCGTTTTGGAGACTGTAGAGTCATGACAGCCTGACCTGAATTAGCGTGCTAGCTAATACCTCCATGTTAGTTTATCCTGGTAGACATGATGTTGGGCTAGCACTTGCCTGTTGTGACTGTGGCTCTGCTTACAGCTCTTCATATATAAGGTAACTATTCACTATTAGTATATAAGGCAACTTATGCCTCACAAAACAGGAGAAGAAAAAAAAGAAAAAAGTAATAACTAGAGAGATCAAACGTTTGGAACACTTTCCGTGTAAGAAATAATTAAGTATACTTGGAACTTCTGAAGTCAGAAAAAAAAAAAGTGAGTGATTTTGAAAAAATTCTACTCAATATAATCCTTGTAAGGCTATTTATGTTCTTCTGATTAAGGGCACGTTGCCGTTTGTACATTCACACTGAGCCAGAAGGGATACTGCTTCACCTAGCATGTAGTGGCGGAATTTCGGCACAGTGTTCTGGATGCAAAAGGTTTTCAGGGGTTCGTAAGTCAGATTGGACAAATTCATGGAAGAAAAATCTGTCAAGAGCTATTAGACTGAGTAAAACCATCCATCTGAAGAAATCCTTGAACCATGCATACTCCTGGGTTCTGGGAGAGTAAACTACACATGTATGATTAGGCTTTTGCTCTGCTTTCACCTGCTTCCCTGGAAATCTGCTTTGGACTGCTGCTGGAGACATGGGGGGCTTCAGAGGTCCAGCCTGAGCCAGTGTAGCCATTCTGGAATTACTTTAATTAGCCCAATCTGCTACCTTTTTCTTTCAAGCAGCAACAGTTTCAAAACAACGCATAAATACATAAAGAAATGTTTAGGCTCCTTTGTCTGGCAACTCTTCAGTATCTTTGAAATGATGGACCAAATACCTTGTGTATGCTCAATGGAGGCATTTATTTTCTAGAGCAATGGCTAAGGGCACCAAAATTGAATGCATGTATTCTTTACTAAGAATTTAAGATTCAAAGTGGGCAAATATGTATTACTAAAGTTTCAAGTGTCAATCTGTCAGGCTGTGTAGAAAGATATCTCAAATAAATGAATAAATAGCACATGTATTTATGCATTTAACAAGTAAACAGATCAGACTTTCCTGCACAGCACACTTCCTGGTTTACGTGGTGAGGTGAACGCCTCGCATTTGATTCCCCCAGCTCATGGAGCTGCCGAGGTGAGGACATGCTGTCAGCTGCACGGAGCGGTGATTGCTACGTGGGCTACAGTGCGTCACCTCAAGGATATGCCCTGTGTTTTTTTTTGGTTTTTGGTGGTGTGTGTTTGTTTCTTCTCCTGTGCTTGCCTTTGGTACTAGCTCTGTCTAAAGCTTCATGTTTGTGTAAATGTATCTGCTCAGCACCTTTGTCAGGAGGGTGGGGGATAGGAAAAAGAGAGGATAGTAACTAATTAAAGGCTGGCGTTGCTTTGTGCCTTAGAAAGCAATATATGTATTTGGATACCTTGATCTCCTGACAATTCACCTCATCATTTGTCTACAATCCTTTAATAAAATATAATTTTTTTTCTGACTGACCGTGGCCAGACACACCTGTCTTTTCAAGTGGAATCAGTCATGACAATTTCCTTTCACAGGAAATGCTGATGGGAACTTTGCTGACTCAGGACAAGGACTGGTAACCTAAGCATGTTAAATGATCTTTGTATTTGTTTAGTGACCTGGACTGGTATCAGTGCTTCAGGAGTTGATAAGCTGGCTTATTGAACTGACTGGTTGGTCGTGGCTCATGTTATTGCCAGCTTAAAGAAGTGGATTTGTAAATCCCCTCAATGTCAAACAGTTAGTGATAACTTGTGACAGATGTGGCTGGCAGGCTGAGGGCTGTTGAGTGCGTGAATATATCAACATAGGGCAACTTCAAGTTTGTTTTTAAGGGAAAAGGTACGTTTTATCCTACATGGCTCTGTTCATGTTGACTTCCACAGAAAAGCTTACTTTGTATTAAGTCTGTACAGTGAACTTGTAATGTTTCGTGCTGTGCTCTTAAAATGGTGATATCTTCTAGGATGATTTACATATGCTTATTCATTCACAGACATATAATCAGCATGGCTTATGCAAAACAGATTTTATAGGTGACCTATTATAGCTTGGAGAATGGGTGTGGAGAGGATGGAGCAGTTTTCAAGGTCATGCAGGGCTAAGTATTTTTTTAGTCTTAGAACATCCCACTACAGCTCTACAATTTTCTTTCTCCATATGCAGGTAGTACGTCTTTCTTTATCTAAATTTTGAGATTCAATTTCCAGATTTTTCTGTCTGTGCTTTCACCCTTTGTTGCTTCTGCAACTTCTGTTCTTTTCCAAGACCCAGACTTTGAAATACAGCTCTTCAGACTGCATGACTGGAGAGCCAGGCTCTACAGCTCAGACTTCTGAGCCAGGCTTGCTGTTGGAGGAGCACAGGGAGCCAGTAGCCAGCTTTTGCTGTGCTCTGCATCTTTCTTGGTAATGGTGTGACTCTTGACTTTCTGCAGCTGAATGCTGTCTGGGAAAACTAGTTTTGGACTGTTACATGTAATTGGTACATTATGTTTAGGGAAGCACTGATGGATGGATGCTCTTATCTGAAGGTTTTTGTGTAGAGCACTTAGCAAGGTGGTTAAAAGCAATGTATTTTAGTTGCTAATGCAAAGGGTAAGTGCAAAGTAGTCACAATCTTGTAATGGTGATAGATGATACCACGTGTCTCACAAGTCTCAATTCTATAAAAACACAAGTAACTCAGAGGGTATCCAGAGCAATAAGCTCATAAAAACCTAATACAGCACTTACACTTTTCAAAATAAAATAATACCTATTTAACCAAAATCCTGTTCAGGAGAAGAAAAAGGGGAATTTTGTGAAGTTGTCCATTATCAGTTGTATGCAGAATTTGTTGTAAGCTCATGGAAGTTGCTTCTGTTCTCTTGTAACATTGAGAAGAAGCATACAACAGATGCATGATGAACTAGATAAGTAAAACATCTTCGTAAAGAAGGTAAAATTCCATGCACAAAGTGTCAGAAAAGTTACTTATTTAGGCTATGATGTTATTACTGAAAATAAAACTCATCCAAATAATAACTTATTGGTGTATTCTGAACTGAAGAAGTCTTCAGGCTCATCTGTCAACTTGCAAGTTAATAAAATATGCTCCAATATAAACTAAGAACAAAATTTACCCAGACTTTAGCATGATGAATATACAGTAGATCAGAGTTCATTAATTTTGATTGCTTTTAATGCTGAGTGAACATTTGTTATGTATTTGAGAGTCAATATAACTGAAACATTCTTTGACCTAATTAAGCTTAATTATAAACTCAATAATATTTGATTGCTAAGGTATGGCGAGGTAGCTTTGAAAGCTTAGAGGGGATTACATCTGCATCAGCTTATCAAAGTTGAGATAATTAAAATATATATTGTATCTGGGTCTTTTATTTCTGTTAAACTCTGCTGTGTTGTATGTTCGTTGTAGGAAAGGGCCTTCAACTCGCCCAGTACGATGTATACAATATGCTTGAATTATGCATGACTGCTTAATATCGCCCTGTCGTGTGGGCGGTCAGTGCTCCATCTGGATTCCGACTTGATAATAAAAGGACTGTTCTTAATCCATTATTAATCCATCATATGATTGGTATAGGCCAGACACTGTCTGCTGTTGGTATTATTTGGAGTACTGTAATGTCATTTATTTTAAGGCTTTGTTTTGTTATTCTATTTCTCATTAAACAAGGCCTACAAGTGCTCTGTTAGAAAAATTTATAAAATGCCAGTTATGCTGCATTTTTTTCTCTTTTTAACCCCGTTCTCAGACTTCCTGTGTAGTGTTGCAATATAGTTACTCTTCATTTACATATACAACTTCTTAGAATATGGCTAATTGTTCCCACATAGACCATTCTGATGAAGGTAACAGATAATTCTGGTGAAGGTATCATATGTGTGAAGAAGTTGGACATCTTCAGTGCTAATCTATCTGTACAGTGTGTCAAATAGTTTGCAAACATGGACAAAACTTAGGCGTACCTGTGCAACTGGCAACATAAGGAAATGATCTCTTGTACAAATTCCGCCTAGATTCTAGAAAGTAAAACTGACCTATAGATATCTTAAATGAAGCAAGGAGGTTAAAACTACCTTTCTGTAAAGTTTATTTCAAACTATCACAACATCTTACTGCAGTATTATTGTCTACTTCTGTTTAAATTTATGTACAAGACATACATTGAACACAGCGGCCTTACCTACAGTGCAGAGACCCCAGGGGAGCAGGTGTCCCCACTGACCCTGGGGAAATTGCTCTCTTTTTCTTTTCATGACATGGATAGGGAAGAAAAAGTGCTTTGGCTAATTAAAGTATTTGGCAAATTTGGAACAACTCTGCCCTAGTTCAGTACAACTCTAATGCAAGACTATTGAACAATCCTGTATGTTTTAAGGGTTCCAAAAACTGTTTCTTCAGTGATGTGTGGTGTTCAGATGCTCTTAGTGGTTTTAAATGTGCTGTGTGTTCCAAACAAGATGGGGCCTGTTTACAGATGAAGAAGGAGTATCTGAGAATGTAGGTGGGGTGTATAACTGAAAAATGACTGAAGAGCTGGGATCAGTGAGGCAAAAAAGCAGTTTAGCCAGGCAGACTACAGTCATCTTGTTTCTGACAAACCGATAATGCTTTAGGAAAATAAATGCTATTGCTAGTGGTCTCTAATTTTACACTTTGTAGAAGAGGAATAGTGTACATGAATAAATGTTTGTTATATTGCATTCATTTATACCAATAAGTTCAAAAATGGTCAAATAAAGAAGAAAAACCATGTGATTAGTCTATACAATCTAAACCCAAGATAGCTCAGCATTGTCATAGCAAATATTATTCCCTTTTTTGTTTATGAAGCTGATACTGGAAAATATTTTGAACAGCCAAACTTCACGTGTCTTATAAAATCTATTTAAAAATCTATTAAAGATTAGAAGATGCTTTATTAGGAGATGTGTCTCTGAAGTGGAACACAAGGAAGCGTGTCCGCTTACTGTTTATGAATTTGATTTAAAAGGCAGCATTAGACTAAACAAGTTATTGTTGTTGGGACATGTAACAGTAGAGGAAAAAATGGTAACAGAAATCCCAGAGCTAAGGATGACTGATATGTGCATAAAGATACAATAAACGAAAAAGAAATGGGGAAAAAAAAGGATAGATTGAATTTATTATGTGTCTTTTCCTCTGCTTTGAGATTCTTTATTGCTGTGCATTACTTGGCATTCAAATTGGACATTCAGTGAAATATTTGAGGGGAAAATAAAGCAAGATTTTGTGGGGAAATTGTTGGTTCCTAGAAAGTGGCTTTCCTTTTTATATTACATTTTTTGTAATGACTCATGCTGAGTATTAAAGTTCACAAACTGAAAAAATTCATAACTGTGGAGCAAAAGACAGGAATGGTGAAATCTTTTGAGGGAGAGAGGCATCCAAGGATGCCTTTCAGATGTTGCAAAGCTGTTGCTTTTATCTTCTGTTTTAATTGCTGATCAAAGTTTAAATTCAATCAAGTCTTGGGAGCTGCAGGGGACTTGTGGTATGAAACTGGAAAGAGATTAACTATACCAGTTCTTAGTTTTAGTGTTTTTTTGTTGAGATCAACCATGGTCACACAATCTTTTTCTTCTCTTGACTTGTAAAGAGAAAAGAGAGTAATGAAGTAAGGGTTTGCCCCCAAACCAGAAACGTTTAATCCCAAAGGTCCATTCAGTCTTCGTGCTTTACTGCAAACTGCAGAAAATTACCTCAATGAAAAATGTGTGAGACTAAAGAGAACTTAATCGTCTGGAAGTACAAAGAAGCGTCCTTTGCTCTGAGCTCATGTGTCACACGGCCTGTGGCAGGTGCTTACCTTTTGGCCATACCTACAGGAGCTGCAGCCCAGCACTTCTGAGCTACAACAGTTGTTCTGTATATGGTAGAAGAAAGTGAGCTTTTGATCAGTTGCCTTTAACGTCTGTTGTATCCTGTGTTGTTTTCTGGGCAGTGGCTATACCAGCAGATGGTAGTTAGCAGAGCAGTATTTTCCAGTATTGTTCATATTTCACTGCAGCATACTAATTTGATAAACTGACAGTTATTTTCTTGAATGATGCTGTTTTTCTTTATGATATTCCTCTATAATGGAAACCAGCAATTTAAGTTTGAATTCAGTTTAAAATGCTTGCAGGTTACAGAACCAGACTTGATGTATGATTATTTTCAGCATGACAAAATCAGGAACGTTTATGAACAGAAATTAGCCAGATGTCATTGACAGCTATGGAGTTAGGCATCAACACGCGCATTGCGTGTGTGTTGATTGACTTGATGCAGATTGGCAGAGATGTAGTTACATTTTCATACATTTTCCTAATGAAATTGAATCAAGAAACCAGATATATTGTAGTCTGGCTGGTTTGTTTAGAGGTCAAGATAAAAACTGGTGTTAGTTCCGTAGTGATGAATATAATATAATCCAATATATTTTTTTGAAATTTAATTTTATACATCATCATTGGTAACTGTATTTTATACTGGGCATGTAATATGGACCATGCAGATAAAATTTATAAGAAAAAGGAAGGCTCTGTGGAACCGATGTATTGTGTATGCCCATTAGTCAGAGTTGAGACTGAAAATCCCTACTCCCCACCCCAGCTGCTCAACTGCAGGCTCAGCAGCCTCACTTCCTTCCTTGTTACCAGTCTTGCTGAGCATTTCACCATTTGGTGACTTTCCCAACTACACGGCTCAGACCTGAGCATTCAGTTCCAACTGAGTGCTCTTCACTAGTGTTGGGATAATTTTGTCACTGCAGCTGTAGTCCTGTACGTATCAGGTATGATAACTGCACTTCCTCCGCAAGTAATATTTGTAGTTTGTTCAGATTATCCATTGTAATTCCAGATCTGTCACTGCAGAACCATATAAACCATTCTAATAACAGCTGTGATGTGCTTACACGATACCATGGTTGCCAGCATTACTTTAAGATTAATACATACAAACAAAGATCCTGGTTAAAAATCAGCTTGAAATACAAAGAAAAGTTTGAACCATTTACTGAAATTTTTGTTCCAGGATTCATTTAGGTTCTTTATCAACCCTTTCAGCCCTTTGCCAACACTAATGTCAAATATATTTTAGGATCTTGGACTGGAAAAGCTTTTCCAATTGGAGAGTATTGATGAATTTTCCATTGTTGCATGCATGGAACAGTGGGTGATCGTAACGTAAGTGCGTTGGCTTGAGTAGAGGCAGCTTATGAGGTCTGTATTTTCCACACTGTGTTTGTTTTGGTAAGCTGCTTTGATACCAAGATAGAAAAGTTTCTAGAGCAATGTTCTGCACTGTCACTGCATGTCATTGCAATTGAGAGGAATAGGTCAGTGCAAGCTGTTACCTGAAGGTCACTTCAGTGCAGAATCACGTAGGAAGATGTAAGCAGGTGAATCTTTAAGTTTATTGTCAAAGAGAAGAGTAGCATGCTTTTTCATAAAATTTCATTATTTTTCTCTGGAGGCATTTATCAGTGTCCCAGTAATCTTAGAATATCATCTTTGCATAGCAGCAATTTCCAAATTCATTTGGTAGCCCTGAGGTTCCTTTATCTCTTGGAAATTTTATTACTTCTCCCATTCCATTATTATTGTAGCTATGTAATCTGGACAGCTGAAGGATATCTGCTCACAGCTGCTGACTCGCTTCGTTATGCAACTGAACCATGTTTCCTTAGCTACAGGGTGAAAAGCAGTAGGGAGGGGGAAAAACCCCCAGCAAATAGAAGCCTGGCAAGTATTGGGAAACACTGCAAGATAATTTAACAAAAAAAAAAAAAAGATTATTTACAGGTGTGTGAATGTTTCTCAATTGAATGTTAGTGTCTACTCCACTGATGAATGAAAAGACAGAAAAACGGAGAATGAAAGCACTTAGTGTGTACATATATACATGCTTACACATACACACAGGGCTGTACTCTTGAAGGTTGAGTTACAACCACTGACATACAGGAGGCTGAGTTAGGTAACCGGGTTGCTTTTAGACTTAACATGCAGTGAGCCTGTCATGCACATGGTGTTTCAGGACCCTACAAGTCTGCCTAAAAAAATATGTATTGGATTTTAAGATTAGACTCTGAATTTTGAAGCTTATTCAAGCACTGGTCTGCGACAGAATCATCCTGTCTGTGCTGGGACAGAACATTTCTAGCAGTAACTTCTGAGATCTTTACAGTTATTTGAACTTGTTCGTTTAGATAGCTATGAAAATTAGTCAGTAGAAAATACAATAACTTTAATATGAGCCTGCAAGGCTCGTACAAATGGTCTTCATTCACTCAGTTCTAAATTTTCAGGCTCAAATCCAGATCTGCTGCTTTGTTGGAAGACTGTTTCGTTTACTTCCTCTGCACTTTCTCCTATCTTATCTGCTGAATTGGTCATTAGTTGTCTTGAAAGGTCTCTGTTTTTAATTACATTGTTAATTCTGAAGGCAGTTGTGGTCTAAGAACCTAGCTGATGTTTTTGACCACTGTTCACAAGCAAACCCATACTGCAAGAATTTGACTTTGTCATATTTGCCCTTTGAGTTCTGTTTGCCTCTTGTAGCTTACTCTCATCATGGAGGAGAGATTCACCTGGTTTATCTCACTAACCTGGCTTCTTCAGGGACGAGTCAATAGAATTGGAAACTGAATTGAAACCTCTTTAACGATTTCCTTCCTCAGCTGCCAGCAGGTTAGCTGTCAGAGGTATTGCTTGGCACTGTTTAGATGCTTCGGTACTGGTGGATGCATATATCTGCATATGATTTGCAAAGGTGTTGAAGCATTAAATTTCCAAATGGGACTGTAGGTAACTTAATATATTTAAATATCTGTTTCTGTATGCTTAATGGTTCTGCTCAGTTTTAACTCACTGTGAGAATGTAATTGAATTCTGATTTGATTTTCTAAAAATAGAATTCAAAACATGTAATTCACAAGATAATATTCAGTGTCTGATATTCAGGAGGCAATATTCCATTAGACTTCTTTCTTAAGCATGTTGATAAAAATGCTTAATGAATTTTTGTGTATTTCCGTGTAAGACTGTTATAATTTGTGAATTTTCCACATTACATTTCTTTTAAATACAGTATAGAAAGGTAAATTTGTCATTTTTATGTATTTGGAACAAACTTTATTTTAATATATGTAGGACTCAAACCATATCACAGTGTAAGTGACTGAATGTAACCTACCTGATTCAGTAGGATAAAGCACTAGGGTGTTGTTTTGAGTATGGAGTTTATTCTATACCATCTGCATACTGAAAAGTTGTAATTTATAATCATTTACTTCTGTTGTTATTTGATAAGTAACTGTTAAAGTTTTAAGAATTAGTATTAAATAAAACCAGAATGTGTTGCTGTAACTGCAAAGTAGGTAGGTACTATAAGTACAAGGTGTATCTGTCACATTACTAGAATTACAGTATATCTGTTTAAGTTCTATTTAACTGCACAATTTTGCTTTTCCTGTGTGATAAGCCAGTTCTTCAATGAGATGTCACAACTGGCTATCTTCTTTTGGGCCTTTTTGGAATATGTTCTCTTTCAGCAGATCTCATTCACTTAACTTTGTTAGTTTTGAATGATAATTATTTGAATAATTCAAACATATGCAAATGGAAACATGATAATTGTAGCTTAAATGTATAACTTTAGCATAGAATGTTACTCTTTGTGTAATTGTTACTTTAAACATCACAGATTTAAATATTAGTGAGGAGCTTTGAAGGTAAATTAAATTAATTGCAGACTTCCAGAAGTGCAGTAATTAACAAAACAAATATGGGCTCTTTAGCTGGGGGGAAGAAGCAGGCAGTAAATTTCTTCTTCCTGTGAAGTTAATGGAATTTCTTCCAGAAACCTTTAATTCCATTCAAAGAATGGGGGCCCTGATTGTGTGAAAAAATATTAGCAGAACCAAGTTGCAAGTTTGAATGGGCATATTAACGTTAAGTTTTAATACATTCTTTATTTCTTACAGATCTCCTTATAACAAATTTGTCTGTATTTATATCAGACTTTTTGGTCTGAATTATCTGCTCTTGGGGCTAAAAGGTGTCAGTGATGTGTTCATGAAGGGATGTGACTGGGGGGACTTTGGAAGGAGCAAGATTTTTTGTGAAAGCAGAAGTATTCTGTGAAAGTATGCACTAGTATTTGTTGTAACAAGTAACAAATTACTAATTAACTGTTAAGTATAGTGAAGTTCTGAAGGTATTTGTAAGTAATACAAAGTAGTTGGATAGTTTTTTTTTTTTTTTATCTCTTATGAAAGTTTTGTAGTTGCTTAAGGCAAATGGGTTAACTGGGACATAAAACAGTTTTCTGAGCGCTGTATGCATGATGTTATCTATTATATGCATTATGTTATTTCTGTGAGAGCTATTGTTCTCAAATTTTGCTTCTTACTTACATCTGAAACATGTTTCTTATGCTCCTTGTGTGACTTTTTTTGGTACCATTTTTTAGAATAACTCAATGACTTCCTGTGCGCTGTGTGAAATACACCCTGAATTCAGACAGCTTGTGTAATTTGATGTTTGAAGCCATTTTTCTTACTAGAGTAGAACCTCTTACCAGGAAAAACATCTTTTTATGCTCTTTTTTGTCCATGTGAACTTGGTAACAGTTTATAAATACAGAATTTGCTGACCATGTCTTTGGGGAGCTGGCCAAAGAAATTGTGTGGATGACGAGTTTGTGTCTGTCTGGAGCTGACATGTTTCTTGTGTGAATTTGACTTATCATAGCCATTCTGTGGCTTGTTTTCACTGGTTATAGAATGTGGATGAGTTATTTTTCCTTAGTGATACTAAGAAAATTCTTTCATTGAATTTAAGGGTCAACATAAAATGTTACTAAAATGGACAGTATTACTTACTATGTGATTGGGATTCAGTTTGCTTCACTTACAAATTTTTCCAAAAAGTGGCATCAAGCTATGGCATCTGCATTGTCAGTGTTCACAAAATGGGGAGCCTTTAGTTTGTTGACATCTTTGTCCTATATGGTATTTGTCTGACTGTATGGTATTAAGAAAGAATTTTTAAGTCATAGTCAAGGTTTTGACTGCTTATTAACGTAAGTTCTTTCAGGTACAGCATTTGAATTCAGTGATTTTTCTTAGTGGAAAAATAGAATGACCAATTAAGTAGGATACTAGCTGCATCTTGGGTCATAAGTGGGATTAGATGCATAACTGGCAGCTTTTGCCTAGCTTCCCAGAAGTTATGATTATGTATCTTGAAAAATAATTTTCCCCGTAGCTTCCTGGGATGGAGGCATTTATTTTTTCCTGTCTCTGGGAATAGTAAGTAAGAATGTTCCCTTGCATGCAGTGAGATGCCTTGTTTTCCAAACAATTTTTCAGTAGCAAATAGCACAGCTATACTCTGATTCTCGCTGTCATCATCTGTCTTTTGTTGGTCTTTATGTACATTAACATAAAACAGAAATCATGCCAGCATTTTTATGAAGAATTTTTCATCCATTAGTTAAGCAATGGTGTAGCTTTTGCTGGATGTATTTGCTCACATTTGTCCCTTTTTGTGTTCTTTAAACTAACTTCCTCTCTGTGGTGTTTACTGTTTTAAGTAGCCTAAAACACTTCTACAAGTGAGAGATGCGGATGAGGACACCTTAAGAAGTAGCTCTTAATGTTAAGCAGACCACAAAGGTTTAAATATACAAGTGCTAGTGGATTTACTGGTAAACCTCTCATCATGCAGTTTCCTCTGAGCGACCTTAGTTTAAGAAGGAAAAAAAAAGGTGCATTCAGCAGTGCTTAGCCTTTTCTTTTAATCTGGCGTATGAGGTCATCCAAAATGCAAACCTCTGTGTAAGTGAGAAGGGAAGGATCGATCGAGCCTTTGTGCAGCAGTTCCTGTGTATCTCTAGGTAGCTGCACAGGTAATGAAGCTAGGCTTGTTTTATTATAGCTTGCATAACTACCTAGTTGTTAAAAGTAACTCGAAAGAAGTGAGCTAAAATTTCCCTTGGGTAAAGAAATAGGAAATGGAAGTGTGAAGAAATCATTAAAGACGACATTAATCTTTCTTCTGTTAAAGGGCTGTTTTAAAAACTAAAATGTTATAGCTCTTCCATGTGGAATTTTCTGTGTGGAAAAGCCAGGTCTTGGGGATTGTTAAGGTAGTGAAGGAACCATTTATTGTTCTCAGTTTACTGTCATTTCCTAACACTGAAAGGAGGTTGAGCCGGCCAAGCTTGCACTTCTGATTTTTGAGTGGCATCACCAGAGAAGTAGTTGAGTGGCTTCTTTCTCCTTAATAGAGCTATTATTTAAAATACTTGAAATGAGTATGTGGGGAATAGATGCCTGTCAGCCTGGCTGTGGTGCCAGGAAGGCTGTGGGGCTGATCCCCTTGGGTGCTGTCACACAGCACGTGCAGCACGGCCAGGAGGTCAGGCCCAGGTAGTGCAGGTTCACCTTGCCTGATCTGTGACAAGGTGACCACTCAGTGAGTGAGGGGAAAGCTGGGGTGTTGTTTACTGGGACTTTAGCAAAGTGTTTGATGTGGTTTCCCATGGCTTTCTCCTGGAGAAACTGGCTGCTCAGGGCCTGGACAGATGTGCTGCTCGCTGGGCACAACACTGGCTGGGTGAGCAGTTATTTAAAACAGTTCTAAGACCTAAAAGACTAAAAGAGTTAAAGGCTAATCTTTATTATGTTGGGTAACTATTCTTATTGTAACTGATTGTGAGACCCAGGTGGTAAAAATGACTGCTACAAGCAGTGCTCACCTGTTTGCTGGGTTTGCACTTGGCTTTGCTGTTTTACCTTCTACATTTTGTAGCAATAAGGAAGTATTGAGAAAGCAGCATCTTTTTTGTTTCCTATATTGCTTGCCATGTTCAATTTCATGCTGCATTCAAGTTTGTGCTGGTTCTGCTTCATTAATTAATTGCAGGTTGCCAATTACAGGAGGCAGCTGAAATCCGAACCTTTCTGTGCTGACACATCCCCTTCCCCCGTCAGGTGTGATAGGCCAGAGCCATACGTGACTGAGTTGAACAGGAAGAAGTAACACTTTTAGGTTTAATTAAGACAAGGTGTCTTTAAAGTTTCTTCCCCCACCCCCCTCATCCTCCGGTTATTTCCTGATATATTTTTGGGGCCAACTTTAGCAAGTTTAGGAAGGAACAGGTTTAAAAAACAGATGCATGCTTCCTGAAAAGCACCATCAAAAATTTCCACCTAGTTTCACAAACAAGACCTAATCCTTATCCTATAAGAACTGAACAGAGTATAATAGAAGAAACTGTGGTCTAAAATATTCAGAATTGTTTCACGTATGGAAACAAATGTTTAACAAAATGCTTATATTAAAATCTTTAAGCAATTTTATTTTTTCCCTACTAGAGTCACTGGTGTATACTGTGGAAGTTTCTTAAGCCTGATGTGATTGTTGTTATTGTTATTCCCCCCTTCCACACCACTACCACCAATGCCAAATGAACTAGTCCATTACTTCTGCTGGTATTGATCACCTCACCAGCACAGCTGTTAGTAATTACTAGAGGAAAAATATCCAAAACAGTGGTCCTGAGACTCTGAATGGCAGACAATAACTGTCTTTTAGATCACCTTAATGCAGCCTGTGGACACAGAAAAATTAGGAAAAAACAAAGATGAAGCTGACAAGCCTGAAGTTGCCAGTTAGCATGCCATTTGCTTAATACTGTTGGCCATGATACCTAAAGTTTGGGCATTACCAGTATAAAACAGCTGTAGCTTTTCTTTCCAAAGAATATGTGACTTTGAGCTCAGTTGCTAGCAAAATGTACTTAGAGATACCTATGCAAACATGGATAGGTCATGATCAGAAGGCAGAACTGGATTTGTGCTGCGTACTCCTGTAACGTTAGGTGAAAGATGAGAAATGGTGTTTTCAGGGTCATTTTCCAGCATCCTGTTTGGTAACTACATTTTCCTACCGACCTGAACATGAAATCCTAATGAAAGCTTCCCATCTCTAAACACCAGGAATGCAATCAGGAAAGATTCGTTAGGGCTAAGTATTTCCTTCTTTCTGCATTCTATTTTGGTTAGAAATTTGTCTCTTGGTGTAGTGTTTTGTTAGTTTGGCTTCTCTCTGTTACCATTATTTTGGAAAACTGGCAATATCACACACAACTGCTTTCTAATAGTCTGGGATATTGCGATGCTGACTGAAATGCTGAGAAGCTAACTGAGAGCGTTTTGCAGCTCAAATGTTGTGGTTGCTGAGAAAGCATGTGAGAGCAGGCAATGGTTAAAAAAACCCACAACACTCCCCATAACCATAAATAAATATATACCCCACTGTCTTGTCATTGAGTGTGCTGAAAGATCTGTTGTATCCTTGAGTATTTTGGAATCACAATTCCAATCTGTATTCAGTATATTTACTGTAGATTTTTAAATGTGCAACTCTTTTAAGGGGGGAAAAGAAAAGAACAAGCTAGTGGAGCAGGTAGCAGTGGTGAAACAAGTGTACTGTTGTAAGGCATGGGACTGGAAGTACTGCCTGATCACTGTATCTTTCCATATGTGCAAGTAATATCAGACAGGTGATTCAGTTTCATAGAGATCAGGGAGACTGCTCATGTTCAGAAAGGTCTTTGTAGCTTCTTATTTCAGCTGCTTGGCTCCTTCCTGTGATGTGGTTAATATATCCTGCAGCGACACATTTAAATGCACATCTGCTGTTAGATAGCACGGACTAAAAGAAATGTAACTTCCTGATCTAACAAAATAGATAGATTCTTACTGTGGTAAAACTGCAGTCATTTTGGGAGGATAGGTATCTTCTATTTTAATACAAATTCCAGATTTAGAGGAAGCAATTAGGAACAGAAACAACAGAGGCAGGTAGTTTCTAAATGTTTGTGGAAAAACAAACCCACCAAATTCCAGAGAGCAGTATGTAATAACATACCTGCTTTTCTATTCCAGATATGAAGTGCATTCCAATCTTTATTGTACAGCTATGCTTTTATGAAGCTGACCTTTCAGCCTTTCAATTTTGAGTCATTGGTGCAATGGCTGGGCATTTCATATGACTTAAACATTTAGTATTTTGTTGTGGATTTCCATTGTACCTCCCTTGAATACTCAATCTGTGCTCTCCTCATTTTAGCGAGGAATGGAGCAGTGAGGGAGAGCTCACAGAACATGCTGAGAACACCTATGCCAGACACTGTGCTTCCAGTACAGCGTTGGGATTAGCAATTCTTTCACTGCTTCATTGCTATGTGCTGGCATGGCAGTGTTCTGTTTGCTTTTGCTTTTTCTCCTAATTGTTTGGTACCTCAGTTAAACTTTTCGTTATTTAATTATCATATCTGGAATAAGGAAAGTATGCAGGCACTGGAATATCATGCTTCTAATTGATAAGTATCATTGCAAATATAAATAAGGGTTCTGTACTGTGCAGCCTGGAAAATCATGTTTTTTAACCTCTCCAGTATATTTTATTTCCCTTTTACTTTCAGCTTTTATATGCAACAGAATATTTTTGCTGCATCATACGTTAGAATTTCTGGGTGATTACAAGGTATTTTTTTTCCCTCCTGTACAGTGATTTTTTAAAAAAACTTACTTCTTGTCTAACTGAGACTTAGCTCATTGCTAAGTTGCTAAGATAGCTTCCAGTGATGTGCTCTCCTGGTATGAATATCTCTAAATGAGTATAGTTTTAGTCTATTCAAGTTACTTTAAGTTATACCAATGCGGTGTTTTTCTGCTGTGGGTGATCTGCAGTCTGCTTGGAGTTCTGGGAGTATTTCCTTGAATATCAGTGTGGGCAGGATTTCTCTTTCATGGTTTGCCCCTCTCTTTAGGTCTAAAATATGTAACAATCAAAATACTTTTTTTCTCTTGTCTGGACATAAAAATACCTGGTTTATACTGTCCTTCAAGGTAACAAAAACCAGGAAATAGTTCTGTGTTAATGAGCTTGCAAGCTGCTACAACTACAGCAGGTGAAGTTCGTAAGAGATGTTACATGGTTTTGTTCTGTAGTAGTCTGGAACACGTGAAGGCTTATTAAGTTCCTGCGGGAGTATCTTATTGCAAGATCACACACATCTTTACTTGGGCTGCTGCTTTTGTGCAAGATGGAAGATTCAGCTTAAGTAAAAAGAAACTCCCTGGGAATTCTACTGTGTGTGGTGCTGTGTATAGTTTGCTAACGGGACATTCTTAATATATAGCTTTCAAAACAAATTTTGTCTAACCCATCAGTTACTGAACATGTATTAGCACACAAAATTCAGATACAGGAATCCATCTAATGCCCCAGTCTCATCTAAAACTTTTGCTGTGTTCTTGAATGGAAATGGCAATGTACTGAACTGAGAAGTAGGTTCTTTCGCCTGCCCTGTGTCTAATCTTGCATTTTATTTCTATGTTGTCATTAGTTTCTGGTCTTTGCTATTCAGAAAGCTAAATTTCTCCTTCAGGTTCATACAATGTTGCATTCCAATTGTTGCAATGTTTTTTTTTTTTTTTTTCGGGCTTTAACAAAAACAGTTTAGCCTTCGACATATACAGCTCAATGTTGCCACAGAAGTCATTTTCCTAGGGGATCACTTTGATCATACTGTGCTTCCCTTTGCATTGCCCTTGTGACTTCTATTTTCCACCAAACAGAAACTACAAAGGCTTTTGAAAGGATAAATGAATTATTTATCCCAGTCCCACAAATTGTTCTGTCGCTGAAGTGGTTCACTCTTGTTCCTGTCTGGACTAGAATGCTAGCCCTCAGCCTTAGCTTGCTATTATTTATCAGTGGTGTCTGGAATTACTTTCCAATATTTTCTTTCCATTTTAAAGTATTGAATTTGTCTGCTATTCTTGGGACAAAGCTGACTATGGTAGTTAGGGACCCGTCCAAAATTCCTTGCTGTTGGGAAGTGGTGCACCTTATGGTGGATCGTGGTTGCAGATTTGACAATGCAGGTCGTGAAAAAGTAGGATGCAGTCGATCTTTTGCCAGATTGCAAAACAAGTTGATAACTTGTTGATAACAAGTTGATCAGAGAGGAGACAGCCTTCAGGAATTATAAATAGCATTCTTGAACCAAGAATGAGGTACGCAGGAAAACTATTTCTAATTTCTATTTTTGTGTTTCAGTTAAAACTTGTTACAGTAACTTCTGCACAGTATGGATTACTTCATCATATTTTCCCTTGGGAAAATAGTGTTTTGTAACCTTAAGAAAAACCTTTTTGTAAACCAAAGGAAAACATTTCTGGAAATGGCTCCTTGATGCCCTGCTTTTTGGTCAAGGGATACAAACAAAGAAGTTCTGTCCTGGAGTGAGTTGTTGGTGTCTGCAGATGTTATGCCCCATTTCAAGTGCTTTTTAAACATTAGTCACATTGTTGCCAGTGCCCCATCATCCCTAAGGTCACACAGCTGTACAGCACTGGGTACTGGGAGCAGGCTGGTTTTATCGCTTGTCGACGGGTTATCAGGTTGTGCAAGGCCACTTCTCTCTGAAGTTATACCTTATTTTCACTCCTCCCTCATAGGGAGGAGATGAGGGTGAGAGAGAGATGACTTAATTTTTTCTGTTCATTTTTTATTTTTTATTTTTAAATATTGGATCACAGCAGATGAAAATGAAACGTCTCAAGTGATCAATGGACAACAGTAGGAGAATATTGCATTTTAGTTAACTGCTGTGATAATTTCGATTATAAGGCATTGTGAGATTTGCAAAACTATTCAGGACCAAATGTGGAGGCTTTTTGCACTGGATTGTCATTGAGCATTACACTGAGTATTTCATTGAGTGAAAGAAAGCATGTTCAAGATATTAGACTGTTTTTACTGTTTTTAAAGCACTCAGTCTCACTGTTTTGCTTGACTATCTTCATTCTTTCTCTTGCATGTTTTGTAATCTGTACCAACGAATTTTAAGTAGCCTAACTTAGGGACTAGAAATACTGCTGGCATCTCCTTGGCTGTGATCTAGAAAAGGGTACAGCATGCTCAGGAGAGCATGAAGTCAGTCTTAAGGTTTGTGTTCAAAATTTTTATTCAAGAAACACAGATGTTCTCTTACTTTCAAGATAAACTGGGAAAAATAGCTGACTAGAAGATGAGTAACAGTGCATGGTTGTTATGGAAATGAGTAGGTGGATCTGTTTAATAATAATAATAAAAATGAGCTTCTTGTCCAAAACTTTGGTCCAAAAACTAAAATGCTGACATTGTTCTTTGTGTATGACCTCATGAAAGAGCTTTAGCTGGGCTAGCAGTTCATCACTATTAGGAGGAGAAAAATTAGCCTTTCCTTGTCCTGTACCTGTGTGCTTTCCCTCCGCTTACCTTCAGTGAGTTCCGGTGCTCTTTGCATGGCAGAATGCCCTATTCAGCTCACTAAAGCAGCAGAAGAAACCTGGCAAAGGAAAGGCAGTTTTTCTTCTTGTGGCACTGGAGGGTTATTGTTGTTGGAAGTGGCAGTTATTCTTTTACAATTGGCAAATTGTTAATTAATTTGTACTGTAAAATCGTGTCTTGTAAAATCATACTGTGAAATCATTGAATTCCTCTATGTGGAAGAAATGGCACGCATGGACATTCATCAATGCTTGCTCAAGGTTTATGGAGGCCAAGCAGTGGCTGTGAGCACAGTGAGGTGGTGATGGTGCTTTTCAGCAGTGGTGACAGTGATGTGAAAGATGTGAAAGCCCTGTACTGGATGGCCATGCAAAGGGTGGCATGCAGGCTCTTGTTCCTAGCTGGTGAAAATTTATAGCTAGTGGTGGTGACTGTGTTGAAAAATAGTGTTTTGTAGCTGAGAATTTTCTCTATCAAATAGTGTTATTGTGCTCTTTGTAGCTATTGCAACTTCCATGGAAACAAATAGGAGGCATTACTTTTGGAGCAACCTACATTGAGTGCCCCTTTCCGTGTAAGAAAAGGACACTTACATTCAGGGTCACTTCTACAGACTTTGGCTATTTAAAATCCACACAGATAAATCAGTACAATCCTTCCCTCCTCATCCTTTGCTCTTCCCTGGGGAAGGGCAGGAAGAGAAGGGCAGAGCGCTTTGTTACAAGCGTAACTCAGAGGGGTCACCTCGTCCAGCCTCACCACACCCTCTGCCTTCCCTCCGGAGGGACCCCCATGCTTAGTAATTAGTTTGCATTGCTGGGTGTGGTAGAGGGGTGGAGAAGCATGAATCCTTCCTGATTTTCTCAGCGGGCCTTCATTAGTCTTGAGCTGCAGGAGACAGTCACTGTAACAGCTGGATATGAATTTGAGGCAGCTTAAAAAATAACGACTTGCTGTCTTCCTAAGGAAAAAATCAGCGTTTGTGAAGGGAGTGCTTCTACCTCAGTGCAAATGCAATTGTTAGAGGGCATCCTTTAACTGCAAGGTACTTTCTGTAGTGTATCAAAAGATACACCAAGACAGTGAGGGGGGAGGGGGGGGGAAAAACACAAAGCCAAAAAAAAAATTGGCAGATTTTCATGATTGTCTCCCAGTGCAGACTTGTTCCACATTCATATGAAAAAGCTTCAACGATGTATGCATGTTTTACTTTGAAAGCCTGCAGATTGCTGAACAAACGACGTGTGTTTATACGATAATGCATTCATGGTGATCTGTATGAGAATCATGCCTCTCTGTCCATCAGTTCCACATGAATGCACTTGGACATAAAGGTGGTGCTTGGTAATAGGAATCATCCACAGTGGAAGACAATGAAGACTCCTGCTATTTTTCATTTTATCTGGCAACACGCAGGGAGACTAGCTGAGGACTTCTTGGCTGCAAATCCCAAAGCAGAGACCACGATAACAGTGGGGAAATGTAAGTGTTTAACTTCTTTCTCCTCGTGTTACTCTCTAAGCTGCACAAACAAGGGTCATATGAAAGATAATCTTCAAATGGAGAGGCCAGGCAGAATAGAGAATTGGGCTTCGCTTCTGTAATGTCAGCTGTTCCCCTGAGATGTGTTTCTTTGTTCTGCACTGATCTTTGCAGGATTATGACTCTACCTGGAAAAATTATAGCTATGGTTTTTGAGAGAAGATTTTTAATGGTAATCATTTATCCTGTAATCCCATTTTTATTGGAATTTCTTATCAGCAATGCGTTTAATCAAGTGATCTTGTTCTAATATTTATTACCTAGTAAATTGTCATTCTCACTACTGTGTGTACAATCTGTATTTGCAGTGAGGAAATTACAGTTTCATGAACAGCTGTGCAGCTGCCTGATCAATACCCTTTCTGCAGTTCATATGCTTTCTAACTACTACATCACAGTCAGGGTTTCTGCCTTTGAGCTCCTGAGCAGATTCGTGTCTATAATGTTTTGCTGAAATGACCGCTTCTAAAATTGTTTTTAGGGGAATGGGGAGAGTTCACAGTTTTTTGTTGTGAAATGAAAGCCTCCTAACGATTGCCCTCAAGAGATACTGGACTGTGTTGGAGAGAGGTGTCAGAGATGCTCAATAAGTGCAAAGTTGTGTGTGCATGTGCAGCATTAGCTTGGCTAATTTTCACCGGTCATTTCAGAGTAGCAACTTTTTCTCTGAATATTTATAGTGAAATTGTACCTCTTTTAAGCAGTGGCTTCTGCTGGTGTGGGTTTTTTGTTTGTTTATTTGGTGAAACGCTGATGATGGGTACCAATATGAGATACCCGTAGTCCAAGAATAATCCACAGAGTGCAAACTACTGAGGTTTTTTTTCTCGAAATGTGTGTACAATATTTTTACTTAACTCATGTTTTGTGGTGAGTAAAACAGCACACAACAAGTACTTTGCACACTTAGGCAAAATTGTAGAGAGATGCTGGTCCTCTGCAACATACTTTACGTTAAATCTTTTATTCCCACCGTAAACCCAGAGTAACATAGCATGAGAGCTGAGCTATTGTATTTCAGATGACTCAGAGATAACTGGATAAATTAATATTCAGGCAGAAATTCATCTGCTTTGAAAATAAAGCAATGAGCTGTTTATTGTTTTTAATTTCTTGAAAAAGCAGTTGGAAATATAGCATATCTGAAGATGATAGTGATAAGTTTTGTTTTCCAAAGCATTATGCCTTAAATTAAATTCCTGTCTTGTTACTAGGAACTTGTCACAAAGGTGCTTTCTTAGTGAAACATATATCTAGGGGCATAATCTAGGTTTCCAAATAATCCAGAATAGATGAAAAAAGCTCCCACAAACATGAATCACAGGAGAAGCACAGTTAGCAGTGTCTCTCTTTTAGCTTTGGTAGTTGTAACTAAAAATAAGTAAATAAATTAGAGTGAATAATTGCAACTAAGGCTAGGCTATACACAGGCAGCACAGTCAAATACAGGCAAAAAAAAAACCAACTGATGATGATGTTCAGTTGGGTGAGGGAAGAAAAGCAGAGAGAGCCAGCTGAACATTCAGTCTTTCACCAAATAATGATTGCATTTAACTGATTTTTTTAAATTTATTTTCGTTTCTTTAACAGTTTGTCAAAACTTTTAATAGGGAAAGCAGTCACATTAGCATGTGAGGAGGAAGAAGATAATCGAGATCTGGGTGTAGACGTTTCAAAATATTTCTGTTTAATTACAAATTCTGCATTTCTGCCCAAAGGCAGTTGGAATATGTTGGCAAAGATCATGTTAAAACTAAACCTAAACAGGACAACATAAACACCAACCAAAAAGTGTAAGCAATCTATTTGTGTGTTTTCTTCCTTAGAATGAGTCCAGCTTTAGTTGATGATTTTATGTTCTGCTGAACTCCTTAAAAGCCTGTGGTTAAAGATACTTCATTCCATTTGGCTTTTCCTTAATTAAATGTTTAGATTAAACGTTTCAGTTCCTTTTGCTGCTGCTTAGCATAATTGCTTCTTAACTACTGTTTAGAAAGAATTGGCTGTTCTGTTCTTGTTTTTGCTCTTTTGCCATTATATTTTGGATCTTATGTGAAATCATATATCAACAGTATTTTAATTTTAATGTCTGATTAAAGCTATATGAATCTTGAAGATTAACGTAAGATTAAAAGCAGCTCTGGCCACATGTGAAGATATTTTTAAGGTTCTAAAACTTAAATGTTTCAAAGGACTTTGTCATACAGGCAGATGCTTTTGCAGTAATGACTTTAGTATTGGGTTTTGAATGTATGGGGAAACTAGCTAAAAGCAGTGGTGTGAACCAGGTGACCACAAAACAATTTTACCAGTGAACTTCAGTCCTGAACCAGGTCAATGGTTGTGGGCACCTTTCTTGAACAGGGATTTCCAGATTTACCAAATGATTTAGTAATGAAGAAATTTTTTTTCTTTAAGAAAAAAGGAAACCAAGGAAGCAAACTCACAAACTTGTCCCAGATGTTTTCTATGAGAGAATTGTTGAAATTGTACCACTGCGGAATTCCACCAGATACACTACTTGTAAAGTTAGTTGCATCAATGAACTTTGGGTCCAAATTTCAGTTCTTATACAGCTCTATTAGTAGAGTAGGCAGAGTCTCTAATGAATCCTGTTTTAGGTGTTCATGGAAGTTACAGTGCAAGTTACTCTGAAATTTGTTGGTCCTGCCTATTTCTAGCAGTTTAAGAATTATATTCCTCTTAAAATAGATTTTTCTGTTGCTTCTCATGAATGCTTATTTAATGTGAAGTGCATTGGCCTGATTAATAAGAAAAAAGACAGGATTCCTCTCTTGGCATGCTTTTTTGCCAGTTCATTATTTCAGCCTCCAAGCTAGTACACTGCTCTCCTGTGTGAAGTGCTCTTTATGCTGTGAAGCGTACCACAGGACTAGAATGGTTTGAGGACGTGCCCTGAAGGCTTTTTTCTGATCTGAGTGAAGCTGAATTTTAAAAAGGTTTTCGTGTACACATACATAAACAAACATACACAGATGGTATTTGAAATCAAGACTTCTTGGGTGTGAATGGTTACATAGCAGCTGCAATGCTCTCAGGAAGTTCTGACCAGTTTAAAAAACCTGTGTATATGGGTGTTTGTGTTTGAAGTGAAAGGAGAAACTGTCCAAGGGATTGTGCTCAAATGAGGAGTGAGTGTACCCTGAACATCACACGGAAGATGAGTTTCATTCATGTGAATGAATGCTGTTTTAGAAGCGTACAGCTCAGACAAGCACTCTTCAGGAAAAAAAGATTCATATCTTCTGAAAAATGGAGAGTAATGTGGCCACAGCAGTGATCAATCTCGCTTAGTACCAAGTCTCCAGTGGTGGTGAACAGCGGTTTCTTAGGGAGGAGTATGAAACTGCAAGAGGTTGTCATGATATTTTCCTAAAATACTGCTTCAGTAGCCACTAACTTGTGTCTGAGAGGTTTTTTTTTTTTGGCAGCAACATCTTGTGACAAATATTTCCACTGTATATAACTTGAAAATTGCACATAATGTGAAGAATTAGCTCTCCATGCAGTTTAATCTGAAGCTCCTTCTTTTTCCTGTAGTTCAATGCAGTGAAAAATCACTCCTGATTTTACATCAACAATATTGCAGTGAACCTTGTCCAGTCCTCCTGTGGCTCTTTGGAGATGGGGAGAGCAGTACTGCCCATCACTTCAAACTGCGCTTCAGAAGGACTGAATGTCCTGAACTACTGCGAATTCTGACTTTTTTTCTGGGAACTGAGGGACTTGGGAGATTGGTGTGTGTTGTGGGTTGTTTTGTTCTGGTTTGTTTGTTTGTTTGTTTTCTGAGCAGATCACTACAAAATAGAGGGAGATTTGCTCAAAAGAAAACAGGAGACAGTCTCAGGCTCTGCTGTGTTTGTTCCTGAAAAGGCCTGGGGGAGAGTGAGAGACAGCGTGTGCTTGGGATACTGAAGTCAAAGGAAGCTTATTCTAAAGGCATCACTGTCTAATTAACAACCTTTATGAAAACAAATGGTTGTAAAGCAACGTCCATCACACATCTACTTTTAAAAACAAAGTTAATTCTGCTGGACTCTGAAGTTATTCTCGGTTGTGCTGCTTCCCTTTGGCTGAAAATATCCTTCCCTCCTCCCCCCAGCCAGCTTCCTAGTCGCAGTTTCCTTTTCCTTGTCTCCTATTCACTCTTTTTGTCTGATCGATCCCGTATTGCAGACAGGGCCCCTAGCCCTTCCTTTCTCTCTTTTCTCTTTCTTTCTTTTTTTTTTTTTCTTTTTCCCCGGGAAAGTTTTACTACCTTTGTCCTAAGGAAGGCATCAGCTTGGCTGCACTGTATGGGCAGGGCAAGGCCCTATGTGCTGTGTTAGACACATAGGTTAGAGGTGTTTTCCACTCTCTCAGCTTGTTACAATGAAGGGTGCGGGTATGGGAGCTCTTGGACTAAACAATAGCCGCGTAACTTTAATAACACAAGAAACAAACTGCTGCTTGCCAGACAGGAAGAAGCAACAATGTGGGAGAACAGAAAAAATGCGCACCAAAACCGGAGGGAGCGAGCTGTGCTGTGGCACTGCAGCGTGAGGCAGCGGTCAGCACGAGCATCCTGTCAGAGTGCAGGTGCCACTGACAGCTGCAAGAACACAAACTGTGTTTGAGCTGTGAGTGCTGGGCTGCTTGGGATGGCTGCTGGTTGCGTGAAGTCCTGTCAGGTACTTAGCTGTCTGGAAAGCCCAACAGCAAGTCAGTAATTAAACTGCATTTACTCTGTGAGAAGCAAGCAGGAAGGCCAGGTTAAATTTTCTGCTTGTAGTTATGTGTTAAGAATGCTGCTAGGTCCATAAGGGAGTACAGCTTAGTTGAGAGAGCAGGGTGCCCCGTCCGGCACCCGCAGCGGGGCTGCTGTGGGGAGCTCCCGCAGCCCCGCCCCTCCCCTGGGGCGGCGGGGCCGTTCCCGCCCCGCGGGGCGGGCCTGGCTGAGGGCAGCGGCTGCCTTCCGTGCCCGTCTCCAGCCTGCGCCCTGCCTGCCTGCTGCCTGGCGCTGCTCGCCGGCCCCCAGGCCATGCGCTTGGAGCCTCGGGTGGGACTCTTCAGCTGCGGGGCTGCCGAGCGCCGGCTCGGCTCAGCTCAGCCCCGTCCTCACGTTTTGGACGCTGACAGAATCAGCTGTGACACCCGAAACCGCTTCGCCGGCCGCCGCGATGGTGGCCAAGGATTACCCTTTTTACCTGACGGTCAAGAGGACGAACATTGCCTTGGACGTGCAGACAGCGAGCAGCCCGGCTAAGGAGACGGAGGTACTTCATCTGCTGGGACGGGGTTGCAACTTTGTTCTCCTTACAGCTGCGCTGCCTTGGTTCGGGGAAACCGATGTGCTTGGAAAATGGGTTCTGAGCACGGGTCCCTGCCGGCCGTGGGGTCCCTGGCTGTGGCGGGCTTCCTTTGCTGCTTTCTCTAGGTGTTGAATTTTGGAATAAGGCAAGGAATAAGCAGTCCTGATCTTGTCATCTGTCACTTTAAGGAATTATAATGAATCATTGACGGGGCTAATTGAGAAATATCTACTTCAAATATGTTGTTTAAAATCATTTATATGCATTTTATTCCAGTGCTAAGCATTACTGCATTACTTACAAATCATCAAACTTATGCAGGAACCAGTTCTGTGCTTTGACAGTGAAGGGAATTGGAAAACAGTGTCTTAAAGCACTTCATTTTTCTTCTCCCCATCAGGAAAAAAGCAAGAAATGAAACCACTAGCACAGTTAGGGCAGGGTTTGCAGTTATCAGCAGTTTGGCTACTCTGTCTTAAAATGAAATCCTTTAGGTTAGTGTTTAGTCTGCTCTCTGTTCTGCTGTGGAAAGTAAAGTGACCTCCGGGAGTCTGTCTGGCTGCGCTGGAGGAAAATAAGTTTATTTCTGAACATTTTTATCACTTAAGTATATAGCATCTTCATTAGGCTGGGTTGTTGAGTAAGTTGAAGACAGCTTACTAAATTGCATTCATTTAATACAGCTTCATCAAAGTTTAATTACCTCCAGCAGCTGAATGTAACACAAGCCAAGTGTCCTTGTTTAAGCTAGGAACTCATAAGGCTCTGCACTCTTGGTTTTGTGTGCTTTTTCGTAAAGGATTTTAACTATTGCAGTTAATGAAACTGAAATGTTGTCAACTATGCTTTTGAAAGCTAGCACCCTGAGTGCGGTGTGTTTGTAGGTAAAACACGGGTTGGTAAGAACTGAATAGGTCATTTAAGGGTACCAATTTTACTATTTATGGTATTTAAGAAATATGGTTTTTTGCCTTTCAGTGCATGAAGGTTTTTTTTTTTTTAGATGAATGAATAGACTTGTCAAATCTAAGAGTTGGAGAGTTGTGTTACAGTTAGGAAGGGCAGCTTAATTATAGTCAAATTTCAAGGAAAAAGTCTCAGTGAAAGCTTAGAGCATGAGGAAGTGTCTAATAACAGATGTCATTAATCAAAATTAGAGTGCAAACAGTTTTGGATTTATAATCTTTCATTTTTTATTTTGTACAATTTAAAAAAATTCACCCTGTGCTTTCAGGCTGATTTCTGAGAGTAGGATGGAGCCCCATTTTTTTCTGAGAAATAAACTTTTAAACATTCTTCAGTTTGTCTCCATCAGCTACTCCAAAAATTTGGCTAAGGAAGCAGAAGTAAATGCACTTTGAGGAAGGAATTGTAAGGGTAGAAGCATACAGCCTGTTTCTTTCAAGTCTGTCTGCTTTGGGAAAACTCTCATTTCTTTTCCAAATGACATATTAAGCTTTTCACCCACCCTTTAGTAATGACAATATAGCTCTTGGGTGCCTTCTGCCACAGTTTTGTGTTACTGCACCAGAAAGCTAGCTTGCAGTGTTGGGTTATGACCTTCTGGCAATGAAAACCATTTTAGTTAATAACATGGGAAGTTGGTTGATTCAGTTAATAACCTGACGTGCATAAATTTTGTCATGTGTGGAACAGAGCAGATTTTCTGCTATGTGGCTGTTGTGTTTTGGTTTTAAGTCAGAACTCATGATTATTACATATTTCCTCAGAAATCAGCAAAAATCTAGAGCATATACCTAACATAGCTCCATTGACTTTTAACTAACACTAGCAAAAAACATGTATGTCTATCAATACTATTGAAATGTCACCATATTTTCAGCTGGAAATCTCTGGGTAGCAAGCTGAAGCTTACTGGCAATGGATTGGATTTTTCATTATTCTCGGAGTTGTTCGAGTGCAGAGCAGCAGTGGAAAACCACTGATCTTTCTGAGGAATGAGTTAGGGCAGAAAAGAGAACAGAGGTTTCCTGCCTGTAGCGTTCTGTAAACCACACTTTAACTTCTTCAGCATAAATCCTGTAGAAGTTCCGCAGTCATGAAGCAGTGACTAATAAAACGTCTGAAATGCATGTGAACAGTAAAAAGCTGGAATCAGAGAAAGGCTGTGGTACCTGTGATTAAAGCCCACTGGCACAGTTCTTTCTTTCTAAATACAGTTTAAGGGCAGCAAAACCCTGCAGTGCCTGAGGAATGAGTTAATATAGAAAATTGCAAAAGGCCTTTAAATACATCGTTGCATACCTCACAGAACTACTGTACAACAATTCTAGGTGCAAATGGTACAGAGGTGTTGGACTCTTTCCTGCTTTTTAATGAGACAAAAAGAGAATTGACAAACTGAAATTTGCTTGCTTCAAGATATTAAAAAATTAAAAAAACTCAAGCCCACATCCTTTCTTGTGATGCACGGTCTGCTGTTTCAGCAGTCACAGCTGACTGCCTTACCAGCCCTCTGAAGGCAGCAGCAAAGCACAGCTGCTGGATGGGCAGCAGGTGAGGAGCACGCACAATCCCAGGGTGAGATTTAAAGTTCTGATTGTGTGCCCCTGTCCTTCAGGGTGTAAGGCAAACAGCTACATGGAACTGGGAAGAAAATTTGTTCTAATGCTTTTCAGCTTATCTTTTGAAAAATTTCATACTGTTTAACATCAGAGAAGTAGTATGCAAGGAAGATGCTGTGAGCCTCACCGATGTGGCTATTCTCATGAGACTTCATGTTGAAGCATGTTCTTTTGCAACATGTGACTAGTGAAAGCTGCTGAATATAAATTTCATTCAGAGGAAATGGTGGAAGAAGTCAAAAACGAGAATAAATGCTTTTAAAAGTTTCAACCTAATGAAGCAGAGGAGTTGGTGAAAGTTGAGCCTTAGTTGTTCATCTGCTTAGTGACAGCAAACAGTGCCCTGGCTTATTAGTTTCATGGATCTTGTAGGGTTAATTGGATTCCTAATACCACTGGGCACCTAATGTGCTGTGGTTTATAAATGATCGTATGAGATCTTTACATGGTGAGTGTGGTGTTCAAAGACAACTTTGAATCATTTTCCTATACAAACTTTGTAAATTGGGTGGCTGTTTACAAGCTACTGTGGCATGGAGCCAGAGGAGTATGGCAGAGCTGCCTCAATTTTAGCTAAATGTAATTAGAGAGATGCAGTTAAAGAGACTTTACCTGTCATACTGTCAGCATGAAAGGAACCCGGTTAGTATCTATGAACTTACGGAACAAATACATCAATCTGTACATTGTGAAATCTGGTGTCATGCTTGGGAATGGCTACGCCTTAAAGCAGATGTTGGACCAAAAACCAGGCATGTTGTGGAGCCCACCAATACAGCAGTACTGATAATTCATTAAAGGCAAATATTTTCCTATAGGAACGGTGTCAACTGGGATGATGGCAGTAGCATAATGGTGACACGGCTGATGCTCTGTAGATGAGAGGAGATGCAATTTTCTAATCACAGATTTTTTACTGCCCATAAAGCATAGTTGTTCAGTATGAATGATCTTATCTGGTTTCCTTTTATCTTTGGAGAAATAGAATTTATTATGGTTAGGTCGGAGCCGTCTAGTTTATATAATGAACATATTATATAATAGTCAGGAAATTATTTGAAATGGAGATTTAGAACCTTGTATTAGGTTTACAACCAAGTGAGTGAGTTTGTGTGGATATACCCAAACAAGATGGAAAGCTCTTCAGATGGTATGGAAAATGTGACAGTATTTCAGTTTTCATTGACGTGTCTTCCTGGATGCTAGTATTGTTCTGCTATGGGGTAAAATTCTAAAGCTCCTGGAAACAAAATTAAGACCTCCAGTGGGTCTAATTTGGTTTAATTATGTTTTAAGGGGATGATGTACTGGTAATTTTGAGTACTCTGAGAAAACTAATAAAATTCTGTGCTGAGCAAATATAGACGTAGTAATTGAGATGAAGGGAAACTTTCATATCTCTTTATACATCTCTTCAGGGAAAAAATAGGCAAAAAAGGTAGGAATCAGACTTAATCAAATATGAATCAACTTTGTGACTAGAATCAACTGAACTATTTTGAGACTGCTGAATTTGACAGAAGTGTAGTTAATAGCATACCTGTAATACTGCATGACACGCTTATCCTCCATGCCTCTCCTGAAATTAAAATATGTTAGAAGTCAAGACTTGTTTGTGTGTTACGCTGTTCACTATTGCTTCCCAGTTAGTGGGGTAAAGAATGCTGGGCCCTATAGAAGCGCTGCAGCTAAGCCGCTGTTGCTCATTGTTGGTAGGAAGCTCAAGACAAGTCTCTCTCTCATGCTCTTTTTTTTTTTAATAGCTTCAACAAGAGATTCTTTACAGTGCTGAATTTTGCAACTATTTTCTTCTAGTACTGGACAAGAGTGTACTAAGGATTTGGATTAATAAATATACTAATTTTAGTCCAACAATATGAAACTAGTACCAAGCATATGGTAAGAATATACAGTTACGATAACTGAAGATTCTAGTGGCTTCTTTTCTCGCACATGTTAATATGAGAAAATTTCTTTATACAGACATAACCCAAACTGATCTGCAATATGGGTACGGCATGATGATAGGAAGCATGAGTAGAACGTGCTCTATAGCCCTCCCTTGGTGCTTTGTCAAGTTTTTGCATCCTGTTAGGTGACAGAATTTTGAATGGCTGTAGCTGATCATTCCATTTCTGTCTGTGTTTTCCTAAAGGAGTGGAAACAGAGATAACTGAACAAGACTGAAGGATTCACATCTAGCATTAAGTGCTGGGATTCCCACTTAGTCCATGATCAGGAACGTAAGGAAATCTGACTCTTGGTTCTTGAACAGAAGTGCAGATTGATAGGAATATATTTGTGTGCTATAAACAGACAAATGCAATAGTTACTGCTTCATCAATAGCTTTCTTGTCCATATAAAAGTTATTGGTTATTAGCAGCAGCTTTTAGTAGCTGACTCTCTCACCCAAGGATATAACCACACGGTAACAGATGTAGCATGCAAATGTTGACCAAAAGAATGAATTATTATGGGTAATTTTGGTTAAGAACATCATAAGATCAGAGACAATTTTACCAAGGTTAACTTCTAGTAATTAAATAATACTTTTTGTTTTAATGGGTATATGCGGATACAAAAATAAGTTTATCTGAATGCTGTTACAAAATACTAGGAAAAACAAAAAAATAATTGTCTCTCTTTCAATAGAATCGTGTTGTTCTTCAGTGACCATCAGTGCTTGGCATGTTCTATTTCCTTTTATAACCTTTTTGATCTTAAAAAGTATTTGCTTCTGTAAACAACAAAACCTTTTACTTAGCAAAGGTAAACAAAACGAACAAAGCAAGATGCCTGGTGCTGGGACTGCTGTGGGATTTTGTGTATCTAAATCTGTAATATTATTCCATTTTAGTGTTTTTTGCTCTTTCCATTTAATGTTTTCTTATACAGCTGGCTCTCTTGTGACTGAGTTGGGAGAAGTCCTTGAAATCCTGAGCTCATCCTTCTCAGTAATTCTTAGGCTAATTTGTAGTTACACATGCTAAATGCTTTAAAAAAAAAGAAAAAAGAAAAAGAAAGCACATGAAGTTTATGCAGCTAACATACTGAAATTCTGTGGAAAAGAAAAGGTTGTTGTGAAACACTGCATTGGCTTGGAATTGTATAGTTTATGTACAGAAAGATCAGTCTGGTGAAGATAAAACTTCATGTCCTCAGCAGGGCCACAAAACTTTTTGAGCATCTTGAGCAGCATCAAAGTTAATGCTGCTTGTGGTTAAGGGCAGAAAAAGCACAGTTAGAGGAAAGCAGAAGTGGCTCAAGAGCTGTTCAAGAAGTTCAAGATGTACTTTCAGTGTTTTGACAAGGAGCTCCCTCAACAATGTCTGTATTAACTTGTAATAATCTCGTATCTCTTGAGGCTTGTATGTGCGCAGCAAAAAGACTTTCATGATTGAGATTAATTTTCTCATCTGAACAGAAATGTTTTTCGTAACCACAAGCAAGGGGAGGAGACAGCTGTGCTAGCTATCCAAGCACTGCTAAATATCTTTGCTAGAAAATATTCTTCGTTCTTCAACCTTGAGCTGTAAGAATTGTACAAACACCAAAACCCAGAAGACTAAACTGAGAAAAATGTGTCTTGAAGTCATGGGAAGGAAGACGTGAATTCCTCAGGGTAAGGATGGTCTCTTGTCCTTCTGTTCAGGATCTAATACAATGCCAAGGCTTAGGCTCTAAACACTACGACAGTGGCACCTGCAGGATGTTCTAGTTCACCTGGTGTCTGCTTACATCCCCTACACTGCAGAAACCTTAGCCCTAGGACTTCAGGCTGTTTGCAGCCAGCCTGTTGCAGTCTCTCAGTGTCCTCAGTATGCTGATGTGCAGTAGAAGCTGTTGGCTGCCTCGGGCTCAGGCCCATGTTTAACCTGACCAGGGGGAGGGCAGGGAGGTAACCCCATGGCTGGGGCACGTCACTAACATCAGAACCCGGCACGGAGCCGGAGGGGCCCAAAAATTTTGAGATGATAAATTGCAGGGCATTAAGTTTCTTTGATCTCCATAAACGTCTACGCTATTTTCTTTTCATTTTTAATGAAGTATTAGCACATTGCAGTTTTGATATATTTTACGCTCATGTGCAGCATAATTGCAGTGAGCTAAGCACAGAAACATCAAACCCCTGCATGTGGAATTGCTGGTCTGCTCTGCTCAGTGTCAGTCTGAAACAACAGCTTGCTTTTATGGTTCCATGCAGTGCTGTACAATGTCTGCTTGGGAACTGCCAGGCTGGCTTCACATCCAGCTTGTTCCAGAAGAGAGATCTTAGGTAGCCTGTACAAGCAGCTTTACATGAGAGGGAATTCAGAATTAACTCTGTTAGTTGTCTGGGCTTTCCAGAGTTTCTGTTACTGGTGTTAATTCATCTCAATGTGAGGTTTTTCTGTTGATTTGCCTTTATTTCCTAACTGCTGGCAGCCATATTGATTTCTGGATTTTGCAGGTGTCAGTCCGGGTAGCTGACATAACGTGTCCCAATGCTAATGACGCTTCAGTGGTTCTGTCTTGCATATGGCAGAAGAAATCTGAGGTCTTAGGGCTGGTGGCAAATGATAGCAGCTCATCTGCAGGAGGAGCTGATCCTTGATAAAGCACACGATGGCGTAGCAGGATGCAAACTTCACCTTACTGAGAACACATCACTTTTCTATATGGCTTTTTATTGGACCCCAACTGTCATTTCAGGACCTCTTCTTTATCATACTGATTAAAACAATGTCTCTGGATTTTGCTTTACTTGCTGTCTGTTTTTGTGGACAACAGCAGAGAAGAAATAAACCTTTTCCTGATCCCCTCAGAGTGCAGGTGGTGGAGCCTTGTGAATTTGAAGGAAACATTGTATGTTTTACATCTGATACACCTGATTTTATTGGCTGGTCAAGTTGCCTTTCTGTATCTATTTGTGTAACTTGCTTAATAAGGTTTTGTGATGCCTTGCTCTACCAGTGTGACACATCTCCCAGGTTTTAGGATGAGTTTGTGTGGATGATTATAGTTTCACAAAGGTGTCTCTACTTAGAACTGCCTTACAGCTGTCTACTTTGTTATTCTTGACCATCCCACGCAACTCTAGAAGAGGGAATGTTGGAGAATTTCCTGATCAGGAGATTTCTAAGATGCTATAAAGCAAAGGCAAATTTTCTGTAGTTTTATGCATTAAGAAGTATGATCTCCATTAGCTTCAAGAACTACAGAGTATGTTGTTCTAGTTTTAGATTTAGCTGTCTCTGAAGGTACAAGAAGCCTGAGTTGCATGGCATGCTTTGTTTTGGATTTGTTTGCTGTAGTGGGGGGTTCTGTTATAACATGGGTTGCTTTTTCTATTTTAACCTTGTTTGCAATTTTTTAAGTCCTGCTGAAGGTTAAATATTGATAACATCCTGTGGAACAGAGCTTGAATGTGTTTTTTTTATTGAACTCCAAGTTTTGGGGGCATTTATTAGAACCGTTTAATCTTAGGCCAATTTAACTAGTAGCAGACTAATAAAAATAATAATGTTGGGCTTCCTGCCATGACAAATGTTGACTTACCCTTGTAAAGTTGACTAAAAACGAATAACCTTTTAGAGTATAGGAGTATGGAAATTCAGAGGCAGTAAGACAAAGTCTGAAACAGAGTGCTGCTGTTTAAGTTTGCTGGCACCACTTGTGAATTATGTTTGAAACAAAGGTTGCTGTGCTGTTTCAGTTTATAGAGTCTTCCATTTAAAACACTGTTAATTTCTTTGAGACTAACTTCTGTTAAAAGGTTTGCACTGAGTGCTTCCAAACACAGAATTAATACTTTAGATACCTGTCTGTCTGGGTTCACAAACGGGAAGTGTATTAAAATGGAAAAAAAAAAATGTCTATCCTGTCTTTGATAGCACGTCAAGAAAGTTAGCAAACCCAAGGCAAGTGGTTATCTGTAAGTGGTTATCTAAGAACTGTAAGTAGTATCTAAGAACTTGTTGGTTCTGGGAGTCCTTGAACTGCAGTAATATTAACATGAATGTGTTGTTTTTAATGAGCGCTGCCAATATCAGCTGGTTTGTGTGGGGGTTGAGAGAAGGTCACTTTGCCTTTGAAGGTAAAGGGAGTTAAGTCCTAATATTTCCAAATGCTAAGTTCCTGTACAGCACTTGTTTTCTGGGTGGACTTAAAATCTCTGCAGGTCTCTTTGTTGAGTTTGTTTTCAAACAATCAGAAAAATCAACACAGTGTGATCACAGTAGTGCTGCACGTGGGCTGAGGACAAAGTGCAACGAGCCCTCAGGGAAATGTTTTCCCTTGTTTGTCAAATCCAGCAGCAGCTCCCTGATATGGAGGCTGTTGAAGTTGCTGATAAGAGATGAGAGTCAGGTGGAAAACCAATCATCCTAGCAGTGCCCATACATCTGCTTTTACTGCTGTCTGGGAGGAAATCAGTGCTCAGGAGTACGGAGTGAAAGAATTTGGAAACAAGGGACTGAAGCAAGTGAAGATCTATTAGATGGGCCTACAGTATTGTTCTGGGCCCTGCAGTGTGTGCTATCCTGGCTGTTGGTCCTGCTATTCTGAGGGCAATATAAAGCGAACTTGGCCCAATTCTTTTTGTTTCCTTTCCTTCTGTTTGTTAGAAAATTAAAATCAATCTTTTCTAGAGTCATTTATCCATCAAAGGCTGGTGATTAAGCTGTGGGCGGCCTTGTTGAATGACAATGATAACAAACTAATCGATATTATTAAGTAGATTTAACTCACTCTGACAGGAAGGCACTTTGGAAAAATTCCATTCTTTACAAATGCTACTAAAAGGGGAATTTTACTTCGTGGATGAAGAGCATGAGAAGGGCTAGCTGCTGCTTCTGAATTTCTCCCCTAAAACTTTTCAAGTCTTTGTAGTGTGCTACTGGATACAGTATATCCCGTTACTGGATGCTGATTTCGCTAATGAAGAAACAATCACGTCCATGTAGCTGTCAGTAACTGCAGCTGATTTAAGGGCCTGATTCTTCCAAGGACCTCGTGCTCTAGCATGCTTCTGTGGCTGTTGAATGTTCTGCTCGCCCCAGGAGCAGGTGCTGTGTGCGAAGATTCAGACTCAGTGGTGATCTGTGTCTATTAGGTGGAGCCAAAAGCAATGATACAAAAGTTCTCTCTTTGCTAAAATGATTCAATTTGCCACATTACAGTTTTAAAAAGCAGCACCTCATTCAGTTACACAAGGTAGGAAGACTTAAACTGTACTGAAGAGGGGGTTGGCAGAGGTAACTCAGAAAAGCAGGGCGTCCTGGTAGCACTGGAGCTGAAACTCCCTACTGCGCACGTCTCCCAGCTGTCCCGCTGCAGAACGCTGATTTTTGGAGAGCTGTATGTCAAAAGCTAGAGATTGCCTTTCTTATTCAGCAGTCTAAACTATTAGGTTAGAGCTTAGTATGTAAAAGATGCTACAAATACCATGCACATCTATATAGGAGAGAATGATCCACAGAGTAAGTTACAGTGAAGCAGTGTCCTTCGTGCCACATGAGAAGAACGGTAGGCATGGCATCTCTGCAACTTATCTGATATTTTCCTATCATCAGTTCGTGATGATGATTGTGATTACTCTAATCATCCTTGTATTAATTCCCAGGAAAAGCACAGGATAAAAATAAGCTCTGTAAGAAGGACACAGCAGTTATGAGAAATGTTTGCTTTATGGTTTCTGGAACCATCCAGAGCTGGTACACAGATCTGCTTATTTCTCAGTTTGTTCAGTTTCAGGAGTTGTTTTTAAGGATGCACATATATGTGGTATTTCCAGCTTTAATTTTTTTGCTTTCTGAGTTCAGTTTTTCAGATGTTACCAGAGTCATCTCGAGTTCAGCTATACAGTTCCCTAAAGCCAGCTGCTCTTTGTTCTGGCCCAGTCAGGTATTAATTTGGCTTCATTTGGACTGCACGGCCTTTGAAGTTTCTGCACTCATGTTTCCCTCAGCTTTATTTAGCCTTGTATCAAATTTAAAGCACTGTCAGATTAACATCACATATACCAGCTCCACATTTTGGAAACACTGCCAAACTGTAGTCTGGGTCTTTTGTTTTCTAACTTCCCATGTTGTTTCAGCAAGCCTTCGTGACTCTGACAGCGCAGTCTAACATTTAGTTTTATTTCAAAGCTTTGAAATGATTTTTTTTTTTTTTAATATCAATATTGACTTCAAAAGGTCAGGCAAAGAATTGTAACTCCTGAATTTTTTGTCCTGACTTGGCCCAATTCCCAGTGGATCCAGCTGCTAAATCCCATCTGCTTCTTGGTTCCCTGACCTGGGCGGGCAGGCAGGAGGAGTGGTGACCTCGGGGATCTCTGAATCTTTTGAGCACATCAGAGACCCAGGCCTAGAATCTGATGTTTGTTCTTCCTGGACAGTGTGTCCTTACTGGAACCTCTTCATGCTGGATGGACACTGGAATTGCATTCTGAGATCCCATGTGCTTAGATTCATAGCCCAAATATTTTGATTGCAGGACCTCCTCTGGTTTCTGAAAACCAGAGAATTTCAGAAACGATATGGTAGTAAAATAATGAACACCTGTAATAGGAATTCTTAACCTCAAGCAGATTAGTAAAAAACATAACAACAAAACAACACTGAAGTGGTTTGGGAAACAACATTGGAAACGCAACGGCCCAGTCTGGGACACGTGCAAGTGCAGACTCTGGTCAGTGTCTCTGGGTAGAGCAGAACAGATTGCACTCTGTTTTCCATTTGATCTGTTGGCTGTGAAGAGCAGAGCCTTTGATTAGAAAAACAACCATCTGTTTAAAACTCACTTTTTTAATGTACTTGTCTGTGGAATTTTTCCCTGTCCAGATCATTGGTCTCAATAATTCATCTTCTCTGTGTCATAGTTTGGAGAGGCCATGCAGACAGCATGAAACTAGTGGAGGGTAGGGGTGGAATGGATGTAGTCCATGCCACAGAACCGTGGTGACCCTGGCAGGAGGGGCGAAGGGTTTCAGTATTACTATCTTACAGTTTTAGAATTGCTCTAGTAGTGTCTGATTTTCATTGCACAAACAGAACCTTTCCTTTACCAGCTGTATTATTCCACAACGGAAGGGGTCACTCACTGTTGGTTGCTGTCACTGTCACATCTCAGAGGGAGGGGGCACCTGAAGGTTGGATGGGTTCTCACTTCCAGCTGGGTACCTTAAACTGCCAGACTATTTCTAATGTGGGATGAAAGTCGCACTAGAACTATTCAGAAAGCTTGCCCCGTAATGAAAAATTTCTGCTTAACAAGATATACTTTCAGACCTAATTTATAAAGTATGAAGTCTTAGAGTTCAGAAATTAGTGATTCATTATCTTAAATGATTGTATTAGAATCCTGTGATAATGCTGATCTCTCATAACTGAAACACTGAATTCCTGAAAGTACTGTGGATTTCAGCAGTTCTGAACTCTGATCAGATCTCTCTGTGTGAGGTCAGCATATGGTACACTGCGTGAGGAAGACAAAAGGTGATGCTGAGACAGAAGAGGTGGGACCTTTGCAGATGTACCTTCACTCAGAGGTTCATCTAATTTTCCTTTGGCTGTTGGGAGGGATGCTGACCTCTGGTGGCTTACAGCAGGGACCTGTAGCAGAGCTTACTGCTTGCTGATGGTGACTGCAACTCTGTTTGGAATGCCTTCTCTTTAACTGCAATTTCTGTAGCCAGTAAGGTTTTACAGCACAAATGTTAGGGTTCTTTTTTTTTTTTTT